>QCXZ01000001.1:34165940-34642679 GCA_025024175.1 Rhyzopertha dominica | reverse complement strand
AAAAACGCAGATTCTACTTAATTAACCTTAGTAGCAGAATACACATCAGTTTTAAATACTACTTATTTTAAAGCTACTTTTTAATTCATCACTATTCGAACACTACACTTCAGTACAATTAAGTCTAAGACCCTTGGAACACTTGGTCGCTTGGTTTGCTTATTTTTCTACTGAAGAACTGACGTGGCACCACCTATAATTACCGGGGTGTTCTTTATAAACATTGTTAATTACTAGGTACTGGATGTATGCAAGTAATCTGTTTTCCGGAAATCGATAGCTATTTAGAAGGAAATTTTTCTGCAAAAGAACTTACGTGGCATCAACTCTATTAATTATAAATAGTTTATAAATATTGTTAATAACTGGGCCCTTGATGTAGTGCAAGTAAATCTGTTTCGGAAATCGATAGCTATTTAAGAAGGAAATTTTTCTGCAAAAGAACTTACGTGGCATCAACTCTATTAACCGAGTTATAAATAATTGTTTATAAATATTGTTAATAACTGGGCCCTTGATGTAGTGCAAGTAAATCTGTTTGCGGAAATCGATAGCTATTTAAGAAGGAAATTTTTCTGCAAAAGAACTTACGTGGCATCAACTCTATTAACCGAGTTATAAATAATTGTTTATAAATATTGTTAATAACTGGGCCCTTGATGTAGTGCAAGTAAATCTGTTTCGGAAATCGATAGCTATTTAAGAAGGAAATTTTTCTGCAAAAGAACTTACGTGGCATCAACTCTATTAACCGAGTTATAAATAATTGTTTATAAATATTGTTAATAACTGGGCCCTTGATGTAGTGCAAGTAAATCTGTTTCGGAAATCGATAGCTATTTAAGAAGGAAATTTTTCTGCAAAAGAACTTACGTGGCATCAACTCTATTAACCGAGTTATAAATAATTGTTTATAAATATTGTTAATAACTGGGCCCTTGATGTAGTGCAAGTAAATCTGTTTGCGGAAATCGATAGCTATTTAAGAAGGAAATTTTTCTGCAAAAGAACTTACGTGGCATCAACTCTATTAACCGAGTTATAAATAATATTGTTAATAACTGGGCCCTTGATGTAGTGCAAGTAAATCTGTTTGCGGAAATCGATAGCTATTTAAGAAGGAAATTTTTCTGCAAAAGAACTTACGTGGCATCAACTCTATTAACCGAGTTATAAATAATTGTTAATAACTGGGCCCTTGATGTAGTGCAAGTAAATCTGTTTCGGAAACGATAGCTATTTAAGAAGGAAATTTTTCTGCAAAAGAACTTACGTGGCATCAACTCTATTAACCGAGTTATAAATAATTGTTTATAAATATTGTTAATAACTGGGCCCTTGATGTAGTGCAAGTAAATCTGTTTGCGGAAATCGATAGCTATTTAAGAAGGAAATTTTTCTGCAAAAGAACTTACGTGGCATCAACTCTATTAACCGAGTTATAAATAATTGTTTATAAATATTGTTAATAACTGGGCCCTTGATGTAGTGCAAGTAAATCTGTTTCGGAAATCGATAGCTATTTAAGAAGGAAATTTTTCTGCAAAAGAACTTACGTGGCATCAACTCTATTAACCGAGTTATAAATAATTGTTTATAAATATTGTTAATAACTGGGCCCTTGATGTAGTGCAAGTAAATCTGTTTGCGGAAATCGATAGCTATTTAAGAAGGAAATTTTTCTGCAAAAGAACTTACGTGGCATCAACTCTATTAACCGAGTTATAAATAATTGTTTATAAATATTGTTAATAACTGGGCCCTTGATGTAGTGCAAGTAAATCTGTTTGCGGAAATCGATAGCTATTTAAGAAGGAAATTTTTCTGCAAAAGAACTTACGTGGCATCAACTCTATTAACCGAGTTATAAATATTGTTAATAACTGGGCCCTTGATGTAGTGCAAGTAAATCTGTTTGCGGAAATCGATAGCTATTTAAGAAGGAAATTTTTCTGCAAAAGAACTTACGTGGCATCAACTCTATTAACCGAGTTATAAATAATTGTTTATAAATATTGTTAATAACTGGGCCCTTGATGTAGTGCAAGTAAATCTGTTTGCGGAAATCGATAGCTATTTAAGAAGGAAATTTTTCTGCAAAAGAACTTACGTGGCATCAACTCTATTAACCGAGTTATAAATAATTGTTTATAAATATTGTTAATAACTGGGCCCTTGATGTAGTGCAAGTAAATCTGTTTGCGGAAATCGATAGCTATTTAAGAAGGAAATTTTTCTGCAAAAGAACTTACGTGGCATCAACTCTATTAACCGAGTTATAAATAATTGTTTATAAATATTGTTAATAACTGGGCCCTTGATGTAGTGCAAGTAAATCTGTTTGCGGAAATCGATAGCTATTTAAGAAGGAAATTTTTCTGCAAAAGAACTTACGTGGCATCAACTCTATTAACCGAGTTATAAATAATTGTTTATAAATATTGTTAATAACTGGGCCCTTGATGTAGTGCAAGTAAATCTGTTTGCGGAAATCGATAGCTATTTAAGAAGGAAATTTTTCTGCAAAAGAACTTACGTGGCATCAACTCTATTAACCGAGTTATAAATAATTGTTTATAAATATTGTTAATAACTGGGCCCTTGATGTAGTGCAAGTAAATCTGTTTGCGGAAATCGATAGCTATTTAAGAAGGAAATTTTTCTGCAAAAGAACTTACGTGGCATCAACTCTATTAACCGAGTTATAAATAATTGTTTATAAATATTGTTAATAACTGGGCCCTTGATGTAGTGCAAGTAAATCTGTTTGCGGAAATCGATAGCTATTTAAGAAGGAAATTTTTCTGCAAAAGAACTTACGTGGCATCAACTCTATTAACCGAGTTATAAATAATTGTTTATAAATATTGTTAATAACTGGGCCCTTGATGTAGTGCAAGTAAATCTGTTTGCGGAAATCGATAGCTATTTAAGAAGGAAATTTTTCTGCAAAAGAACTTACGTGGCATCAACTCTATTAACCGAGTTATAAATAATTGTTTATAAATATTGTTAATAACTGGGCCCTTGATGTAGTGCAAGTAAATCTGTTTGCGGAAATCGATAGCTATTTAAGAAGGAAATTTTTCTGCAAAAGAACTTACGTGGCATCAACTCTATTAACCGAGTTATAAATAATTGTTTATAAATATTGTTAATAACTGGGCCCTTGATGTAGTGCAAGTAAATCTGTTTGCGGAAATCGATAGCTATTTAAGAAGGAAATTTTTCTGCAAAAGAACTTACGTGGCATCAACTCTATTAACCGAGTTATAAATAATTGTTTATAAATATTGTTAATAACTGGGCCCTTGATGTAGTGCAAGTAATCTGTTTGCGGAAATCGATCAGCTATTTAACAAGGAAATTTTTCTGCAAAAGAACTTACGTGGCATCAACTCTATTAACCGAGTTATAAATAATTGTTTACAAATATTGTTAATAACTGGGCCCTTGATGTAGTGGCAAGTAAATCTGTTTGCGGAAATCGATAGCTATTTAACAAGGAAATTTTTCTGCAAAAGAACTTACGTGGCATCAACTCTATTAACCGAGTTATAAATAGTTGTTTATAAATTATTGTTAATAACTGGGCCCTTGATGTAGTGCAAGTAAATCTGTTTGCGGAAATCGATAGCTATTTAACAAGGAAATTTTTCTGCAAAAGAACTTACGTGGCACCAACTCTATTAACCGAGTTATAAATAGTTGTTTATAAATATTGTTAATAACTGAGCCCTTGATGTAGTGCAAGTAAATCTGTTTGCGGAAATCGATAAGCTATTTAACAAGGAAATTTTTCTGCAAAAGAACTTACGTGGCATAACTCTATTAACCGAGTTATAAATAGTTGTTTATAAATATTGTTAATAACTGGGCCCTTGATGTAGTGCAAGTAAATCTGTTTGCGGAAATCGATAGCTATTTAACAAGGAAATTTTTCTGCAAAAGAACTTACGTGGCATCAACTCTATTAACCGAGTTATAAATAATTGTTTACAAATATTGTTAATAACTGGGCCCTTGATGTAGTGCAAGTAAATCTGTTTGCGGAAATCGATAGCTATTTAACAAGGAAATTTTTCTGCAAAAGAACTTACGTGGCATCAACTCTATTAACCGAGTTATAAATAGTTGTTTATAAATATTGTTAATAACTGAGCCCTTGATGTAGTGCAAGTAAATCTGTTTGCGGAAATCGATAGCTATTTAACAAGGAAATTTTTCTGCAAAAGAACTTACGTGGCATCAACTCTATTAACCGAGTTATAAATAGTTGTTTATAAATATTGTTAATAACTGAGCCCTTGATGTAGTGCAAGTAAATCTGTTTGCGGAAATCGATAGCTATTTAACAAGGAAATTTTTCTGCAAAAGAACTTACGTGGCATCAACTCTATTAACCGAGTTATAAATAGTTGTTTATAAATATTGTTAATAACTGAGCCCTTGATGTAGTGCAAGTAAATCTGTTTGCGGAAAATCGATAGCTATTTAACAAGGAAATTTTTCTGCAAAAGAACTTACGTGGCATCAACTCTATTAACCGAGTTATAAATAGTTGTTTATAAATATTGTTAATAACTGGGCCCTTGATGTAGTGCAAGTAAATCTGTTTGCGGAAATCGATAGCTATTTAACAAGGAAATTTTTCTGCAAAAGAACTTACGTGGCATCAACTCTATTAACCGAGTTATAAATAGTTGTTTATAAATATTGTTAATAACTGAGCCCTTGATGTAGAGCAAGTAAATCTGTTTGCGGAAATCGATAGCTATTTAACAAGGAAATTTTTCTGCAAAAGAACTTACGTGGCATCAACTCTATTAACCGAGTTATAAATAGTTGTTTATAAATATTGTTAATAACTGGGCCCTTGATGTAGTGCAAGTAAATCTGTTGCGGAAATCGATAGCTATTTAACAAGGAAATTTTTCTGCAAAAGAACTTACGTGGCATCAACTCTATTAACCGAGTTATAAATAGTTGTTTATAAATATTGTTAATAACTGAGCCCTTGATGTAGTGCAAGTAAATCTGTTTGCGGAAATCGATAGCTATTTAACAAGGAAATTTTTCTGCAAAAGAACTTACGTGGCACCAACTCTATTAACCGAGTTATAAATAGTTGTTTATAAATATTGTTAATAACTGAGCCCTTGATGTAGTGCAAGTAAATCTGTTTGCGGAAATCGATAGCTATTTAACAAGGAAATTTTTCTGCAAAAGAACTTACGTGGCATCAACTCTATTAACCGAGTTATAAATAGTTGTTTATAAATATTGTTAATAACTGGGCCCTTGATGTAGTGCAAGTAAATCTGTTTGCCGGAAATCGATAGCTATTTAACAAGGAAATTTTTCTGCAAAGAACTTACGTGGCATCAACTCTATTAACCGAGTTATAAATAGTTGTTTATAAATATTGTTAATAACTGGGCCCTTGATGTAGTGCAAGTAAATCTGTTTGCGGAAATCGATAGCTATTTAACAAGGAAAATTTTCTGCGAAAGAACTTACGTGGCATCAACTCTATTAACCGAGTTATAAATAATTGTTTATAAATATTGTTAATAACTGAGCCCTTGATGTAGTGCAAGTAAATCTGTTTGCGGAAATCGATAGCTATTTAACAAGGAAATTTTTCTGCAAAAGAACTTACGTGGCATCAACTCTATTAACCGAGTTATAAATAATTGTTTACAAATATTGTTAATAACTGAGCCCTTGATGTAGTGCAAGTAAATCTGTTTGCGGAAATCGATAGCTATTTAAGAAGGAAATTTTTCTGCAAAAGAACTTACGTGGCATCAACTCTATTAACCGAGTTATAAATAATTGTTTATAAATATTGTTAATAACTGAGCCCTTGATGTAGTGCAAGTAAATCTGTTTGCGGAAATCGATAGCTATTTAACAAGGAAATTTTTCTGCAAAAGAACTTACGTGGCACCAACTCTATTAACCGAGTTATAAATAGTTGTTTATAAATATTGTTAATAACTGAGCCCTTGATGTAGTGCAAGTAAATCTGTTTGCGGAAATCGATAGCTATTTAACAAGGAAATTTTTCTGCAAAAGAACTTACGTGGCATCAACTCTATTAACCGAGTTATAAATAATTGTTTATAAATATTGTTAATAACTGAGCCCTTGATGTAGTGCAAGTAAATCTGTTTGCGGAAATCGATAGCTATTTAAGAAGGAAATTTTTCTGCAAAAGAACTTACGTGGCATCAACTCTATTAACCGAGTTATAAATATTGTTAATAACTGAGCCCTTGATGTAGTGCAAGTAAATCTGTTTGCGGAAATCGATAGCTATTTAACAAGGAAATTTTTCTGCAAAAGAACTTACGTGGCATCAACTCTATTAACCGAGTTATAAATAATTGTTTATAAATATTGTTAATAACTGAGCCCTTGATGTAGTGCAAGTAAATCTGTTTGCGGAAATCGATAGCTATTTAAGAAGGAAATTTTTCTGCAAAAGAACTTACGTGGCATCAACTCTATTAACCGAGTTATAAATATTGTTAATAACTGAGCCCTTGATGTAGTGCAAGTAAATCTGTTTGCGGAAATCGATAGCTATTTAACAAGGAAATTTTTCTGCAAAAGAACTTACGTGGCATCAACTCTATTAACCGAGTTATAAATAATTGTTTATAAATATTGTTAATAACTGAGCCCTTGATGTAGTGCAAGTAAATCTGTTTGCGGAAATCGATAGCTATTTAACAAGGAAATTTTTCTGCAAAAGAACTTACGTGGCATCAACTCTATTAACCGAGTTATAAATAATTGTTTATAAATATTGTTAATAACTGAGCCCTTGATGTAGTGCAAGTAAATCTGTTTGCGGAAATCGATAGCTATTTAAGAAGGAAATTTTTCTGCAAAAGAACTTACGTGGCATCAACTCTATTAACCGAGTTATAAATATTGTTAATAACTGGGCCCTTGATGTAGTGCAAGTAAATCTGTTTGCGGAAATCGATAGCTATTTAACAAGGAAATTTTTCTGCAAAAGAACTTACGTGGCATCAACTCTATTAACCGAGTTATAAATAATTGTTTACAAATATTGTTAATAACTGGGCCCTTGATGTAGTGCAAGTAAATCTGTTTGCGGAAATCGATAGCTATTTAACAAGGAAAATTTTCTGCGAAAGAACTTACGTGGCATCAACTCTATTAACCGAGTTATAAATAATTGTTTATAAATATTGTTAATAACTGGGCCCTTGATGTAGTGCAAGTAAATCTGTTTCCGGAAATCGATAGCTATTTAACAAGGAAATTTTTCTGCAAAAGAACTTACGTGGCACCAACTCTATTAACCGAGTTATAAATAATTGTTTATAAATATTGTTAATAACTGAGCCCTTGATGTAGTGCAAGTAAATCTGTTTGCGGAAATCGATAGCTATTTAACAAGGAAATTTTTCTGCAAAAGAACTTACGTGGCATCAACTCTATTAACCGAGTTATAAATAATTGTTTACAAATATTGTTAATAACTGGGCCCTTGATGTAGTGCAAGTAAATCTGTTTGCGGAAATSGATAGSTATTTAACAAGGAAAATTTTCTGCGAAAGAACTTACGTGGCATCAACTCTATTAACCGAGTTATAAATAATTGTTTATAAATATTGTTAATAACTGGGCCCTTGATGTAGTGCAAGTAAATCTGTTTCCGGAAATCGATAGCTATTTAAGAAGGAAATTTTTCTGCAAAAGAACTTACGTGGCATCAACTCTATTAACCGAGTTATAAATAATTGTTTATAAATATTGTTAATAACTGGGCCCTTGATGTAGTGCAAGTAAATCTGTTTGCGGAAATGGATAGGTATTTAACAAGGAAATTTTTATGCAAAAGAMCTTACGTGGCATCAACTCTATTAACYGAGTTATAAATAATTGTTTATAAATATTGTTAMTAACTGGGCCCTTGMTGTAGTGCAAGTAAATCTGTTTGCGGAAATGGATAGGTAYTTAACAAGGAAATTTTTATGCAAAAGAACTTACGTGGCATCAACTCTATTAACCGAGTTATAAATAATTGTTTATAAATATTGTTAATAACTGGGCCCTTGATGTAGTGCAAGTAAATCTGTTTGCGGAAATCGATAGCTATTTAACAAGGAAATTTTTCTGCAAAAGAACTTACGTGGTATCAACTCTATTAACGGAGTTATAAATAATTGTTTATAAATATTGTTAATAACTGGGCCCTTGATGTAGTGCAAGTAAATCTGTTTGCGGAAATCGATAGCTATTTAACAAGGAAATTTTTCTGCAAAAGAACTTACGTGGCATCAACTCTATTAACGGAGTTATAAATAATTGTTTATAAATATTGTTAATAACTGGGCCCTTGATGTAGTGCAAGTAAATCTGTTTGCGGAAATCGATAGCTATTTAACAAGGAAATTTTTCTGCAAAAGAACTTACGTGGCATCAACTCTACTATTAACCGAGTTATAAATAATTGTTTATAAATATTGTTAATAACTGGGCCCTTGATGTAGTGCAAGTAAATCTGTTTGCGGAAATCGATAGCTATTTGACAAGGAAATTTTTCTGCTAAAGAACTTACGTGGCACCAACTCTATTAACTGGGATATAGATAATTGTTTATATTCACAAATTTTTATTAATTATTCAGTAAGTAAATCTGTTTTCAAAGATCGGAAGTTCATTAACGTGGGATTATTCTGCTGAGGGACTAACATGGCAACAACTCCGTTCCCCGAGATATAAATAATTGTTGAAATTCGCATATTTTTGTTACTTGTTTATTTATGAACACGTTAGAATGCAACCGTAATTTATATTTACCTGAGTATGGCCGTAGGGTATAACCGGCAACTATCTATATTCAGTACTTCTATGGTATATTCGGGTATATTCGGAAATTTAGGCTGCTATCTTTTGGCTGCTGTTTTCACGCCGGTTAAATCCGGACGGTAGGTCACCTTACCTAAAACTAAAAGTTAAACGAAATCGTGCCACGCCACAGCTCCGAAATGTGAGCTTTCTGCAACCTTAAAGTTGATTATCCCACAAAACACTACAGAATATGTTGAAAATACACACTCCCACGTGTTTTGTAAAATTCAATTTACCAATTGTAAGCAATACCATAATTTGCTAACTATTCAAGTCACTGTAAATACTGTAAATAATAAAATGTTTAACGATTTTGTGTCCTCCAAGTGTTTTGTTGAAAAAATAATCGTATACGTATTTTCTATTTTCTTGATTGTTCAAAATCAAAAGAAAGTAAGAAAGAAAAAATGAACTATGACGTCACAAGCAATACGAATTATAATGACCTTTGACGTTATCGCTTACTTTAAGCTTAGGTATCTGTTTTCTGTTTAATTTTAAAAAAGGAAAAGAAATACACTTATGTTTGCGTTACATAATCTATATTTTACGTGCAAGGTATTGAAAAATTGTTATAGGGTTATCCAATGATCGCGGAGTTGAGGAAAAAAATTGTATTTATTGAAATGAACAGTGTTATCCAATGATCATCGAGCACGTACAAGCATGTTACCGGAAAGTGAACTTAGTAAATGTTTTAGGCTATCGACGTTTGATTAAAGAGCGGAAAAAGATCTAAAAAGGATCATGCAGTTGCGTTAGTCCGACCGATCTACAACCCTTTCATTTCACGGTATACACGACCGCTCCACGTCACAAGCCCCTTGATCTAGAAAGTAACTTAAAGGGTCGATTATATTTTCATTTGAATTAATTTTAATTAAACACATAAGAATCTATATAAATTTAATGTATTCATTTTCATTTCTTCCACCATAGGATTTAGAGAACTTTTAGATATTTAAATTCTCATTGAGCGTTACATAATTTTAAAATCTCATCTTTTTGTATTAAGTGAAAAAAATATT
Source organism: Rhyzopertha dominica (assembly GCA_025024175.1). NCBI lineage: Eukaryota > Metazoa > Arthropoda > Insecta > Coleoptera > Bostrichidae > Rhyzopertha > Rhyzopertha dominica. The sequence goes on along the minus strand of QCXZ01000001.1, from coordinate 34,632,753 downwards.
GCATGTACGTACGTTTTAATCTGATGAAAAGTGAATGTCTTTTATTAGTTTATAAAATGAATAACCATCTCTAAAATTAATTTAACAACAGAAATAACATTCTGAAATCTCGATTGTTACTTTCGAAGATTACGTTATAATTATACCTCTGATTATAGTAGAAAATAGTAAGTGCTTTAACGAGTCCCTGGTGTCCAAAATTTATGCAACTACTATTTAAAAATATTATGCTAAAAAATCATGGTTGCAAATTTTATGCCTTCAGTAAAATATTAATCCCAATTCTTATTAAAATTTGGAAAACTTTTGAAGTTTTTTTATGTGGGCAATTATTGTAGGTAATAATTAAAATTGCAAAAGAATAAAGATTCCAATTTGCGCACGAGGTTGCAAAGCTATATATAAACTGAGACTAGTTGTTATTATTATAATTATACTCATTAAGAATGGCAAGATCAATTAAATACGTGTAATAAATGAATGTTGCGTTTAGTCCAAAATGGTTGCACATTCATAGGAAAATGTTATACAGTTTTGTGTTTCTATATAATTTGCAGATTTTGTGCTTTTTCACACATTACGAGAAAAATACAGTTTCCTTACTTTTGAAACGTTGCTCAATACATGTTGTAAAACATTATTAGAAACGTTATTCCAAGTTTTCAGAACTTTTGCAAATTTCCTATTGCAACTTAAACAAAGTCTCGGTCAGTACCACGTAATGCAAAATTTTAAAATGTTATACATAGTTGGTTCTTATATAGGTATGAAAACTTTTGAAATTAAAGTAAATTGATTAGCTCTATCTTTTCGCCTATAATGGTTATTCAGTCGGTATTTCCGTCTGTAGAGGTTAAGAGAACAGCAGAACTGTAATGATATGTACAAATAGGTGTTTAGTTACAAAAATGATGTGAAGTATCAAACTGAAGGACGTACATAACGTAATATTAGTAAAATTGAAAGTTCGGCAGTGAACTGTAACTTTCGTTTTTAATCAAATTAGACCATTCATTTGTTTTAAAATTTTATGCGGATTCGATACATGAATAAGATCCGATGTTATTTTAGTCAAAACAAAACTAAGAAACATAAAAACACTTAACTGTTTTTCTACGCAGGATATACATATGCGTGCATGGATTATAAAACTATGCCAAAAACAACCTTGGTTGAAATAGGGTCTCTAACATCAAGCCACATATCAAGACAAGTGTACCCTGTGGGTCCAATAGCAGACCTCAGCATCCTTTTCCGTTCCCGAATGTTGGCTGCATGTCTCTGGACTCTGTAAGGAGAACTGCCATAGTAATCTGTCCCCGACAATGAATTGGCGGAGCACTGGACACTGTCTGGAATCAAGTTCATCAAATTACCAAAAACTTTAGTGCATTGGCATACATTCTCACTATTAAATATCAACTGATGTTTATTTTTATGAGCTAAGAAGCTATAAATATGATACTTAAATGAGTTAAATTAAGCCTAGAATCCAATGTATTTCCTTAACATAATATTAACTAATTTCTAAAATTACGTAACTTTAATCTCTAGGTGCTTATTAATTGTTAAAATTGTATTTTCCATTGCTCCCGCTACTCCTATTTATCTAGAAAATTTAATAATATATCCACCTTTTTTTAAGTGTAAGATGAGTAAKTGTATACCTACAACAATGGTACTGCCATGCTAGGAGCAGAAAACGAAGCCGTCAACTTTTGCCATTGAGCATATAAGCATACAGCAGTTTAGCAGTAGGTGTCTATTGCTTACTGGTAGCGTTGTTAAGTATTTACTACGAGTAGTTGGAAATGTAGTTCAATTACATTTCATCTGTTTAAGTACTCATTTAAATGCTTCTCTAGCCTTAGTGATTCCGTTTCAGTAACTACATTTTTCTTAGTATTAAATCACACTATTTAAATACATATTGCTACAATTTTGCTTGCTGCCTGCTGCTAACAAAGTAAAAATTCTTGCACAACGAACACTTAAAACAAGAAAAATTTCATGACGCAATACACCTAGTAAGCGGCTTTGTATTTTTGTCAAAATTTACAACTTCTATTGTTTTTCCTTGGAGAAATTAAATAATTGTAACTACATTACTAATGTATTAAAATTGTAGTTAAATTATATCATGAATTTGTATTTAAGACGTTCTTAGGTACATTTTCTTTTAAGTAGTTGTAATTGAGCTTAAATACATTTTATAAAAGAAGAGTTAAACTTGATAAATATATGTTACGAAAAATCTTGATATCTTGAAGGAATCGGTAAGAAATTTCTAATAAAAATATCATTGGTTTGGATTGGACCTTCGTCAAAAGTTAAAAAGAATCTAAATGAGCAGTTTTCTGAGGAACTAGAATTAGATCCAAATATTTCATTTTATAGTTTCATCATTTTAATTTGAAGAATGCTTTTCGCCACAGGCGGTAATCTTTTAAGAAGTCAACTGTACAATAACGTTTAATACGAAGGTATTTTAATAACAACTGTAAATAATTATTACAAATAGTAAGTAATAATTTGTATTCTACTTTACTACTATGTATACCTATGCAATTATTTGGAATTATAAATTATTGTATAGTATTGGCAATATGTATCTGCTTTAAAGAATATATTATATATTGCCTACCTGGATTATGATGTAATGTGGAGAGGTAGTGATGTTGCATATTTGTGCTCGATGTGGGTCTGCCCGCGAAAGCGCAGCTGGGCAAGTCTGAAACCTCTTCTTCGGACAACTCGCCGCAGCTGAAAGCACCATACTGCAAGCTGTTTGAAAAAGCGAATTTTTCATTCACAACATGAATTTCAATGACCCAATAAAGTTATTGAGAAAGAATAAGCACAATAAAGCAGAGTGCACGTGAATACGAGGACATAAATAAATTTTGAGAAATGGTTGAATTTGTATGAAATTATTGTCACCCAAAACGTACCTAAACTGCTCTTGTTAAACCGCTGCTTTATTTCAGTAACCGGTTGAGATAAAATTACTGAAATCTGCACCTGAGCTAATTTTTAGGTAAGTAGTAATTCACTGGATTTATTAGTGCTATTAAAAATTGTTTTCGGATGATTTTTTAGATTTCGGATTAAGCTTGGTAAACGCTTTAGGGAAACCTCATGAACTCAAAAAGTAACAAGATTCAGTAAAATAAATAATTAAATTATCTTATTTTACAGGAAAATTTTTACAAAAACTTCTTTCTAAGTAAAATTTAACGTCTTTAACCCATTGTACTTTCCTTCCTCCCTAATTAAGCACTATTAGATTCGATGCCAAAAAATTAACTCGGGTTAATATTTATGGAAATTTATTTCAACTGAGATAATTGTAATTTCGGTCGTCACGCCGGCTTAACGGACTCTAGCTCCCTTAGATAGCGTTTCGAATTAATATACCCCGCGATTCATTAATGGTGCCTAGCGGCTCTATCTTGAAAACCCACTACGCTATCTCTTTGAGTAAAATAATTTTTGGGTAGAAATTTACCAAATAAATTCCTAAATTGCCCGCTAGGGGGCGTATTTGAGATCACATTACAAATAAACGCGAATAACTCCAAAACTTGCCGATAAAATGTTGTTGGAAAATAGTATTCAGAGTCTCTGTTTAATTTTCTATTACTTTCGTAAAAATTTTTGCTGGTTGCCATGGTAAGCAAAATAGCCTCTAAACTTCTAGATGCTTTTATTTTCTAAACACCTCAACCAAATTCAAGGAACTAGGACTCAATTTAGATAGAGTTTCAAGAGGATTAATATTAATGGTAAATGATTTTAAAATTAGTTACTCTAAATAGCTGTATATAGAGGGCGATATTTGAAAAATTGTCATACTTTTCTCGATTTCTCGAAAAATTTAAAAGGGGGCGATATATTTTCTTAACTTCGGTTTGTAGGCTATTACGTAAAAAAGCGGTAAAAACCCTTGACGAGTGTCATTTTTTGTTTTGAAGTTATAGAGTGAGGGATTTTCAAGATAGAGTCGTTCCGTACCCTTAGTGAATCACCCTGTACCTATAGGGACATTTTTCGTATTTTGAACTAAGAAATGCTCACAATTTATTGAAATATAAAAAAAATTAACATATAGACCGTAATGCAACCCAAAATACATTTGCAGAGGTAACATTGATAATTGTTCATCGTCTTAAAAAATATAAAACGCAGAGAGCTGTATATATTCGTAAATTTTGACATAAGCTTCAATCATTTGCATTAAGTAAATTCGGTATTGTAAAACAAATTTTATTTTTGAAAAATGTATATTCAATAACAATAATGTAATAAATGCTCAAAATGTCGCCCTCCGCTGTTTTTAGAAGCTTGAATTCGTGCCCAAAACGATCTTTTAACATGCATTAACATTTCTGGAGTGATGGATCTACATTGTTCACGTATTTTATTTTCTAAATATTCTACACATTCAATTGGTGTTTGGTATACTTGCTCTTTTACCATTCCCCACAGAAAAAAATCCAAAGGAGTAAGGTCCCGGCTTTTCGGTGGCCAAGGATTAATTGAACCTCTTCCTATCCATCGGTTAGGCAAAACCAAATCAAGATGATTTCGCACTATTCTATGATAATGCGCAGGTTCCCCGTCTTGTTGGAACCATAGATTTTGTCTTATTTGTATATTTACATTTTTGAGAAGTACCGGTAAAACGTTTCTTAAAAAATTTAGATAAGTATAATAATTCATGTTATGTTTGTTAACTCCACCATTATTAGAAAATCTTGCTTCATCTGAGAAGAAATGTTGTCATAAAATTTCACATTCAAATTTTGGTGTTCCCGAAAAATGTTACAAAAAGTCAGTCTTTTAGGATAATCTGTCTTCTTTAAGGCCTGAACCAATTGCAAGTGGTATGGATGAAATTGGTTGCCTGTAATTATTCGGTGTACTGAAGACAGACTAATACCGGTTGCTCTTGAGACTACCCTTTGACTAATATGAGGATTTTCGTCAATCATTTCCAATACTCTAATTTCATTGTCAGGGCCTGTTGCTGTTCTTTCTCTTCACTTTTTGAGTGGTGGCCAGTTTGTCCTTAAAGTTAATTCAAGTCTCTTGAAAATTGTATCGGAAGGAGATCTTCTATTTGGAAAACGTTGTCTGTATAAACGCGCAGCAGCGGAAGCATTTTTCTTGCATTCACCATAAATCAAAATGATATCTGTTTTTTCATCATTTGAATACATTTTGACTTTTAATAAATACAGTGACAGGAACCATAGCGCATAGCCGTCATGGATTCCCAATTTATTTTTTAAACAATACCATGTAAAATTACCACATTGGCTATGAGAATGTATTTTGGGTTGCATTTTTAATTTCGTCAGGGTCATTATCATTCGTGAAACATTCTGTATACCATATAGGTAACTATACCATTCATGCTGCGGAAAAAAATATTTAAGAAATTATAGTAACTGAGATACGAGTTTTCAATAGTAATCGATAGCATTTGTAAAGCACCCTGTATATCGAAAATGAATCTGTTTACGCCAGCTAAACTATGTCTTGAAAAAAGAAAGATCCTGACATTACTTTGCTTCCATTTCTTACCGTTTAACCTATACCTGGCAACCACAAAGGCTATCCCGTTCAGCAGTAAATGAGTATAGAGGTGTGCCCTGGGCGGAACTCGAACCCGCAGCTTCAGGATGCAGAAGCAGCCTCGCTACACACTTATTGATTATTGCTTATTGACAGGATTGCAGACAATTTTATAGGCTGACAACCAATAATATCATTCTAGTTACCATTGGCACACCTTAAACCCTGCCTTATATTAATTTTAAGTATTTACAGCATTAATTTAATAGGTAGCACTACACTTTTCTGGGTTAGCCTTCGATTTGGAAGAATATAACTGTCAACATATCTATTAGGTATATGCCAAAATTATTTAAATTATTATTCAAAATGGAAAAATAGCGCAATTTTAAGAAACGTGTTGGGTCGAAAGAGCATAAGATTTTGGCATATATGGGTAAAAAAAATTTAAATGTCCTCAAGTAAGCTCAAAACATGAATTAGCCATGCCCTCAAAAAAGGCTCTGACGTCACCTACCCCACGGGTCCAACCACGGTGGGTATAAAAAATGCTTAGCTAGAACACAAACCAAAACAACAATGGCGGCCGGCAACAGTACATGACGTCACAAGTAATGGCAGATAATTTAGTTTGCAAATATTTTAACTATTATATCATTTAGTATTCATAGGATGTAACACGATTTAGACTTTATATCGCATTAATATTTTTATATGTAGAAGAAAGTTATATTAAACATGGTAGGGAACTTACAGGATTTGCGTATAATTGTGTATATACGCAGGTACAGGTATCTTTCTTAAAAAGCCGACTTGGACATTTAATACAAATTTTATTATAATTTAACAAGAGCATCACGTTGAATTCGGCTATGGCATGGCAGACTCGTGCTAGAACGTGTTATAACAAAGCATGTAAAACAAAATATCTAGACAATGAACATGGATTTTAAGTTAAATATTGTATCTTTGTTAGGCTATATCACAAGCGCCATTTTTCCAGCGCTACTGAATCCTAATATTTTTAAAGAATTGTCGTATTCTTGGTTATCATCAACCAATTGTTTTCCGCAACAGGCTTGCTACATGACCACCTTATATGAACGTATACTGTACAGTATAATATATGCATTGTGTTTATTCGGTCTCTATATTGTATAGTTCAAAACCTTTTTAAGAACTACTACGGCACTCACTAAATGTTTTGAAATAAAATTGACCGTTACCTATTATAATACCTATACAATTTTGCATGCTATTATAATAAACTAAAAACGTAACTACATTTCATCAATATATTCAAGAAAATAAATAATGGTCTTGAAGCAAAAATGTCAAAAATTATGAAATAGAAAACTGTAATGAATATATGAATGCTTCATATATTCTGTATAAAAAATGCAGTTACATTTTAATAATGATCATTACCAATACGACAATGAAACCTTTTTTCAGCATAACATTATACAATATTAACCATACTTAACGTAATGTTACGTACAACATACCTAGCTGGTGGTGAGGATGAAGAATCCGGTACCTGTGACCGATTAGAACTCATTGCAAAACATATGTATAATTTGACCACACACTAAATTACATCGCACGAAGAAAACTATTAGATTGTTATCGTACTTGATAAGACTATAACAAATTCCCGTGGAAGTCTGTTTATATACCCCAGCAGTTTACATCTTATGATACAGTTTTCCACTTAATTTAACTTGATCGTTGGATGTTACCACCCCTAGCATTACATGGTGAATTCAATTTTCATCACAAAGCACCTTTGGCATAGAGACCTTTCTAGCAGCTATCGATTAGTTGAAGCTCATCTTTAGTAGCCAATAGGATCCGTTGTGTTGATTAAATAGGGGTAGCTTTCATTGCCATTGGTGGCACGAAAAATGCACCCTTATGGGAACACTATATTCGAATGCTTTATGGTTTACGCAAGGACGCCTGTATTTGACGGCTTTTCGGATGCTTTAACCATCATTTGCAGGCACTACGTAAGTTCTTTTTCTACTCAGTGCACAAGAGAAAACAGAAAAATAAAGTCATCAAATAATGTTGTCTATCAGAATGACATAAACATATCAAACACAATATATTTAATTCCCACTGAGGAGAAAGAAGTATTAACAACGATCAAAACCTTAAAAAGTAAAGCACCTCCAGGTCCCGATAAATTAAATACATAAACCCTAAAGTCAAATTCTAATGAGATAACGCCTCCATTAATTATAATTATAGATAACATGCTCAGCACAAGTGAATTTCCAAACATCTTTAAAAGATCTCTTATTACAATGATATTTAAAACTGGTGCACAATAATCTGCAGACCATAATAATAATTAACTAAATAAGAATCACAGTTTGGATTTAAGCAGAACATTTCAACTCAGGGTGCAGTTATACAACTCGTAAGAGAAGTTCCGAGAGTGTTAGACAACAATGAAAGACCGCTTTGTATATTTTTAGATTTAGCAAAAGCAATTCAACACAGCCACAGTAAAACCACTGGACACCTTGCACAATATTGGCATAAGAGGCCAATCGCTGAAATTATAAAAATAGGAGAACGCATAAGTAAAGATGGTATAACACAAGGTACATAAGGTCTTGGGCCCCATATATGCTTTTCATGATATACTTACATTAACGATATTTTCAGAATAAGAACAATTAGTGAAATAATTGCATATGCAGATGACACAGCCAACTTATACTCGTATAAAGGCAAAACACTGCAAGACTTAAAAACACTAGTAGAGAGTGATATGAAAATTTATTTAACAACCAATGACTACCGCTAAATCTCCAAAAAAAGAACAAAATATATATAATTCTCAAATCTTGGAGTTTACATCGACAAACATTTACGTTGGACTATTCATATTACAAATATTGCTCAAAGATGCAGTCTATGTAGAACACGGAATTATAACAGGGGGAACAGTAGGAAGAACTGTTATGACTTTACTCGAAATACTACAAAAGTGAATTCTAATGATTATTATATACAAGAAAGATGTTCTATCCGTCAGATCTACTATACCAAGAAACTAAGATATTTGATGTAACACAACTATATGTATATAACTTACTTGTTTTCCTCTACATAAGTATAAATACCAACAAAAAAATTAATTATAATCATGAAACTCGGAAAAAATAAAGTGAAAATAAAACAGCAGGACAAAAATATATGAAATTATATTATAGCAAAAATTTGTAACTTGCAAGGCAAAAACACAAAGGAGAGTAAAACACTAAAACAATTTAAGAAAAGTATTAAAAACTGGATAGATGGCAATCCTAGAAATATTTTGCAACAACATATTATGGGTAATTAGAGTACCTGACGTTGTCAAAATTAAAGTACAAGTAGAATAAGCACTAAAATTTAGAACATTAGCCTTAAAAACTCCCATACAAGCTATGCTTTTGCGGGCACACATACTGTTTACTTAGTTCTTAATTAGATCTAATGTTTAATATTAAGGTTGTCGCATCATATCTACACGCATATGTAATACGAAAAATGTACAAAAAGAAATAAACTATATCATTATTGTTGTTGTTATTATTATTATTATTATTATTATTATTATTATTATTATTATTATTATTATTATTATTATTATTATTATTATTATTATTATTATTATTATTATTATTATTATTATTATTTTTATTATTATATAACCCGACGATATCCTCTGTGGCTTGGTCGAATAAGGGCTTATCAGTAAAAACTGGGTTTTGAGATAATCCACTTTTTATGCTACAATAACAAACATTTATTTTTAGAATGAATTCAAATTTGGTAGGGTATACAAAAGAAGACTTATTATTGTAAATATTTGTTGATTTAGTAATATTCCGAAAGAATTAAAAAAATGTTATTTAGGTCTTTGATTTTTAAAGTAATTTAGATAGGCCGTGCCTCTATCAAACGTATCTTTCAGCAGATAGCTTCCAAAATTGCTAATTAGGCCCCAACATAAAAGAAAAAGATACTTAGGACGTTTTTATTCTTCCGATAATACAAAATTAATAATTAATAAGGTAATAAAAACATATAAAGCTTGAAGATACGTAGTTCAGCAGTTGAAAAGGTCCATTCCAAACATAAAAAGAAGAAAAAATAAAATTAGAAATAAAATAGTATATTATGTTATGAGGAGATAAAGTGAACTTTTATGTAGCAAGGCTGGAGTTTAACTGCCGAGCTTGCGAGGCAGATAGGTCCAGCCGCGCTACATAAAGTCACTTTAATTTTAATTTGAGTAATTTTAAATTTGCGTATCGTGCTTCAGTGATTATTTTAGTTTGCTCTGGGAAAGGTTTCTCTAGTGACGAAATGTAAACAACCAGAAAAATAATTTGATGTGTCACAAAACCTGGCTGCATTTTGTAAGTTTTACCGAATATTCTAAAAATATTTCCCATTGGAACTAATCATTTTGAGTTTTCGCCATGTCAGACATCGAATGTACGCCCCCTGAAGTGGCTGAGGCCGCTTCAGAAGTTGTAAATAATTTAATCAAGTTTCCTTAATATTTGCCGCCGTGGCTGCAAATGATTTTTGCTGCGTATATGCAGCAAAAGTGAGTGTCATTGTTGCTAAGATATAATTTGACACTTTGGCTCCTATGCTAGCTGTAGAAAATTGCCACTTTAATAACGTTTGAAAAAAAATAGTTTTTTTTATTACAACATAACACTGATTTTGGCAAATAATATTATTTTATATTTTGAAAAAAAAACATTATTCCTTAGCAATAAAAGTAAAAAGGTAAACGTTGTTTGTTGTTGGGAAGTATGTATCCGAATAAACCTTTAATGTCATCCAATTTTTTTCTTAATAGGAATAGGAGATAGGAGTTGTGCAATCTCTCTAAAACAGGAAATACGGCATCATGTCCTTTTTTCTTTTTTGTAATAACCCACACTTTAAATTCTCCACCTTGTAGAAAACCCTGCTTATAAAATTTTTTCCGGGATTTTCTTTTGTGTACTGAAAATGATTTGCTTTTTTTGGTTCGACGGGTTTGAAGGGAAACCAAGTTAAGTCTGGCAAGGAGGACAGATTGGTCCAATCCTCTATCAGGATAAAAATCAGTCCATGATAAAAGCTAAAAATTTCAGAAAGCGCAGTTTCAATCAAGTCACTATGAACCCTGTAGACAGGGCTCCCATTTTGATCGTATTAGACAGTAATACAATTGTAACGATTTGACGTTATTTGACATTATCGACTCTATAGTGATGATATATGGGAAAGAGGCTGCGAGAATTACAGATACAAACACATTTGTTAATGTTAAAAGAGAGTTTGTTTGACGAGCACCGTTGAGATAAAGCATTTAAATCCTGCTACAAGGCCAGTTAGATGTTGCAGCAACATTGCAGAAAATTTTAAGATCATCGGCATAAAGGAACTTTAGACACTCCAAAACATCAACAATGTCATTGATAAAAAATATAAAAAGAGAACCTAAGGGACCCCGGAAGTCACAACAAATGAAGTAGATTTAAAGTTACGATAGCGGACGAACTGGTGTCTGTTATTTAGATAGGATGAAACTAATAGAAGAGAAGCGGGAGAGAATGCAAATGTTTTGAGCTTACCTAAGAGAATTTTGTGATCGACAGTGTCAAATGCTTTGCGAAAGTCAGTGTAAATTACATCGATCTGTGAGCAGCAGTCCAAAGCCTCAGCTGTGAACTGAGGAAACAAACGAGATTTGCGCTGATGCAAAGAAATTAACTGATTGATCGGAGAAAATAAATGTTTGTGAAGGATGGCCTCAAAGACCTTTGCAAAACAGCACAGTAGTGTTACTAGACGATAATTGCTTACTTCTGATCAATCTCCTTTTTTGAAGATGGAGCAAATTGAAGTCGTTTTCCAAATGTCAGGAATGATGGAAGTTCTAAGAATTAAGTTAAAAATAATGTACAGGGGAGAAACAAATGAAGCAACACAGTCTTTGACGATAAAAAATTTTCACTAATATACTCAACTGCTTCTTCCTGCACTGGTGTCCGGTTCTTGAAAGTGGTGAAAATGTCTCCCATATTTATGGAAAGAAAGAGGAACACCGCAAGTTTCAAGCTTTTTCAATGGCTATACTTTTATGGAATTAATTAATTATGTCTTTCTCTGCTTCATTTTGAACGGACAGATTGTAATTCAAACAAATCCTCGCGTTTTACTCCTCCAAACGGTTTGATGGTTTCACATTTTTTACGCACTATGTAGAAATTAGCGGACGCGATAAGAGTTCTGTATGTCGTAGGCAGATTGCAAAAGTAGGCGTTTTATAAAATGCCTAGGCTCTTCGAAAATGACTGGGCTAAATGTAAAATGAAGCAATAAGCTGCATGATTTGACGTTGCGCCTGATACATTTAGCGTTTTCCCATACGCCTAGGCGTTTTACAAAACGCGTATGTGTGTTTTGGCATATTTTAAAACAATGCCACTCTCTGTTGTTGAAAGATCCTATTAAAGATATAATTACAGAAGAAGATTTAGAAAAAGTAATTGGCACACCACATAATGCTATAGACACAAACGACATTCCACCAGAGAATTGACGACGTAACACTTCAACTGTCACTCTATCTATCCTAGAAAATGTTGACGGTCAAGTATTAAATCTTGAAGAAGTTCCCATCCTTACGAATTGCATATTTTTGAGACATAGATATTTTTATATTATTATAGTATATATTATATTATTAAACTCAACATTTGAGAATAGTGAATATGTGGTGTGCTCCTTTCTAGAACCATCGACCGTGTATCAAACGATATCTTATTGAGAAAACTGTACACTTATAATCTTCACCCAAAAAGTTGAAAAATGTTAACTTCTTTCTTAACAAACAGAACGCAGGAAGTCAAAATGAATTCTAAACTATCAAAGAGCTTACTTTTAGAACATGGGGTTCCACAAGGATCGATCCTTGGACCGTTACTATTTTTAATTTATATTAACGACTCCCTATCCTTTATAGGAAACAAGTGTATTCAGTTTGCGGATGACACAACTTTATTTAGTACAAACAGATCCTTGACGGAAACTTTGCAGAATAATGATTATGCTCGGTTGATGGCATTTAGATGGTTTGCTGCAAACAAACTTAGCTTAAATTCTAATAAATCTATCACTATGATATGTACATTAAAAATGGCAATACAATATAGTATTTACTCCCATGATATGCGAAACAATGACAACCTTTGTCAAAAAAAATCAGATTGTCAAAATCAATGAGTAGTGAATATCTTGGTATCAAATTCTATAACGCTCTGCCGGATAATATTAAATATTTAGATATAAAACAATTTAAAAGTCGTCTTAAGACTTATTTAATATCTAAAGCCTTTTATAACACTGATGATTTTATTACAAACTGTAAGTACATGCAATGTCTTTTAGTATGTTCTTGGATGTCCAAACCTATTATTTTAATATTATTAAAACAATTATTATAAAACAATTATTTTAACGTTTGTAAAATCTATATGGTTATGAACATGAATAAAGATTATTATTATTATTATTATTATTATTATTGTGTTGTACACATTTTATTGTATGTTTTAATATAAACTTAAGTAAACGGATTCCTAAATTTTTGATCGCGTTTGTGAGAATAACATTTTACATTTGTTAAAATATTTTCTCCTTTTATATAAAAGTACCTATGTATTTTTACTGTGTTTAAATATAGGTACGTACCTAAACAGATGCCCAAATTTTTCATTATCAGAATGACGACATTTTTTGGAAACGTATATTTCCTGCTTTGCATTCACATAATGTACTTTTGTGTCTTTAAATAAATACGTCAACAGATAAATTTTCGATAAATTGTCAGAAATATGTTTGCGCTCTTTATATAAAACGCCTGATTAAGATCGGCTCATTGTAAAACAGTGCTTGAGAGTGGTATTGTTTTAAAATACGCTGAAAATCGGATACGCTTTTTGTAAAACGCCTAAATGTATGTAAAATCATGCTGCATTTTACATTTAGCTCAGTCATTTTCAAAAAGTCTAGGCGTTTCATGAAACGCCTGCTTTTACAATATGCCTGCGACATGTATAAATTAAACGAATGATGATTTTATTTGCAATATTTGTAACAACCCTGATTGTGAAAATATTTTGTTACTTGATTTGACGCTAAATTATGTACGTTGTTCCAGGGCGTTGCTGCTTTTCAACGCAGTGCAAGAGTACTTTTGTTAATGTTAGCATTTCTAATAATGGTTCTTACTGTATCTAGACATTCTTTGCAGCTACTGACGACACTTGCTTCAACATTCTGCTGTTGCCAGGATTGTTAACAATCTAAAGCTTAGTCTTAAACCTATTCAATGAAATTAAAGATATTTTAGATGAGAAAAGACGGAAAATTGGTTTAATTTACACAAGGAACGTGCAGAAAATTTGCAACGGAAACCTCAGGGTTCTTTAAGCCATTTCTACTGAAGTAGTCGTTTTTAATGAAATCCTTGATTATAGACATATCCACTTTCGCTGGCGTTTTGATTTTAATAATAATAATAATAATAATTATAATAATAATATTAATAATAATAATAATAATAATAATAATAATAGATAATGATAATGATAATGATAATGATAATGATAAACATCATAAAAAAAATTATGAAATTTTTATGTAATCGTCTTTCTTAATAATATGATCCTTAATATCAAAAATATATTTTAAAGTTGTAGAAAATACCCTTATCTCCTTAATTACTATAGTATTTTAAAAGTACGTAGTACATATTATGGTAAACAAAAGTATATACTAATACGTGAACCCCAATCTAAATTCTGTGGTCGTGAGAGAATAGTTTAGTAATACGATAAGGAAGTATCGATAAATTTTTCTTTAACMATGTCAGKGACAGCTATTAACGAATTTGTTAGGGCTCAAGTAGCGTGAAATWTGCGGGCCCGAGAACCGACGTCCGCTGTTGACACTTCTCCACAATCAATTCCAAGCTCCGCCCTGCATCAGCCAGGATGTCAGCAGCATTCGCACAAGGGGCACGGCAAAAGATAAATCAATATTGTACGGGGTGGTTTAAAAAATAAATGGTAGAACTAGAGGCAATACAAATTATAATTTTACCTACCTTATATCACCATTGTTTTACATTTACAAATTAATTCTACCTCACTCAAGCTTTCCATATGTATGGAAGCGGGATTGATATTATTTAACAGAGACAATCTTTTTGGTAGATATATATTCAAAACTACAGACCTATATACGCAACTTTGCAAAAAAATTTCGAATCATTTGTAATGAATTATTTATACTTTCATTTGTTATCAAAGATTAATTCAAATCAGCACTGCTTGAGAACGAATTCAGCAAAATCTTTCTAATATGAACAGTTTATATCTAATAATGGTCAAAACAAGTCGATCTTGTCTAATACAAACTCATCCAGTCTTCGGCGTTAATTATTCGTTTTTTCCCCAAATAACTCGAAAATTATTAACTTAACAATAAATTGCAAGAGTCCTTTCCGATCAGAAATTTGATTTTCTATACGATACTAAAATTTAAACTAAATCGTACGGACAGGGTCCAAAATACGTTTTTTAGAAATATTTCGAAAATGTCAAAATTTTGAAGAAAATTAAAAATTTTTTAACACTTTCTGTGAGAAATTTTATTTCCTATGTGACGGTATTTTCATTTTTTGAATGTATAAGTATTTTCGGAGATACATACGAAAAACCGTTTTTTAAGTAACGCTTTTTTTGCTAATATCTTCTAAATAGTTTACTGCTCCGGAAATTTATAAGGGCGAATAATACTCGCAATTATACTACTAATCACATGCTAAAACGAAAAAATATTAAAAAATAAAAATTTTCAAAAAGGGTAGTTACTCCCCAATTTCACCCCTTTCCCGATACCCTACTTGCCTCAAAAACAATAGGTCGCTAATTAGTTATATGCTAAGTCTTTCGAAAGTTATCGCGTCCACACACTGACACACAGACAAGAAATTTTTTGCTCAAATTTTGTTTTTTTACGTTTAGACCATTTTACAGCGATTGAATAGTAAACAAGTAGATTTAGTAGCAATTAGGCCAGTGCTTGGCAGCAGCTACGTAGGAAATTGATATAACTCTTTGTTCAAAGACTACAAAGACTATCCTACGATAGTCTAGTTTCAAAGTAAAATTTCAATTAAAAGGTTATTAGAAATTCTAAGTTGTTGGAATTACACATACAATATCATAACTAACTGTTTTGCTAATTTCTCCAAGGACACGCTTATCAATGTAGTGGGTTATTATCCTAAACAATTCCTTTATAAACATATACAGGGTGATACAGGAGGAAGTGACAATATTTTGTGAAATGGTAGTATTCACAATTCTGAACAAAAAAAAACTGGTATCGACTTATACACTACAGCGCTCCGTTTCAGAGATACAACCCTTAGAAGTTGTAAATAAACAACCACTTTTTTCTGAAATATCTAAGTAATCTAGGAATATTCAAATTTGAAATTCCGGAAATCATCTTGGCTATATAGAAGGGCCTGATTTTAGACACATTTTCAAATTCTTACATTCACTGAGGGGTAAAAAATTCAAGGGTAGTTACCTTTTTCTTCTCAATAACTTTTCAACTCTTAGTGGTTTTACGGTTCTAAACTAACTTTTGAAATCTATCATTTTTCTTGCACTAAAAAATTACTCTTTTTGTATGTCAATAAGATTAACCGTTTTCGAAACAAACGACATTTTATTTGAACATGATTAAACAGGAATGGGATATTAAAATTTATTAAGTTTCCAGTTTTCAGTCAATCATGCCTAGTGTCCTTACACACGCCGAATATGCCAATATGGTATTTATATATGGTTTTCGCCAAAGGAGTGCATCAGCTCCTAAAGAATATGGAAGGCGTTTTTCGGGCCGTACCATACACAAATACCATATCGGCATATTCAGCGTGTGGAAACAGACTATACATGATTGCCTGTAAACCGGAATCTAAATAAATTTTACTTAATTGTGACAGTAATATCCTTTGTTTCATTTGTCACAGCCTTGCTGATGTGATTTGAATATCCCATTTCTGTTTAAGCATGTTCCAGTAAAATGTCGTTTATCTCGAAAACGGTTAAATCTTATCGACATACAAAAAAAGTTACTTTTTTTGTGCAAGAAGAATAAACGATGTCAAAAAATAGTTCAGAACCGTGAAACCACTAAGGGATGAAAAGTTATTGAAAAGAAAAAAGTAACTATCCTTAAGCTCTCTACACCTCAGTGAATGTAAGAAAACGAATAGCTATAGCTAAGAAGATTTCCGGAATTTCAAATTTGAATATTTCTAGATTACTTAGATATTTCAGAAAAACTGATTGTTTAATTAATGATTATGATAAGGTTACTAACAGATTTGTATATATTTTATCTGTTTCACTGATACTAAGTTAAGACGTAGGTATGTACTATCGGTTGCAAATTAATGCAATGTCTTCTTTTGAGCATAGGACTAAAACATTATTATAGACTCATCAAATACTGTTTAATTTTTATATACTAGATAGCACTTATGTAAAAGTTCATTACTGTAGATTATTCCCATAACTAATGCTATAATTATCTTATGATTTAAAACTAGTTATCGTTTCATGAATTTTGCAACCGACTGTACTTACTTCATACGTTTAATGTATGACTGTCTCTAGTAGATGTCATACTTATTGCTCTAGATTAAGGATGTGACAACATATGTTACAAATCAATTTGACTTTATCTTTCCCAGATAGAAATAATATTAAATGCACCTATCACACTAATGCATCCTTCGTGCAAGAAAATTACAGAAAGTAAATGTAATATTTACACTTGCTATTTCTAAATTTAAACTTACTATCTGTAAATTTATATTTACACTTAGTAAGTGTAAATTTACAAACAGAAAATATTTTGTGACCCTTTAGATTCGTAATTTATTTTATTTTAAACAAAATTCGCATTTGTATCTTCTTCTAGGCAAATCAATGTAATTTTAATCTAGTTAGTTTTATACGTAATCTGTAAAATTTAACGTTCCAATAAATGCATCCTCACATTTAACAAATATGCAAAGTGCAGGAAGCACTTTTTCATTYGGATGCACCTCGTACTTCCGCATCCACCCCAACCGGAAACTTAACTGCCCCTAATTGATAAGCCACACTCCGGTTAAGCACCGGCAATATGTTGAATGCTTTGTGACGGTGGTTAAGGCGGTGCCGTCCAAAAAATATTATAGCCCTAGTTTAAAGTGGGGTCGCTTTGTCGTATATCCAATAACCCTGCAATTCGTATCATGGGAACTGTTGAAATGCTATTATTATGTTTTGTTACGTTTGTGTTTGCCAACATACTTATCTATAAATTCGTTTCCAGGATCGCCTGTATTAAAATAAATAGCTAGAGGATTTGACATGTTTAGCATTTATGCATTTTTGGTTGCTAAATTAATTAGTTTGGTAGGTTATTGTGTATGAAATTTAAAAAAATACACTGCTGTGGTAACTTTGCTAGCTATATGATTGGTTTGAGTGGCAGTCTATCAGCACTGCACAGTAGCAATCGTTTGCTGGCGATTTGGCGATTTCCCGACGTATTTTTATTTATAGGTGAGAGATTAGGACATCGTTTGTATATGCAGTGGCAAAGTGAGAGTATATGTACAAAGTGTAATACAAAAAATAGTTTATGCAACAGTGACTGGTTCCTATTCTCCGTATTAAACTAATATCAAAATCCCGTCATTTAAATCTGAACCGTCTGCCTTACTGGACGGAGATGTATGGTTACAGAGTTTAATATTAGCTAATATCGGCTTTTAATATAAAGATTTAGTTAAGATAATGGTACCGGCCTTACGAATTTGTGTTTTTATTGAATCCTTAGGTTAGTGAACTGAACAATCGTACCTATATGTATTGCATCTATTTCATATCTCTGCATACGTGATCTAATGGAAAAAGTAAGTACCCAATACATACATTATATGTATTAGCTGATAATATATTAGTAAACCAGTCATAGTGTTGAGAAGCAAAGTTGCTAAAATTTAATGACATCGTATACCTGTTGAGTATCAAAATTACTTATTTTTCTTACTAATGCAGTTGAACAGTTAAATTACACAAGTATAACCATCAAAACATAATAAGCATGCTATGTATGGGAGCCGATTCGGCATTTATCTTCCGACAATGGATCATAGCAAGAAGAATGACCTTTTTGGTTTATTTTTTCTTATAACTATTTGTTGTAAAACAATAGCTGGCCTCCTTTAATTTTAGGTGAAGTAAACCAATACTTTTTTCGGAGAAATGCTGTTATTGATTAAACACTGACAATAGTTGCTATTCTGATGTTTCTATTACTTTTGCAACCTTTGTCGAAAAAGTTCCAAGAAAAATGTTTGATACATGCAGTTCAAACAATTTTTTAAGTAATTAAACAGCAAGGACCAGGGTAGCGATACGTCATAGAAACAACACTACAATATAATAAAATCTAAACTGATCCAAACCACCTACACTCGAGTCTGTGTGGCATTTCTAATCGGTTTAGACTATATCAGGTTGGAATGTTATTTCTATGACGTCTTGCTTCCTAGCTGATCACTTTATTTACTTTAAAAACTTAATTGAACTGTTTGTTTCAAAAATTTTTTGGAGCTTCTTTGACAAATATTGCTGCAGTGATCAAATCGCCAGAATAGGATTTTTTGTCAATTTTTAAATCAGTGACAGGGTTTCTCCGAATATATTGTAATCGGTTCGCAACTATCAGAATAGAACCTTGTTAATTTTCACAATGATTGATCTAATAATTTCATTTTTATACATAGTTTTTTTAACAAACCCTTTGTAGCTGTTTTCTTTGCCTTAATTTTTTGCAAGGAACAATACTGAATACTGCACATGATGCCATTTAAAATCGATGAGTTTTAAAGCTTACAGGAGGTAAGTAATAGCCTATAATAGCTAACATTTGATATTGATAAATTGATTGAAACATCTTTGCATAATGTTCAACAATTCTGTGAATTCGTGACGAATAGCAGCAGCTTCCCGGCTAATCCGGCTCTTATGGGAGACAATATAATCATTAGAAGATATACTGCAGATGATACAACTAATGACTATATGTACGAGTATAATCGCACAGCAATTCCGTAGCAGTCAAACAAAAGAGCCGCACATTATTTTGTAAAATAGTGGCATTCACGTTTCTTTTTGCACATATAAATTATTTTAAAAAATGATACCCCAAACCTGAACTCGGTTGACTTCTATGTTAATACGCAAATCTCTATGAAGACAGTTATCTCTTCTAAGAATTTTTATACTGAATTACATAAATTTATGGTTAACGTTAAAAAAATAAATAGTACCTTCATMCCTATCGCGCTATACCACTGAATTTCTCCATCTTTTATACTATCTAGTTTTAGAGATAGAACTTCCATTATTAACGCTTTTATTATAAGAGGAAATCGGCCAAGGTTTTGTTTTACAAAGCTGAATATAATATTTTAAAACATACCTAGTTGTTATTTTTCATACCTACTATGTTTGTGTTATCTGAAAATGCTTCGATGTAGATATCCATTTTTGTGTAGTCCTTTCGCACTAATACTGTTTATTGTAAAATGAACTGACAATTGTTAGCTACAAACGGTGTAACCTTTGTAATGTTTTACAATCTACCAATAATCTACTTTATCCCAGTCTAGCACACCGTCATGGTTGTTTTGATTGTAACTAATCTTTACAATTATTCGAACATTACAAATTAGACATTTTGTATTATATAGTTTAAATTTACTGGTAAATGCATGTACAAACTAAAAATTAAAAATTTGAAAAATAATTATAGCAAGCATTAAAAAGCTAGCTTTCAACAATGGATAAAACACAAAAATTGTAGACCGAATATCTAAAACAACAATACAAAGCTAAAATAAAAATAATGTTGTACAATGCTAACCCAAATAAAAAAGAATACATTTTCGTTGCAGTAAATTAAATCAAGAGTTCAATAGATTCGGAATAAAAGTGATAGATATATACAAGTATAATAAACAATCATACATAGGACAATCAGGTAAAGTCATTAAAACAAATTGCAAGTATAGACTGAAATAAATAAAGGTATAAGTTTTGCCACCATAGCATTAAAAATAATGATTGTTTAGATCAAAACAACATCAAACTCTTACATTGAGAAAAAAAAAGTAAAATAAATCTTTTTGGAACATTCAAAAGTTGAAAAAAGCGCATCAGAAGAAAAAACGTGGAAATTACCCAAAAAGAAATTCCTATATCCAATACGTTTTTGATATTACCTACCGAAATTATGAAGTCGACCATCAAGCCCAGACCAGAGATTCTTACAACTAATTTTTAAAACCCCTGGAAATATAAGGGACGCGGGCGAAACTTTGCAAATCTGAGCTCAGCATATAGTTTTGATGTTTTTTAAAAATGACCGTTAGGCCAAAACAATCTTCAGAGTTATCTAATAAAAAACGTGAAGCAAAGCACACTCAAACTTGTTTTCAGGCTATTTAATTAAGGTTTTTCAACAACAGTAATATCATTATAAATAAGACGCGTTACTTTATAAAAAAGTTATGTTACTCACTTTGCTTAGTATAACAGGTCTTGAGATATTCTCACATAATAAGTACTCGTTTCAAATGCAAAAAAATTCTACCTATTATTATATATGTTGCATTTGTCGTTTGGTACCCCGTACTTATAAATGATGAAAGTGTCTCTGCTCTGTGATTGGTATGCCTCGTGCGGGCCACGTGCTGAAGACACGTGCGGTACAAGAGAGACCCCACTTACATGTGTCAAACATGATTTCTAACCAACGTTAACCTCACAAACATCACACGCCACCACCAGGACGAATCAATTGTTTGGAAAGATAAGCTATGCGGATTTATTTGCCGCAAGCGCGTCTAAGTTTGCTTAGTATTTTTGTTTACGGTTTTGAATTATTTATTCGGTGGTTATACACCACCGCTCCCTTATAGGCTTATGCTGGATTAAAAAAATGCATACAAATTAAGCTGTTTATTCAGAGAATTGTTAGCGCTCTCTTTCCCAGTGCTCGTTCAAGTTTATCGTCTATAATTCAAATACACAGGAACCGTAGTTTGTTAATAGAAATATAAGTAGATATGTTTATATTATAATAATAGACATTCTCACATTTCCTTTGAAAATATTTGCTCTAAGGAGTGCTTAGAAAAACCAACTTACCAAACACGGATCTAAAGCTTTCAAGTTACGTACTTATAAATAGGTAAGTTTCTATAGTAATGTCGCGGGCGACGCGACATGATGAAATGAGATTTTGACATTCTCGATCTCGGTCTCGAAAAAACGTAAAAATCAGTTTTTGATCTCTATCTCGATGGGCCATTCTTGATCTCGAATTTGATGTGCGTATTGCAGATGGTCAAAATAAAAACTATATGAATCGATTCATTAAAATATCGGTCGTTATTAATCAATTCGATTTTGTATATCACACTGAAAATAGTAGGTAATCTTTACCGAAACTAATTTATTTTTTATGGAACACAAAACAAATGAAATAGTTTAGAAAAAAATATTTCTGCACTCGGCAAATATAGATATAAGCTTTCCGCTTAAGTTACTTATTTTATTATGTATCTATGTACTGTACTTGTAGCCACACTGTTCAATTATCCTCTAAACGACCATAAGAGCAAATAGTTTTATAGTTACAGATTAATATCGACATCACACGTTCTTATATCTTTACAAGTGCAATAAATCTTAATTCAAAATGCAAAATTTTATACCTTACACAAGCAGTAGCAGTAACTACCTATATGCAGAATTTTTAAGTATACTTACACGTGTTTCTTGATTTGATGCCTACAAAAAAAAAAACTTGTTCCTTCATACTCGCCTGATAATGATAATATGGAAAGATTGTGAAGCTTATTGAACGAATGTTGTCCCAACGTCAATTCAGAGGGTTTCTGGGAGAGAAAAGTAGCAAATTCAGGATTTTGAATAATGGTCTTCCACAAGAATCGGTTCTGTAGCCTATTCTTTTCAACCTTTACATAAATGACCTTCCAGTAACTTAATCGAGAAAATTTGTGTATGCAAACGACATGGCATTGACTTTGCAAAGTAAAGGCTTTTCTGTCCTTTGTAGAAAACCTTTCAAGAGACATCGAGATTATGAATTGCTATTTTAAAGCCTGGCGCTTGTGCCCTAATCCGAGGAAGAGAGAAGTAACTTGTTTTCATCTCAACAATCATCAAAAGACAAAACAACTTCAAGTTGTGTCAAATAACATAATTCTTAAACATAACTTCTCGCCAAAATACCTTGGAGTGACTCTAGATATGTTTCTAACATACAAGAAACATTTAGAGAACATCAGTAAAAAATGACGGACCAGAAATGACATCCTGCTTAAGCTTGCTGGTATAAGTTGGGGTGAAGAMACAAGTGTACTCCATACTTCTGCAACTGCCATGCTTTATAGCACTGCTGAGTACGGCTGTCCTGTTTGCAAAAATAGTCATCACCCAGGAAAAATTGACACTCAACTGAATACTGCAATAATCACTGGAACAATTACGTCAACTCCATTACCTTGGTTTCCGATTCTTTCAAACATTGCCCCTCTGCAGATTCGCAGACAGTTTGCTACATATAAAGCTTCGCAAAAATATCAATCAGCTCCCAATGAGTTTCTGATTTCACGAGATCTGCAAGAGCTACCTACAACTCGGCTAACTTCCAGAAAACCTCTGTGGACAGAAGATTTCCTTCGTGCTCCTTATACCATTGAAGATGGATGGTATTCTGCTTGGCAACTTAAGAAACATGATATATTCAATCAAAAAGGTAGCTGAAACTGACCTCCCAAGAAAGTCTTGGGTCAATCTAAATCGCCTTCGCACTGGTCATGGGAAATCAAACTTTTTTCTTAATAGATACGATTTATCTATCAACCCTTCTTGTGAATGTGGAGACCCCCTTCAAACAATTGAACATATGGTCAACAAATGCCCCCATGCAACATGGCCTGTTGGTTTTGCGTCTATCCATCGTGTTGATGAAGGTGTTGAAGATTGGCTTAAGACAATCGAGATGTGATTGGAGTTTTTCTGCGGTTTTCTTCAATACTCTATCCAGAATAAATACATACATGTGTGTATCTATTCTGGATAAAGCGCAAATGCAAGATCTCTTATAGACGAATAAAAAAATTTTTTTCTTTCAATGCTTTTATAAAAGTTGACCGTAGTCGCATAAAATTAATAGAACTGTGAAATGTATTAATGATTTTCATAAGATTATATATATAATGATAATAGTGAAAGTTAATTATAGTCTGAATTCATTTCATGCCTGAAAACCCATTAAATTATAATCTATGTTCATTATAATGATAATATACGTATATGTACACATTATTCATTACTGAAAATTATTTATTGTAAACGAAGAAGTTACAATATTAAAAAAGAGGCATATGTATTAACAAATAGAAAAGTAGGTATTCACATTTAAACATCTTACTTTTTGGCATACATGCAAATTAAAATAATTTTTAAATTGCAACAACATTACATATTAAAAACAAGTCCAGTATGAATCAGTACAGTCACAAACATTCCTATATGAACTCACATAGTAATAACATGATAAATAAAACATTACGTATGAATGGTTTCGACATACGTAGCAGGAAATATACCCACAGAACCATTACACTCGCCTAACCACCAGCCATCATCTTGTTGCTTGTATACGGATAAGACGTCGCCAGGCCTCAGACCTAGTTCATCAGGTAGATTAGGAGTATAATTGTATAACGCTCTACATTGAGCTACAGGCTGCATTGTCGGTTCATCTGCACTGTGATGGTCACCACCTGCACTGCTTTGGGACGAAAATTCATCTGAAAAAAATTATTTCACCTTTACAACCAAAGCATTGTACAACATTACAATCGTACCAAAGTCCGAATCGGGTTGGTTGGAATTGCCGTCACCAGCTCCCCTGTCGGCCCAATCGGGATCGATATCTTCTATTTGAATGTCTGATTTAACAGACTTTTCACTTAAAGGACTAGTTTCTGGTTCTGTGTATTGGTCTTTCAACCATTGAGGTACCTAGAATCATGCATTCAGTAGATAAATACTCGATAAATCCAGCTGTCTAGTAGACGTGTCTTTGTGCTGTTGAACCTCAATGGAAACTTTAGTAGTACACCTCATTTGGGAGCGCATCACGCTAATAAAAGATATATGGAAAAATTAGGTCTTTAAAATGCATATCGTACCAGCTACAGACAGATCTGTTTCGCTATTATTATGACTCGTCAGTGTAATTTAGGTCTAATGCAGACAGCATGGCATAGAACTGGTTTTGTTTATATACCAAGGGCTTGGTATGCCATCTACTTTTCTATTTAAGCTACGCCTTTAAATACAAACATATATATGGTTTAAAACGCCGAAATATAAAGATAGGTATGGATTGCGATACTAAATATGTACTTTTGACTTTCATATCGAATACTCAAGAAAGATTATACAATATTTCAACAAGGAGGATTACGGTTATAAAAAATGTTGATACATGTTTAAGTTCTAGTGATATATAAAGATCGAATTTCATGACAGATAATTGTAGCACGAATGATAATCCCAGGACAAGTATTATTATAAATCCTTGAATGTTATGTTTATATAAAACTTTTTCATCTCTAATGGAAAATTTACAAGAAGTTTCAATATGCTGCTTTTACCAAAAATTCATGTTAGTCTCTTTGTGGACGGCCGCACTGCGTGAAAATGGGCAGGATCCAAATCAAAAATTTTACCTAAGTAGACCCACATTATCTTGCAATTAAAAGTCTAACGCCTTTTGCCTGAAGGACTATCTACAATGAAAAGTCAATTTTTGTATCAATTTTTCTTCTATTCCAAGAATTTTTGTAGGCAACTATCAAAGGAAAATTGTATGCGTTTAGCATTTAACTTGAGCATAAGAAATATTGGGTAAACAAAGCTTTGAAGAAAAAATATATTTGTCGTGAAGGAGCTACTGCTTTTTAACGCCTACTTTTGCAATAATTGATGGTCTTCATAAAAACTAACAATTTTGCAAAAAATGTATTTAAACCTCAGTACATTTCTGAAAACGGCTTACTAAAGAATTGTCACATCTTAAAAGCATTTCTTTGGAAACATTGCAGACATAACAAGTTAGATTAGAATATCTTTTTAAACTTGTTCTTTAATATATACCCATAAAAAGTCAAGAGGCGTTAAATGTAGTGATACCAACGCCTGTTATTATTACGATCTAAACCTTTAGAGCAATATGGAACAAACCATTTTACTGATATTACATCATGTTAATCGTAGTCTCAAATCGAATTCTTTTTCAGTGTACCATCAAACAAATAACGTCCAATGTGCCTTAGCCATCTTCAATTTATATAGACATTGATCGTTATGCATATTACGCAGACTAACTTGTCAATAACTATTGAAGGTCGCTTCAACCGTAAATAATACGGAAACAAGTTGATTTTGTAGTATTCTTTTTCTCCCCTTTCGTGATTTTGGAAGTCATGTTTATGCAGTTCCTTGTCCAATGGCAAATTTATGATGCTTTAATATTCTTAAAATATTTCTCTTACATTTTACAGCAGCAGAAACTAAATTATGAGCAAATACGGCCAATTATTATTGTAGTTTGATTAGCTTCACTCTCTACATACCTTTTCTTTCTGTTACACTTTTCATTTTCCAAGAATTGCAGAACAACGCGGCGAAAAGTACTTCTTGGTGGATGATGAACCATTCCACGTGGTTCACCGCAAGTGTTTGTTTTACTTTTTCCAGAATTCGGAATTCGCCATAAATTAAAACAATGTAATAGTAGATAAATAAGTATTATGTATATACAATACAGATTTGTCTAGACTAGAATTTAAAAATAAAAAAATACTTGTAAATTACCCAAAAATTTCGTGTTTCATTGTAAGGTATTTCTTATTTAATGTTTTTGAAAGCAAAAAGTAATATAATTTATTTGAAATGGCAAAAGAGTGTAAATAAAAGCATAGAAATCCATGACCTTACAATAGATTTCCATACAGTAGTACAGACGGTTTTCAAACTCCTGCCATACTTTTAAAATATTTCACGTGAAATGTGAAATCCTCCCACACTTGTGAATAATTATTTGTCGTAAATATTTTGAGCTTGTAGGTTGCGTTTTTAAGTCATGGATTTTAGATATTAGCAAAAATTCCGATGCGGTCAAATGGTGTGGTAGAGACGGACGTTCAACTGTTCCACGCCTACTAGTCCAATGATCTATAGTTTAACCAATTTCGCAATTAACTCCACCGTATTGGTAAAACAAATGGTATTTGTCCAACATATGAATTTCATTCAATGTCACTTTGATTTTCGAATTGCTTTGTGATTAGATGAAGAATTACATGTTTAACCATTTCTAAACACATACCACCATACCAGAGTTCAACGTAGTACATCAATTAAAATTACGCTGCCAGATGTTCCAGCCCACACATTCAGTTTCTGCTTATGACCTGCTCGAAAAATATTGGATTTTTAATCCAGTCAGCGAAGTTCAAAAAAGGCCTCTCAGCGGAAATAAATCGTGTAGTTCTGAATTTTTGTGTAGTGGTAGGGGTGACCTCCCCGAACAACATACTAAAAGTCCTGACTGTTAGGGTGTGAGCATTGGGAGGAAAGGGGGTGGAAAGATGCGTTTTTCGAGTTTTTCGTGAATATCACGAAAACTGCGCCCTCCAGCAGAAAATGTGCCGTATACAAAATTAAAGTAAATTAAATTTTACATGTTCTATACGTTTTTATTCTACCTACAATACAAGCACCATACCTAATATTAAAGAAAAACATTCTAAAGAACTTTTAATTTATAAATAATAGCAATTCGCCAGCTCGTGCAATCTATTCTGGTGTTGCAGAGGGTTTATAAAGATGTCCGATATATATTTTATTTGGTTGGATAATTTGCTGAACAACTTAACCATACCCCTTTTTGGTCATATTATAAATGAACGAGGTAGTATCGCCACCACTGAAGGAGTGGAGAAGGAGGATGGTTTTAACAAAAGAAAGTTGTTGGCGTTTAATTGTTGAATAGCGTTTTGACTCCACTTCGCTCCTACCAGGCTTCTAGAAGAATACGTCTTTTCCTGGTGGCGCCAAAGCAATAAGCAAAACAATCAAGTCGACATATCCAGCTATTATTGTCACACCTACTACATATTCGATCTTTTCACCCTCTGTATCGTGCCAGGTGTTGATGATAGGATAATATGTGTAGGATTTATTTTGGTGTGAAATTTAATTTACTTTAATTTTGTATACGGCACATTTTCCGCTAAAGGGCGCGTTTTCGAAATATTCACGAGAAACGCAAAAAACGTACCTTTCCACCCCCTCCCCTCCCAACGCTCACATTTCAGCGGTCAAGACTTTTACTATGTTGTTCATTGAAACAACCTATACAATACAGAATACCCTATACAAAAATCCAGAACTGCACGATTTATTTCCGTTCATTTTACTTCGTTTACTGGACTGGTAGCGCAGATTATGCCTATTCACATGGTTATTTAAAAAGAACATGCATTCGTTGTTAAGCAAATGTTCTTCATAGTATTTGGATTTAGTACAACTTTTTCATCATAATTTTGCAAAATTGTAGTCTTCTATCAAAATCATATTCGCCGAGTTCTTGAAGAGTTGTCATCTTAAATGTTTCCCCTACGTTATTAATACTATATGAACAATGTCACGTACAAAACAAATGTAATTTTCAAAACGAAAAAAGGCAGTAGCCGTAATTCAGTCGGATTCTGAGGTAGTTACATCATCGTCGGCAAACCCCATGGCACATAGTCTTAAATAATGCGCACATCTCAGCGCCGCGCGCACTTCTATCTCTCTCTACTCGAATAGTCTCCCACTTAATCTTGTACGCATCTTATCTGAACATCAGCCGCAAGTTCTCGTCAGTCCAGCTGCAAGCGCTGTACAGGATGAGCAAATAAGAGAGGTGGCCGGTCATATCTCATAAACCAGAAGTCCTAGAGCTTTGAGGTAAAATTTTTTTAAAGTAAGGTGGCCCAGAGAAATTGCTGGAAAATATTTGCGAGTTTGTAAAGTGACCGCTAGAGAGCGCTGTGGTACCTCCAAATTAAAAAAAAAATGTTTGTTATTTTTAGCCTAATAAATGTCTGCGGTATTAAACATTTTAAGATTGTTTGGACTAAAATCTACCATTTTTGTTTAGAACATTTTTTTGTTAAATGTCAAATAAAGGAGTGGGAGGCGGAGATATAGAAAATCGTTAATATTTCAGGTTTGGCTTGACCGATTTCAACGAACGAGGTGTCGTTTTCAAGAGCTTATATGCCCTTATAAAAAGCAATTTTAAGTGTCAGAACATAGTTTGTGTGTTGACCGTAAGAGTGCGTTTTCTGAAATTACTACCTGAATATAGATTTTTCTCGAATTTTTTAAATGGTGCGGTTTTCACCATTTTAGTCTATATTCAATTGTTCATTTAATAATATAAATAACCTTATAACTTTGCATTTAAAAATTTCGAGAAAAATTGATATTTAGGTAGTAGCTTCAGAATACGCCCTCTTGCGGTCAACACACAATGTTCTGACACTTAAAATTGCTTTTTATAAGGACACATAAGCTCTTGAAAACGACACCATGTTGGTTGAAATAGGTCAAGCCAAACCTGAAATATTAGCGATTTACTATATTAATTACCGCCCCCCACTCCTTTATTTTACATTTAACAAAAAAAATGTTCAAAAGAAAAATGGTAGATTTTAGTCCAGACAATCTTAAAATATTTAATACCGCAGACATTTATTAGGCTAAAAATGACACGTCACTTTACAAACTCGAAAATATTTTCCAGCAATTTCTCATGCCCACTTTACTTAAGAAATTTTTTACCTCAAAGCTCTAGGGCTACTGGTTTATGAGATATGACCGGTCACCTCTCTTATTTGCTCACGCAGTACTTTAAAAGCTTATCTTAAATGTTGTGCGTCTACAAAGGTGTAACTACTTGTTCTTGCAAATTTTTAAATTTTTCCTCTGTTGAAAGTCATTGAAGGTGTATCGTTTAAAAAAAGACACCATGTGTAGATCTCCCTTAAAAAAGTTAACCTCTAAATGACTTTACACCTACTTAAAATTAAAAGGCACGGTGAGACGGTGACTGCGGTGTTCGCTCCTTCGTATCAAATACATTTTATGAAACATTTTTTCCAAAACCTTATGTTTTCGAAAATTGTTCACTAGCTGAACAATGTCATATTACGAGTATGAAACATTATTAGACGTTAAAGACGCAGGACGTAGTTGTGTCATTTATGACTACGTTGCTTGAACGTACCTATTTGGTTATGGTATAAATAAAAATACATTATATGTTCAGGGTATGTTAGTTTCCCTTTCCTATTTGAAAGTCTACTGCGCATATCGTTACATGCGAAGTAAACCCACGATTATAGCTCCAAGAAGAAGTGATTTCATGTTGTGTATTAATTATTATTATTTATGGTGTTAAGTTTGGAAAAACTATAATAAACAAAAAAACACTGGAACAACAAGGCACCTAAGGGCTGTTTCATACCTTAAGAACACTTTGCTGGAGTCCGGACTTATCCCTTGTAATAGTGATGTGTGGAGCAAGCGGATGGCCAGTCCTGGGTCTGCTGTCCAATTCTGCTAATGCACTTTGTACTTTGTATCGAGCACCTTCCAAGTATGTCAACATGGATTTCATCTGCAAAAATAGGATCATAAACAAATTTGGATTAAAGCATTATTTTTGTTATTTACGTGATATAATTTCTCTGAAACAGTCTGTTGCGAATCTTCTGCACCAAAGTTAGGAGTCTGTTGAATTGCTTTGGATAAACTTTCTAAACCATTCTTTGATTTTCTTTCTCGCTCTATATCCTGCCTTATTAAATGTAGTAGCTTAACAAGTGCCTGCAAATATATATTCATATATGAGGTAAAATATTTTGTGATTGCTTTTTTTTAATAGTACTACCTGTTTTCTCCGCTCACGATTCATAGCTAATGTTATATGTTCACAATAAAAGTCTGGTAATAACTGTTCAGAAATCTGTTGAGAAGACTGTCGTAAGCTTATAAACACAGTTATGTCTTTTGAGGGTTCGGCAATTGCTGCAGGAGCTTTGAGTCTTTCCACTGCCTATAATTATTGCAAAACATAGCCGGTAAACTTTTGAACCTGTTCAGGTTATAAATATAATATACCTCCATCAACCTAGGACACAGCTCAGAACTACGTTGAAGATATACAGTAAGCACAGACTTGAGGTTGTGTAATCGCTCTTCTTCGAGTGACTGAAATGCACTAGCTCCTCTTAGAACTGCAGATTCCCATTCTAGCCTGAAAGATAATAAATGACATTAATGTGCAAACTTGGATGAAATTAACATTTTTAGCGATTATACAGTCAACAATAGCTAACTTTTTTTATCTGATGTCCTAGACTAGAGATTTAAAGGGAAAAGTTTCATGAATTTTTGTTAATTTTGTGGTGTTTCAAAAAGAAAAAATCAATTGATCATCAAGTGTAAATGAATAGGAAAAAAATTTGAAATCATGAAAGAGGCAGCGAATAAACAAGAAGTGCTATATGATTTAAGAAAATTTTGCGCATGTTACGAGGGAATTCGTATAGAGACAAACCACGCGTATTCAAAAAACCATACATACAGGTTCCTCAAATAGTATCCACGTATTAAAGTATTAAAACGTCTCCGATAAAATGCAACATGAGTTGATAGTTAAAAAGATTAAATGCAGAAATCAATAAACTGAAGAATTTAACAACCGATACTGCATATCATCTGCAGAACCGAAAATTATTAGACCAAAATATTACTTGTATGAGCAAGAATATAAAAGGGGCAATAAAATACAGAAAATTAGAAATAAATAAATGCCGCACATGATACCTCTAGTGATCACAATAAATGTTGAGCATATTTATACCGAGAAAAAGTTGAACAAATTTTTTACAATAGTTAAATAGAACATTACAAAAACAAATGCAAAGATTTTTTAAGCCAGCGTCGACTACGCTCGACGCTTGTTATCTGACGTTGATAACAACATTATAGAACGTTCTTATTCGATTGCAGCAAAACTCGTCGGCAGGAAAAGAATAAATTTTTCAGTTGGTAAATGTAATAGTTCTATAAATTTTGTTTAGAAAGTAAAATGGGAAAAATTAATTATCCATGTTAAATTAAGAGGGTTAAAAGATAAAACGCCCATAAATGCTTGGAAAGAAAAATGGGAGGTTAGGTTATAATAGTCATGAAGTTAAAGGTAATACAAAAATAGCGAGTATAAAGAAAATTGTCAACAAACAAATTTCAGCAAAGACATTGACAAACAAACATATTTTCTGGAGAATTAAACATATGAAAGTCGACTACAAAAATTTAGAGGAAGAAACGCATTTTCAAAATTTAAGCAACAAATGGTTGGAAGAGAAAAGGTAATTACGAACCCTATGTAAAATTTGTGAAAGACGTGCTGCAGTGTAAAACTCGTGCGAGTAATTTTATATAACTCACATAACTTAAATGTTCTATCTGGCGTACAAAGGAAAAATTTTAAACTTAGCTAAAATAGAATTTGAAGGTAAGGAGAGTGTATCAGTTTAAACCAGTGGTCTACTGATCTAGTTTAAAGTTTTTTTGGGAGCTTCACAGGATGATCTTCTATGACGAAGCAATTGTTACAAAAAATATTACGATTTGGAAAGAAAAAGAAACTAATTCATATATTTTTAATAAAAATGTGACAAAAATTATCATATTCATCAAGGTTAGTCGCTTATCACAGAAAGAGAGGAAACCGTTTTAATAGTTTGGGTCGCAAATAATCAAATGCGGACGAATGGCATAAAACGTGACAACTTTTGGTAGAGGCATAGGCGTAGCTAGGGGTATTTGGGGGGCTAAGCCCCCCATAACTTCTCGATAGCCCCCCTAAAATATTTCTCAAGGTTTAATTATGATAATTATTTATATGTATTGACTTTAAATTTTTATGAAATACGGTAAAACTGCCATCGCCAAAGCTGCCTCCATTGAGAATAAAGTTAACTTCAATATTTAATGTTTTATTACCTATCGTAAATAATTATTATTATTTCTACTCGAGGGATTAAACCCCCCCCCCTAAAATATTGTGTTAGCTACGCATATGGGTAGAGGAAAATGAATAAAAAAATGTAGCAGATTCTCACCTATATAAAGGAACATGTCCCGAGATAAATTTTTGTTTAGGTTCAAGTTGTTATAATTCATTTATTACATTTAATTATTAATTGTATTATTCAATATGGTTTTGTATAAAAAAGTATTGTTTTCAGCTTTTGTAATGCAATAAATATTTTGCTACAACAATATAATTCTATAATTAAAAATATATATACAAAATTTAATTTTATAGTAGGTAGAAATATAAATATTTAACATAATTTAATTGCATTATACTCATCCGAGGTTTTTCTATTTTTATAAGCGAATTAAAAACAGATCATAACTTTGTAGCTTTATTAATTAATAATTGTTTTCAAAAATATAGAGAACCAATTCAAAAATAACGTGAGCAGCTGATTACGCTGAGTTTATGGAGACGTTATAAATCATTTCAGTAACATTCAGTCCATTTTATTGCACCTACTGGGCATACGTATAATTTCACAGGTCGACCGATATCCTCCTTAGKTAGCGACYCGCCTTAAGCAAAAAAATACTAAGGTATGTACCACTACCCTATAGTCATTTATTTTTAATGTATCTCAAGAAACAATCTACAATAGTTAACTTTCTTATTTGAAGTTGTAGAATAGTAGTTCAAACAGAAAAGTCCCTCGATTTTCTTGAGAGAAATCCAATGGTGATAATAAATACACAACTGACTGAGATATCAACTACAACTTTGTTATTTTAAAAGGAACCGCCCATTATATAGGGCACACCAGATTAAACACAAAAGTACTAAAATACCGCTACCCCAAAGTTATTTGGTGTGGGATATCTCATGTTGACGAATTGCTGTATTATACGAAGCTAACGTCGCCGTAGTATAGTAGTAGTCGTAGAGTGGGTTCGTTCTATTATTTTTTGTGAACACCACAAAATTCTTCCCAAAAATTAATGAAACTTAGCCCTTTTAAACCACTACTGAACAGCGATTATTCAACATGAGATATCTCAAAAACAAATGACTGTGGGGTAATGATATCTTAGTACTTTTTTGGTTAATTCGACGCTCTAAAAATGGGGTCCTTCGATATCAGTTGATATTCAATTGTTTTTTTTGTAAACACCACAAAATACTTCTCAAAAATTCATGAGACTTCCCCATTTAAACCATTAGTGTACGACGTCAAATAAGTTAGCTAATGTAGACTGTTACCTTGAACACCCTGTATAAAACTACAGTTTGAATCATAATCTGTGTTACGTAAATTAAATATCAGATAAGCGGGGTAAAATATTTCTTGTGACTTTAAGCATATTGTACAGGCCGGCGGAGTACTGTAGCAGGAATCTAGAAACCGGATAAGAAATCCTCGGTAACGACCATAAAATTGACGTATATAATTTTGAACTGAACAGGCCGGTCAATTCGCATAGTGCACCCTTAAGAATTGATTGTAAACAAGTACGTTGTACCCGATACCCTGTTACAAGAGGGTCACACCGGATACTATTGATAGTAAAAATACCTTTATTAACAAGAGCTTCTTCCTCATATACTCGTATCTTCCTCATTTTATTTTTTGTCGCAAAGACAAGTCATTGCAAAGTAAGGAGTACAGTATGCTGATGAATTCTAATAAGCAACAAAAGAGACATCAACATTTTATTTCTGTACTGAACACAATGATGGTGTCTTTTTCAATATTGACATGATATTAAGCTTGAATCAGTATATGCATTTCCCCAAAACAGCATGCGCAATTTGTAATAGTAGAACACATAATATAGGATTATTTCAAGTAAAGCTTTGTAAACTCTTACACTTCGGAAATTTCTTCATGTCATCTGATTAAGACACGGACACTATTTTGAGTTATTTTTATTGCGATCTTGAAGTCCAGCGAAAAATCAGACTTTTATTTCACCCAATGCTAATGTCGGACGTCACCTCCATTCGCTCCAAAACCCTGTTTATTAGAGGAATGGGAGTAGACGCACGTTATCACTATCGTACAAATTGTGGCAACACATATTGGAAATTAAACTTGCGGATATTTCACGTACTACTCTGTTGCTCTCAGGCAACGTTAAATAAAGCAAATATTTAAACGCAGCAACACGTAAATCTAACAAAAGTGCATGAAAGTTAAACTATCTAATACATAAATTCAACAATCCTAAAAAATTAAAAAACGTTTAAAACGTAGATTTTCTAGCAAGAACCCAAAAACGTTGCGAATTAAATGAATGCTTCTTTAATTTAAAGGTTATTTTAAATACAGAATATAATTTATATAGTTTGTGTCACTATCTGTAAATGTACAAACAAAGAAACATTCAAGTATCTAAAATATACAGCCCGATTTATACAACAATAATTTTAATTTTAATATCTCTTTAGAAACATCATTTATATTCCGTATTTAACAGGATAAATACATCCAATAAAAAGTGAAACGGAGTTCCATAGAGCGGCGTTTTCTGCTCAAATATTTAAATATATAATTTAAAATGCGTCGCTCATACAAACAGTAATTTTATAACAAGAAATTATTTTTAATATTAAATTGAATTCTGCTTTTAAAGATTATTGTTAATTTCTGCGAAACATTATTTATATTTCATATTTATCAGAACAGTTTATTTTTGTGAAACATTACTTTTTCTTCTAATGAAGAGTAAAACAAGTTCCATAGGATTACATCTTTATAATGTTAATATACAGGGTATGCGTTCGTAAAACTCCTAGGCACGTATCTGTCTGACCTATTGATAAGGCGATCAATCTTTCACAATATAAACATTACAGCGGACTCGTTTACTATCCCTCAGCACGTTATTCTAAGTTTGAAGGTTGTTTTCTGCACAAACTTCGAACTATGTTAAAATTGTCTGACGAATCGTTTAAGCAGCAACTTAGGAGCTATTTATTTTCCTTAMACTATTAATTATTAATTCTGATACAGGTACAGTTTGACTAACGAGAACTTGCGGAAGAGTTTGCCAGTGAGCATTACGAACTGTTTTACAGTTAAATACGTTATCTAGTGAACAAAATATGTTTTTAAACGTTAGCAAAGAGAACTGTTGAAAACAATTGAAACCACAGCTCCCCTCCATTCACGAGTGTAGCACTTTGTTTTGATGATTTTCAAACTTTGAAGTCGCCCTAAGGACATCACTGCCTGTTGCAATTAAATGATCACTACCTACGTAGATTACATAGATCATACGAGGGTGAATGCTTTCAGCGTCCATAATATAATAAGATAATATTTTGTCGGATAGATCGCTGTCTCTTGAAAACACTGACAAAAAATTAATAGTCTGACGTTTCGATTACACCTATAATCTTTGTCAAAGACGAAGAACCTCAAAATTTGCCTGACAAAGATTATAGGTGTAATCGAAACGTCAGACTATTCATTTTTTGTCAGTGTTTTCAAGAGACAGCAATCTATCCGACAAAATATTATCTTATTACATAGATCAGTCAGTTGTATTTTCTGATCGAAATAACATCAGGAAGGTTGATTGAACGATTCAAAAATTGGGCTCCAGATCTCTAGAATTTTTCGCAAGAAACGGATAATGAACAAATAAATGCTAGTAGTCCATTCTTTTTATTCATTTCATTCATTTTTATTGTGAAACTTACCCTCTGAGGACGTTGTTTTTTTAAAATTGTGATCTACCCCTACGCCGAGTTTTTTGTTGTTGCACCCAAACAATAATAAATAAGTTCATGTCCTATTAAATTTCTCTCGGGAAGACCAGTAATAATTCACAAAAAGTAGAAACGGTTTTATGTAGGTAAGTAATTATAATATATAAATGTAAATTTATATATCTAAAGTATTTTCCAATTCATTATTAAGTTGTAAATTTATCTATATTTGCATCGTAATAAATACTTACAACTAATAACTGTGTTGCCGTATTTTGATAGATTGATCTATTTTTATTTATCAATTGCAATCATTATCTTGTAAGATATGTATAAAAATTTATAAGGCAGGGCTACAATATGGTCTTTATAAAAAGAGAAACGCGCGAGAACAGGCGGAACCTACTAATGCAAATACGCGCTATTTCTCGCATGCGCCTCGTGAATTACGTCATGACAACGACGGTCTGTGTGCTTTGGCATAACGTTGTGTTTAGAGTTTACTGTGGATAGTAGGAGTTGGCGAATACAAAAAGTCTTTACTTGCCATTCCCTGATCACAACACACAGTAATGCATGTCAGTGAACCTTCTTCTCGGGTCGTACTTGTTGCTTGTTCCTACACATTATCCTTGCTTTTAGTTATTTCACATTTATGATCTTTATTCTCCAACTTAGTTATTGCCCTTCTATCTTGTTTTTCCATTTTTTACTTAATTTGCTATAGTTACTGCCTTGTTGAATGACTAATCTATTATCTTCCGGTTGAGTGGAAGAGCAGATGCCGCCATTCTGGTCGGTATCTGAACTCAGCCGTTTCGTTTGTGTCGACACGTCAAGGATTATTATACATGCCTTATATTTTTTTATTCTTTTTTTTGTAACTTGACCGAACGAATAAAGACATCATTATTATTATTATTGTAGGACTCGAGAGCTTGATTCTCCCACTCATTCTTGTATGCATTTTACCCGAATCTCAGCCGCAAGTTCTCATTGGTCGAGCTGTACCTATGCAAACGTTAATCGTTTTTGAACACATACCTGGATCTTTCTGCTTTTACGCACAAGGTGTAGTATTCAACGTCCGCTTTTTTGACTGCATCCTCCGCTTTCCGCTTCTTACCCTCCAGCTAAAAATATAAACATTTAATTAACCCCTGCTGTATAAATAAACCACCCCCATACCTTTGCATTTTCCTTATCTGAAACGTTCTTGTTGTTGTGCAGATGGGCAATATGTATAAGGCTCGTGCTTCGTGACAACCTAAAATATAAATATATTCATTTAAGCAATTTTAACTATAATAAGTGTAATAAGTAATAAGTGCGTCTAAAAGGTCACATAATTGTATTTGCTCTGGCTGGTGTTTGATAGGCAGTATGGATTTTTCCTACATATATTACTTCAACTTATTTTAACATGAATATGGGTAAATACTTAGATATTTCAAATTTTGAGCACAACCATATTGGTCATTTTCACCTTACTAAAATACAGTTTAGGAATAAACAATTAGTACAGTTCATACATGGATAACGCAAAATTTTTCCACTGCTATAAAAATGAACTTGCTTTGTTGATCTTGCTTATCTTTTCGCGCACGCCGGATATACACCCATGATCTTGGCAGTGACACGGCAACTTTATTATCCGTAATATATTTCAACACAATTACTTATTATGCAACGGGGATTATCAGTATAATAATACATAGTGCAAGTCTGTAGCTAGTAATAAGTTCAGTAGAAACATTAAGTGTAGTTTTAATTTACATTTACAAGATGTTAAATAAAAAAAGTTTTGATTGAAAAATAAAACAATTAACCTTAACACTTTTTCATTAATAAATGCTCCAAATGTGTCCATGATCCCTCTACCCCTGTTAAGGTTAAACTATTCATTTTTAAATTGTTGTCGATACCAAATCGATTTGAAAGTATACTTGCAGTACCGATTTAAATACAATCAATGGGAAAAGTCAGTGTCGTACAGGGAAAAGGGGAGGGGTTCTCCCCAGGCCCGTAAATTATGGAAGGGTCCGGGCCCGAGGGACCCGGATCTTGTATGTATAMAATGTAAAGAAATGTATTTGATACACAACTTTTATTGAATGAACTTTTTAATGACTCATCAAATGTGAATTTTTTGCAAGTTTTACCAAATACACAAGCACAAATGCTTGTCATTTGTGGCTGCTATTGTATTTATCTCCCGTGACGAGCGTTTAGCGTCACTGAGTTGATGGGAACCTCAGTGTTATGATGGAATTGCTTGTGGTCACCTGATCGAGCATTGTCCGTGTTTGTTGTTTGTTTATTGTCATGTATTTATGTATTTCCCATGTATTTTGGTGCAGCTTGCCACTCTTGCCTTAAGGAAAACACGATTTCGGCGATATTTAGCATCATCACCGGATTTTACAATATAATCATTTGGACCTGATTTACCTAAAACTGTCGCAGGTTTCCAGGCAAGAGTTTTTTCTTGGAGGAGCACCTTTTGCTCGGTCTTCTACTCCGACAATCTCTTAGATGATTTATCGTAGTATGCGCATTGTTTTTTAATATTATTGGAAACTTAAGCTGAAGTGCATGCTTTGAAACCGGACATAATGTTCTCAACTTCCTCCCCATCAATAGATCACATGGTGCTGGCAGATCTGTTTTCGGGCTGACGTTATAATAAAGCATTGCCTGGAATGAATCTTCTCCAGACTTAATAGCTTTAATGAGCAAACCTTTCACAGTCTGTATCGCCCGCTCAACCATTCCATTTGATTTTGGATATAGCGGACTTTAGGTAGTGCTTTCAATGTTGTATTGTTTGAGAAAATTTGAAAATCCGAAAGAATTTTTTTCCGAAAATACTTCGGCAGGCAATCCACGAGTTGAAAACACGTTATTTAGTGCTGCTGTCACATTTGAAGCTGTTTTATTATGAAGTTTATTAACAACAACAAACTTAATGATAAGCCACTGTTCACKTTCACGRGATGTTACTACTACTGAGTGTACTCTTAATCGTTTGTTTAGATAGTCGGTACGGTACGGATTTTCTCCGACGCGGGGTCTCTGCTGAGAGCGTCTGCGACTACTTATTGTTTTCTAGGCACATAAATCAGCTCGAAGTTGTATCTCAGTAAACAAACAGTTAGTCTGTATTCTAGGCGATAGATCGTCCAGTGGTTTTTTTTAGGAGTCCTAATAGAGGACGATGATCTGTTTTAATCGTAGCGTAAAGATATTGAAACAATCTTTAAGCCTACTGGTAAGGTGTCTCAATAGATTAAATCGTTAAAAGACAAACAAGAACTCATGAATGCACCGGGCTTTACAGTATTCGGTCCGCTAAAGACTATATTGGAATAACCTCAGGTTAGGTAAAAACAAGGATCCAGGAGCTCCGAAGCGTCTTACATTTATGCTAACTCCAAAGATCAGCTATAGCACATGCTATAGACTATAGAGGATAGCCTTAAATCAATTTCGGAGGTACAAAGATGTTAGTCAGTAGAGTTGGGAATAATCGGATGATTGAAAGAATCGGAATGTTCCAATTCCGAAGACGTTAATAATCGGAATAATATTCGGAATAGGAATAAAGTGGGCGAAGCGTCGGTCAGAACAAAATCGACACCGCGCGTCGCCTTAGTTCGGTATCTTTCGCTTCCCCATGCGATCGAGTTGCAGTTGGTGTTCATGATTTTCAAATTTAGATTAGATTTCGTGGTTATACCCTTCAACCTAAATGATTGTTTTGTGTTGCCCTGTGCAGAAAGATTAGCATGTACAATATTGCAATACTTACCTATTGTGACTTAGTTATATAGGTACATAAATGTTGCGTAAAACTGTTTTTTTTTACTTATCAAAAATTGCATGCGGCGTGAATATGTCATTTCTGTATTGTGTATAAATTTTCAATGAGATCTTGTTATCGGTGTTCAATTTTATTCTCATATTATTTTCTGTAAACATTATTGAAATTAAAAGCTAACGTCATGTTAATAACGACAATGGTTATAATAATTAAGCAACTCACTGTTTCTGTCAGACAGAATCGTATTGAATTTACACAATTTTACACGTTTTTGTATTTGAAAATAATATTACGGAAAGTAGCGCGTGAAAAAACTGCATCAATACCGAGCAAGCGTAGGCGATCATGTATTTCGACAGGTTTCCAAGTTTTGATATTATAACTTGCCTATGCTTTTGTATTGTATTCTACTTGTTTTTGAATTTGTATTTTGTATTTGACCGAATATTCCATCAAACAGCCAGGGAAATGAGTTTATTGTCGGTATCGAACAAGCGCAAGCGATTGCGTAATTCGGTAAGCGTCTAAGTTTCGATACATAACCCACCTTCCTTGCGCGACTTGTTTCCTATTCCTATTCTAGTTCATATTCCGATTCCACTAAAATGTTTCCATCGCATCCTGTGGTGGTTATCATCGGTATGACAGTAAGCGCGAACCGTGTGCGCGGTGAAAATAAATGTATTCCGAATATTCTGAAATAATCGGAATCATCCGAATATTTGAATAATCGGAAACATTCCGAATATTAATTCGGATAGTGTCAGACCATTAGGCTATTGCAGATTAGAAGAGAAGCACTGGCTATTGAACAACTCGCGCAAGATATAAACAGGAATGATGGCATGAAGATCAACGAGATATGGAAAATGCTGCTAATAAACAAAAACCAAAGGCGGCCACAAGCAATTTCATCACAAAATTGACGATATGCACCAACTACAGAGCTGCTTAACGTCCGCCACGGGCGACAAATACAATAGCAGTGGCAAAATACAGAAATCGTGAATGAACTCCGGTTCAGATCAAGTATCAAACTGAATACACCACTGAAGACACAGCCAGTCAGGAGCAGTGAAACATATGAAGAAAAGAGACGACGGCATAACAGCGTGGAAGGAGTAAATTTGATTAAACCTAATACCGACTGTGAAAGCCTAAAGAACACTACCTATAACTTTTAAGCATTTGTTAATGTATTAAGGTGATTTGTATTATTCTTATCTGTTTTTATTTGTAAAATGATGTTTTTGTTTACTAGATTTGTGGGATCGTATTTAATGTACTGGATTTATTATACAGTTACAGACTTGCGCTGTATACATTTTAAATAAGCTTTCTTAAACAGCATAATATGCAAGACGTGGCCAAGTGTGTAGTGTTCTGTCGCAATTCGAACAATTTTCATAACAAATTATTTCCGAAAATAATCAGTGCATTGAAGAAATACATCTAAACTTTATTACAACACGATTGCGCGAGTAAAAATGTTCAATTTTCCCCTTATTATAATTTTATGCGAATATAAACATTATACAAAAGCAAGCTATCGTGCTGTTATTTATGAGACTTTCACGATGTCCAAGTACAGTTAGCCTGTTGAAGATTTAGTTAATTATTTTTGTTGTAAGTGTATGTTTATCGATTTCAACATCATATGTACACCCAAAGGACGGTGTTTTTCTGTTAATTGTGTTTAATATAGTTTATAGTATATGCATTTAAAAGGTTTTCTAAATATATGAGTAATTATTCCACTATAGAAAGTTACTAAACTGTATAAAGTAAAGTATGGGTTAAATTTACAGTGGCATTCATAAATTATGCCATGTGTGCAAGTTTTACATTACAAACCTATATGAAGAGGACAGAATTAAACTGTTTATGTAATTATACAAAAAAAATGGCAAATGGAAACAGGAACAGTTATCTTATTTTATGTAAGTTAAAAAAATTAAAACAGAGTTTGTAAAGAAACAGAGACTTTTCAAGCTTTTGATAATTCTATTTTGTTTTTGCTTCTTTTATTGTGGTTATTGAAGGTGATCACAATTTCATCTCCTGTAAGCCGCATGGTAACAAATAAATGTCTTCAACGATAAGGTCGAGGAGTTAAAATTTATTCGAATTTCGGAATATTTTTTGATGCTTCAGTCCTGTACCTAATATTAAGGTTCGCTTAACAAAGAGCTGTCATAATTAAGTTTAGATTTTTTGTGTATATCTACTCGTAATTGATATGACCAGCTTAAATATAATTGTTGTTGTTAAAGTAAACACTACGTGCAATTAATAGCTCAACATTTATTCTTGAGATGATTTATTTCGTAGACATTGTTTGAATACAATAACTTTTTGTTAATGTTAAACTTTCTTATGGCTATCACAGAAGAAGTAGGTACCTCCTAAATCCTGCTTTTACGTTTTGGTTGGATTTTGCTTTTAGTGTCCTTTATTTTATGTTTTTTCACTTATACAATTTCAGCTGGCAATAAGGATTCTTATACAGAAGTGGAAACTGTATTATAAAAGCAAACAAATTTTCACACAAAGAAGCAATACGTCATAATAACAACATACCTGCCAGATAATCTAGATTTAGATGAACAGCTTATTAAACAAATAACTGCGGAGTACAATCTATACCGCCAAATTCAATACTATATGATGTAGGAAACCAGCGCCTGCAGGATAGGCAACGCATGCGTTCGCGCATTTGCCTAAAGTTTCTTGTTCCCGTACATTCTCGAAGCTTCCATGCTATATGAAGCAAGCAAACAAAGCGACCCAAGTGTTCTAAAATGTTTTAGAGTGACTGCGGTGAAGAGTAGTGTTCTGAATAGTGGTTAATTAAATTAGTAATGTTGGAATAGTAGGCATTAAATTAGTAAGATTATGCTTTAGTTTATTTCGGTACTAGTACATAACTAAAAACGTTAAGATAAAAATCAGCATTTTTTGAACCCGTATGCGTAACAATATTATAGTTAATAATTTCCTGGGTACGTAACTAAGTTCAAATATTTCGATTAATAATATTACTCACGTCATTTTCCCATATTTTGCATCCAACATTGCGTCCTGCAGTTTTTCGTTTTCCCTGGCACATGTATGGCTGTGTTTTTTACTTTTGGCTTCTGCAACGCGCCAGTCATTGAGTACCCTTGCAGCCTTATCCACAGCAGACTCCGATTGCTTTCTCGTTCTGTGATGGTTTTCCGTCAAAGTCCGT
Organism: Rhyzopertha dominica; assembly: GCA_025024175.1. Lineage (NCBI taxonomy): Eukaryota > Metazoa > Arthropoda > Insecta > Coleoptera > Bostrichidae > Rhyzopertha > Rhyzopertha dominica. Next base: position 34,588,972 of record QCXZ01000001.1, on the reverse strand, counting down.
AGCGGTCTCGCTGCTTCGTCCAAGAGTGCGTTGCCGATGAGACGGTGTCCCTCGGCACGTGCCTCCATCTCCAAGGCGACGGCTCTCCAAGCTTCGTTTATATCTCCGACGCCTTCTCGACATGCTCTTGCTAATTTACTGCTGAGCTTTGATAAACTTTTTGCGTATTGAATTTCAGCCTCCGATCTGAAAAAAATGCATTTATTTAATATTTAAACTTCGTATTTGTGGTGGAAAGCTTTTCTCACTTAATGTTCTCTTTATCAGAATGCTAAAATGTAAGTATAATATGCGATTTTTTTAATAATTTAATCATTTAAGTAACTAATAACACAAATGAACTACTAAGAAATAATAAATATAATATAATAAAAAAGAATATGGAATATCATAGAAGTCAATACTTCAAAACTCAAAACCGCATTAATAGTATCGATAAAAATGAAGATAACTCGTTGGTAACTTTTAAGCTAGAAACAAGTAAAGTATGTCCTTTTGAGACACCGATCCAGCTACCCGACATGTTAGGTCTTAAATGTTTATAAATAAAATGACAAGAGTTTATGATATAAGTAGTATCTCTTTTATGAAATGACAAAAAACAGAAAAGCTGATCTCTGCTAAAAATTATTTTTTATGTCTTTTTAACATTGAAACTTATATAACAATGGACGCGGTAACATTAAATTAATTACTTAGATATTAATAATTAACATTAGACTTAAGTAAACAAACATACGAATGTTAAAGGGGGAATAAAGTCACTCCCAACAAAATATCTTGTGTTAACCGACCTTCCCCTGTGATAACAAAAAGCTTATCCATGTACTTATACAAAACGGGCTAAGTGAATGTTTGTCGTTCATAATTTCATAACCACTGAACATACAAAAACCTAATACAGAATTGTTTTGGATTTTAGGTACTAACCTAAAATTATTTTTAAACATGGCCGACTTCAGGTTATACCGGAAATGCACCCCAATTTCGTTTTTTACGGAACCTAAAATTTTTTATTATACATTAAATATTAAAATTTTTATTATATTTTCGTCATGAAATTTTAGCATCGGCATACAATGAACCAGTTTTGATATTTTGTGGAAGAAAATATAATTGCAATGCCTGCATAAAAKTGAAATCAATTTTACACTAAAAGGGAACTATTACAGTTTTGTAGAAGCGTAAGGTTTTGCGGCCATAGTCAGATTGAAATATTGGTCTTTTTAGGTTAGATACTAGAATATCTAGAAATTTCTCGAAAAATTGTGAAAAACCCTCTGATGTATGTGGTCTTACAAAAATTCATTAAAAAATTGTAATTTGGCTTATCGCTAGCACCATTGACTCACTTACTTAAAGCAATGCCAAGTTCTTAGCGGATCAACTAAAGAGCTACACATGTTCTCAGTTCCAAGCATTTTGGAAATATCCTCTCGGAACTCACTCTCGACCCAGGGGACACTTCAGTCAGACTTGATGGTACATTATTAATTACAAAAGCTTCAATTCGAGAATCCGTGATAATCATCTGTCAAATATTATACCAGGATAATAAAACCAATATTTTTGCAAATTTAGTAGAAAAATGTCTCATTTCCACGTATCTCGCTTTTCATAGTCAATTCTACCAACGAATTTCTATCACACCCATGGGTTCCCATATCCTCCAATAATAGCTAACAACTCACGGCAACCTTGGGACACGTAGTCTTGGAGTCAGCAGATCTTAAACCTATGATATGGCTTCTTCGACATCTTCATTATTGGGTCTCATTACTCTGACACCAGACAACCTTCTTAAATCACCTTAATTCCCTACATTCTGTTATAAAATTTATTTATTCTCCCCATTTCTTGATGTCCTTATTCGTCCTGAATTCTCTTCTCTCACCGCGCGGTGTCTATTTCTGAACCAGCAAACTTGTGAACTGCAATACTTAAGTATCAGTCTATCAAACAACAATTTGCCTTTAATCTTCATCTTCAATACCAATTTCGAATTATCGACTACATAACTTCCTTAGGCGTCACATACAAAAATGGCAAAATTCTTAGAAAACAACTCATCCGAACTATCTTCCAGCCCGCTTCGAAAATATAAGAAGGGTTTCTACGAGGCATGTTTTTTAAGTAAGTACTGTTTTGCGATTCCGCCGCCGCAGCGTTACGGTCGACGTTCCGCGCATGCGCGCTGGTTACCTACATCTCTTGTCTACGCACTGACGCCATTACAGTTTGATTCTTCATTGTATACATTGTTTACTGAGTGTTTAAAATGCCTCTGACAATCGTGAGTCCCGCCGATTGTGAAGTACGGGCTGTTATACGATTTCTTAGTGCTAAAGGCGTAAAACCGATCGATATTCATCGTGAGATCTGTGAAGTTTACGGACAAAACATTATGAGTGATGGAATGGTAAGGAAATGGGTGAGAGCATTTAAAGATGGTCGCACAAATGTGCATGATGAAGAACGGAATGGGCGTCTTTCGGTTGTTAATGAAGATTTGGTGCAGAAAGTGAACGAAAAGGTGAGAGAAAACAGACGCTTTACAATTTCATCATTGTGCGACTGCTTTCCTCAATATTCTCGTAGTGTTTTGTATCGCATTGTGACCTAGAACTTGAATTACCGGAAATTGTGTTCACGTTGGGTTCCGAAAATGTTGACGGATTTGCACAAAATCCAACGTTTAGGCAATGCATTGACTTTCTTTGAGCGGTGAAGATTTTTTAGACCAAATTGTTACTGGTGACGAAACATGGGTGGCCTATGTCACACCAGAATCGAAACAACAATCCATGGAATGGCGACATTCATCATCACCCAAAAAAGTGAAGTTTAAGCAAACAATTTCTGCCCGGAAAATCATGTGCACAGTTTTTTGGGACAGAAAAGGAGTATTGCTAGTGGAGTTTCTGTCTCGTAATGAGACAATCAATGCAGCGTCTTATTGTAAGACATTGAACAATCTGCGTCGTACAATCCAGAACAAAAGACGTGGCAAGTTGAGTAAGGGTATCGTTTTGCTGCATGGCAATGCCCGTTCACATGTGGCTAATCGGACCAAAGATCTCATCAAATCTTTTAAATGGGAAACTCTAGATCATCCTCCATACAGCCCTGATCTGGCGCCCAGCGACTACCATTTGTTCCTGCACTTGAAGAAACACCTGGGTGGTCAGCGTCTTCAAGACGATAACGAAGTCGAAACATTTGTGATACAGTGGTTAACAAGTCAGGCGGCAGAATTTTATGAGGAGGGTATTCAAAAACTGGTGCCACGTTATGACAAGTGCCTCAATATTCACGGAAATTATGTAGAAAAGTAGATTAAGGTACAGGCTTTCATGTAAGATAAAATTATTGCGATATCTTTGCACGTCTTTTTTTAATTCCAAAACGGTACTTACTTAAAAAACATGCCTCGTATAAATGATTCATGCAACACGGGCGGCGTTGATTTCTGAATTCTTTGTGCCGCCTTTTTGTAACTGCTGCCAGCAGGCTAGAATATGCACGGCGATAATACTCAAGCTTGCTGATCAAGTTACACCGACGAAATTGATGGTTTTATAAAGATTTCCAACAATTTATGGTTCTATTTTTCTGTCAAAGGTAAGAAATTACAATAATTATCGGTATAGCAGGCTTGTGGTAACCTCTACAGTCTACACTCTTGCACTGTGGGAGCTTTGTGTAGTGCAGCTAATGTTACTACCACTTAGTTTGTGAATTTTACCAGTGCGGCACGCTAAAATTTCTTTCTTTCAGTCCATCATAGTACAATTATTTAACAGGCTTACTGTAGCTACAACCTCACAAATACGATACATAACTTAAAATTTATACGAAACCGCGTCACCCCACACCTCCGAAATGTGAGCTTTCTGTAACCTTAAAGTTGATTATCCCACAACAGAATATGTTGAAAATACACACTCGCACGCGTTTTCTCATACTAAAATATATCAAATAATTTCCACAATCGACAGATGACAAATATTTGTCAAAGCAATAGCTGTGTTCACTTTCCTGAGAAAGGCAAATTGATTTAATCGATAATTTCCATAAGCACCCCGGATGCATTAATCATTTATAGAAACCCTGTACATTATATACGAGTTATATAAGACGGTAGAAAAAAGGGATACTATTTAAATTCCATGAGGTATGCAAAATAGTATAATTAAAAACGCACGTTTACAAAACGACCTATAAGGCTGCGACAAAGGGTTTTATGAAACAAGCTTCTTTTACACACTTTTTTGTTTTGTGTTCTTGTCAACTTTTACAAAAAAAAATGAGAAATTTTTTAGAATCAAGCAACGTGACAATTTTAATAAGACATAAACTTTATTTCGTTCGTTCTATTTATAAGCTCTTGTAGAAGTGTTTAAATCTTGGATATAACTTTACGACCGTTTTATAGTTTAGAAACAATGACAACCATCATATAAAGTATACACCACCCGAACCCGAGCTTCAGGAAATAGAGAAAAACTATATGAAGGAGTATAACAATTTGAGAGCTGGTATGCTGAAAATGGGTTTCAGAGCGTATCAGAAAACATTCTGATAAGTGAAACTATAGTTAAGGGCTCTTTAAAATTCTTGTAACTGAATGGTGGCAAGAATCAGTGTTTTTAGGTTATAAGTGAAATTACAACTTTTCCAATGTTTCGGAATTTATTTTCGCCTTCTTCATGGGCTTGTTGATTATCACATTACAATAATAAAACGTGTGAACAGTACCATTGCCGAAAGTTAACAAAAAAACTGTTGTTTACTGATGCCAATGCCAAACTTTAGAAAATAAAATATTCCGTTTCATAATGGCTCTATTTCGAAACAAAATTGCATTTCATAATGACTTCATTAAGAACCCAAAATCGTCTTTGCCTTTGAATATAAATAATCGAAGGTATTACTAAGAAATCCAAAACACTTTTGTGTAGGACAGTTTTTCTTTTTCGCAATTTCAACGGTTATGAAGATATATGTTCATTTGGTCTACTCTGTAAACTAAATTCTATGAATAATTTATTGTAGATAATATGTCATTTAAAGAAGCAGAAGTGTTAATATTTGTAGGGGTATAAGCATTACTAACAGTTCCAATTTAAACAATAGAAAAAGTATACAAAATTGCATATACGTATTATGATTTACTTTTACATAATAAACTACCACGACATTAATAACATTGCAACGCGTTACGAGTTCTTGAAACAAAATTACTAAGTAGGCTTTAAATTATTTAGTTGCACTATGGTTACACTCACAACCCATAATAAGAAAAACAATTTAAACAAACAATGCTCATCCTCAGTGCAGGTGCATCATGAATATGTAAATCACTAAGAAGTCTTGGGAGCTTGCTTTAATGTTATAGTGTTTATGACAATTATTCGTACTTTCGTACTAGCGTTGTATGAATAATATTCAGACAACGGTACTAGGTATGTAAAATTAATTTTGCAGTTTAAAATAATGTAAGCTATAATTTTCCAATTTACAATCATGTACACACCGCAGCAACAACGTGAATAAAATGGCATAAATAAAGTTGTTTCAAGTTAAATTCATTATACAGTAAGTACCTAAACGGCGCTAATAAAAGTAAAAAATATTCAAAATTTAATGATAAGTCGTCACTTGAGTTACGCTGGATTATTTCTCCTCCGGCGCGGTTTGTTTTGTTTATAATTGAAAATATAGACGCAAGGAAAGACAACATATTAATGTGCTCAAAAATGGCACACCTTCTACACATTTCGTATTAAAGCAATTTTACCAATTTGTTAGTAACTACGAATCACAAGTTTAGCACGACCTTTTCTAATATTTGTTCTTAATTCTAACAACATAATTAGTATCGTTTGGCGAGTCCGAGAGCGCACACGTTTTGTCATTGAATATATGCTACATATATTTCTCTTAAATTCTCAAAATTCAACAGTACTGARCATGGCGGGCGAGTTGCGCTTCCGTTGAGTCAAATGTTTAGTTGTTAACTTCTATTTATTTTGTTCCAGCCAATTTGTAGGTGTGTAAGACTGCGGTATTTCCCTGGGGGTAAATATATAAATTTTGAGGTTTCAAATAAAATGTCAATGACTAAAAATTCAAGGTTCGTCAATCATTGGCGCTAATCTACTTCCGACATTGTCCAGTCATCAATAATTAACGTCTTCAATTACCGAGACGGAAAGCGTACGTCAAATGATTTCGCATAGTGTTTGGTATATTACAAGAACGCAAGTTGCATTTACTTTGTTTGGTATTGCAAACCGTGAGTAGTGCGCGCGCCAGGAAAGAAGGCAGACGTGGTAGGGACGAAAATTGTCATTGGCGTACAATTTCAGGCTAAGACGGCGAATAAATTTATTAACTCCCTCCGTTCAAATTGTGGAGGATGTAACATTGTTTCCTAGTCCGAACTTTACCGGTTATGGCCCGACGTATTTATTTTGATAGCTTTCAAAATAATACAAAAGCTAAAATATACGAAACAAAGCATGCAAAGTTCGTGGAAAGCTTTTGCGGTAAGAATCCCTACAACGCAACAAATGCTAAAACAACTTGAATTTATAAGCATTCTGACGAGATTACAACAAACAGTAAAATAATTGTTCCCCAGCATTACAAAAGATTAAAAGATATGTTTGAAAAACAGTTCGCACAAAAACATCCCATATAATCGCACAACGGCACAACACGCCTTTCAAAATCTAACCCCGGCAACAGTAGCGGATCCAGGATATTTGGGGGGGGGCTTCACCTATTGGAGAAATTGCTTGTTTTTTATATATAAGCTATACTTAAAGAATACAGCTATAGGAGCAAATTACCATTTCAAATTAAATTGAAATTGAGAATTGCACTTAATCACCTCCCCTAAAAACGAGGTGTGACCTCACGTTTCATTCTAGATCGTCGCGCGTTTGTCATCTCATGCGAATTATCTGCCGTTTTCGGGAAGGCGTTTCTTTGTGAGGATTAGTAGTTTAACATGATTGGCGCAAACATTGTTCTTAAAGCGGAAAATACAAAAAATTGTGTGTGGTTAGCGATGTGTAAAAATATGTGGTTTTGTATTACAAACTAAATTTATTTCGGTGTGCCTAAAATGGAAAAAATCTAGAAAAAATGGTACACAGCAATCAAACGAAAGGAAAAACTATACATATACTAATCTGCGGAAAAATACCCAAATAACACCGAAATAGTCAATACAAGATGTGGGAACGCCTGTCAATGTGACAGATGTCGGTTGGCGCTTGAAAACGGAACGTGATGTCGGTGCCCCTGCAACGTTTTCAAGTGTTTACATTTTACAATGCAACTATTTCAGCTTTGTCGGGGTTGTTTTCCACCAAACACTTCCTGACTGTTAGGACATTAATTCCAGCTGCTTGATGTTGAAATTTAAAAATCATGCAACTTGTCCATTATCGACAGGCTTTATCATCTCAAAAACTAACACACTAAAAAGCACAAAATTTTTTATTTTGATAGGTATGTCTATACCTGTTATTTTTTCTTATTATCAAACTTGGACTCATAGTAAAGGAAATTTTTATCGTGGTTACTGCAACCCCTTTCTGATTATTGGCCAATTTTAGGTAAATAACGCCGTAAGTACCTATAAAACTATGTCATTCACGGAGGTGAGAGGGCGTGCCTACAAATCTAGTTTAAAGAAGTTCAAAACCGAATAAACCGATGATTGGTTTAGATGGTAATTGAATTACCTCAACCGAATAATAAAACAAAACAAAAAATCGATTAATTATGTTTTTGCGAAGGTACTTAACTGCATACAAAACAATCAGAATGATGTACCTACCGAAATAACTTTGAGTCGACGATGATAAGTCGCTGACATTGTTTCTAGGTGATATTGGTTCATTTTCGCTCGACTCGTCCTCTTCTCTCTTTTTTCAGTAAAACAAACGAACGAACATCTCCTTGTTTACGTTTAGATGTCATTTTAATCCAAATTTTACAGAAATAAACAAAAGCACACCGCGTTCGCAATTAATAAACACAGAAATCTTATATAATAAATAAGATTTCTGTGTTAATAAACAACTGGTGACAGTTGACACCACACGACAGCACGAGCATGAGCACACCCCCGGTTTAAAAACTTGACGCCTTCTTATAGAAATATAAAGTTGAAAAATACTATACCTACTAGCGGATCAAGTAAAGATAGGTGATGAAGATTGTACTGTAGTGTAATGTTGTACTGAGAAAGTAAGATTGCTTTTTTTTGGGGTGGGGGGGCTTGAGCCCCTTAGCATCAAAAAACAGAACAATATTAGATGTTTAGAAGAAATTTAATCTTACCTAGCGAATCAAAGACTTGAACATGGTTTGGAGAGCCTCAAAAGGATCTTTAATTGTAACGAGATTGCTTGCTTTCTCTTAACAAATAAATTCAAGATAAAATTACATCAGCAAAGAAGTTTGAGGAAGTCAAAAATTTAAAAAAAAGCACGATTACCCGTATATTGCCAAAAAACCAAACTTATACTGTTCAATAAAACTTTATATAATAATCATGTACTTACTTTGGTACTCATTCTTATTCATTTTATGTATAACCAATATATAGGGCTAGTCAAATATATAGTATAACCGGTAGATTTATCTAAATATGAACTTAACATGATATCCTTGAGAAAAGTTCCATGGCGGCGCCAATATTTGGCAACACACTGTAGGTCCATACAGAGTAACAAAGACATCTGTAACTGCAAAAAGAATGCGAACAAAAAAAACAAAATGGCTGCATAAAAGCAATAATGCTGATCATGAAGTAATTTTAATTTGAAAATCAGGTATGTAATATTCTGAAGAAATAAAATATTCCTAAACTTCTAAAAAACACCACACGCAGCTGGATATCAAATCAGCCATGTTGTACATTTATTTCCAGATGAAGATCGACGAGGAATACCAAGCTGCAATATCTGGTTTCAACAAGAGGACTATCTGTCACGTTTCGGGGTTACTGTTCACTGTATCTGTATAACATCTTCTCAGGTCGGGTAATAGTGTGTCGAATCGCCCTGTTAGGTCGTCTGATTTACAACCGCTGAATTTATTAATCTTGGGTCATTTAAAAAGACAGGTGTATAAAGAAAACCCACAAAATTTTCAAGAGCGGGAAGTTAGAATCAGAAACGAAATTCAAGTAATAACGGCTAACTGGCTGCAAAATTCGTTACAGTATWTCTGTGATAAACTATATACACACTATTGCCAAGCTGTAGGTCTTCAGTTAGAACATTTAATTTGACGTAAAGATTAATGTAGTGAATAAAGTATAATAAGCATTAAAATTATCATCAAATGAATAAAACCAGTATTGACTTAATGAAGTTTATTTAAAAAAACGATTTGTTCAAAAAGTTTGTTATCAAGCCGTATAAGATAAACACCAAGCCATTTCAAGGATAGAAAGAACGTTAAAAATCCCTAAAACATCCTTTGGGTGCCACTAAAAAAATTACTATGTAATGGAAAAACGCGTTGAAATACAAAAACATAAAAATAAGTTAATAAAACAAAAATAATTTGCAAAGATAACTTGTGTAAATGAAATTTTGTTTGTTTATATTTACAGTTTATATTTACCTGTTATTTCATACTTGTTATTAAATTTTATATAAATAATAATGTATAAAATATATCTAATAAATAAAAAAATAGCGTCTGACAAAATAAATGACAAAAACGCAACTGCAAGATAAAATTGGTTTCCTACCTCTCCTGTAAAATTGATGCAAGTTCTTTGCAAAAATCTCCTCCTTGCTTCACATACCGCCTCAAATCGTCAAACCCATTTTGACCCTGCAACAAAAAAAAACACATGACAACGTTGAGTTTAAGAATAACTACTAAAAATTTTAGTGAACGTTTTCTAGATTATAAAAGCTTTGCCGATAAGTGAAACATAAAGAGAAAGGCCGGAAGTATTTACAAAGAATAATTCAGTTTGTGTAAAAGTGTTTAAACTTTTTTGTTTTTGAAACATAACGAGACAGAGAAGCTTTCAGATCGTTTCAGTAATTAAGTACTGCAAAACTAGATTTTTAATACCTCTAATAACTCGCGGTTAGAGTAGGACCATGGGTAAGGTAATTACAAAGATGTCAAAGCACATATTGTAGGAATTGAAAATTTTTCTTTTATTAAAATTAAATTAATTTAGTAACAATTTGTTGGCAGATAAAATGTAATGAACCCTACGCATATTACGGAGCTGAAAAACAGTAATAAAATTTTCAAATGTCAGTTAATTAAGCAAAATTAATCGCTTATATAAAGAACGAGTGCACATTTAGCAGCAATGTTTATTTTCATACGAAAAGCTACGGTTAGTAAAGTTGAAAAATGGTTAAATGATGTGATAATATGAACGGTCTAAAATTCAAAACTGACATGAATACTGTAGGCTACTGTAGACGCTCAGCGATTTTAAATCTGCTGTCCTGCGCGCGACAATAATACGCTCTCATCATCAAGTAAAACATTGGCCAAATTTATACCCCACGTCCAAGAAAAGAGTAACTCTAAATTATTGGTATATAGTGGTGTAATATAGCTCTAATGATGCCCTTCACATTATAATTCGAAAATGTCAGGAAATAAATAAGTAGTTACCTCAGTATATTTGGTAAAAAAACATAGTGAGAAAATATAAGTGAACTGGTGGCGATTTTCATCAAGTTCATCTTTGAAAGACTTCAAAAAGTCGATCAACCGCAAAGTAGATAACACGTGCTTGAAAAATCATTGTGTCCGACATTATTTTAAACTACATTTTTAATTAAATACATTACATACATTAAATACTGCGCATTGTTTAAACCATTGGAAATGTAAAACCATGAAGTTTATTAACTATATACAAAATAAGCGACATTATATCTGATATCTTTCTAAGACACCTTCCTGTAATTTGGAGCGAATAAAAATGAAGCAAGCATGAATAACGTTAATAATTGTAAGAATCCATAATGAGATGTCACTTTATTTGACACCCTGTATAAAATTTTCACGCTATGTCTATTACAAGCTGATTATAATAATAGCAAGTATTTTGGGTAGAATAATTATAAAGATATGAAACATTTTATATTACCTAATAATTATTCATATTAATATAAGTGTATATACATATACATATGCCAAACACATAGGTACTATGCACGATAATAATATGTACCAATAGCTAGTTTTACACGGAGTAAGACAATTAAGTTGCGGTGCATTAAAACAACAAAGTGGGAAAGTATGTCAGTTACTTAAAGCATGGAATTAACAAACTGTTCCGTTTCCTTCCATTTACGGTGAATGGTTTTCATTTTAAATAGAAACATGTTCTAAGGCGAGTATTAGGTAAGTAAAGAGACAAACGTAATAGCTTTTCTTTATTTTTTCTTAAAAGTGCATACAACTTACGAGTACAATCCTCTAAAAAATGTCGTGGAATAAATATAAAAAAATTGGTAAAATTTCTGGACGAAATAAGAAATTTAAATAGCACTCAATGATTATAAACGGAAAAATTACAGCCTCGATATTGAAATAAAGCAACTCACGTTTTTTTTAAATTTTCCATCTGGTTCATTATGAATTAAAATTTATGTGATGGAACTGTCCGTTCTATTTCGGAACTTTTGTTGTCAGTTTCCGTTAGCTGTATTTTCACTTTCATCACATCTATAATATGACGGTAGAAAAAACAAAAATAGCGTCTGCGACCTACCAAACGATATTATATTTTTCAATGCAAAACAGCTCTAGCTTTTTGATATTTATTCTTGATACTAGTACTTATCACTTACTTTTATCATTATTTACTAACAAGGTGTCTCGCTAATTCATTAATAAAGAAAATGTTGGAGTGAGTAGGTATCGAATATATATTTGTTAAAAAAGTCCTTCATACTTCTTTAGTGTTACAATACAAGAGTGCTGCTACTATTTACAAACAATAAAAATGCATCATTAAAAATCTCGGAGTAATTACGCTACTTAATCCTACGGATGTCCTTGGTTTCGGATAGGAACATTGAGAACATATTAGTCACATGTGTATAGAACGAATCCGTTAATTATTGCAAATCGAAACCTGGAATTGGCTATTAAGTTCCTAATTCCAAGAAATTATATCTACATGGAAATCACAAAATGAGTATGAATACTACTTTTAACATACTTTTTATCTTTTTAAACACGAAGTTTCGTAAAATTAAAATTCGAATTACGACAATAGTATAAAAAAGTTTTTTATTTCATCATAATAAAATGATTATCGATAAACCCTGTTTTGTTACTATCTTTGCCGAACATTCGAATTTGTTAAATTCTTCTTAAGAGCTACTACAATGGTCACAAACAATTTACAATAAGTGTCTGTAAAATACTTGACAGAAATTGAGGTTTATACGATAAAACAGCCGTACATGTTATTACATAATATTATAAACAAAACAGGTAAGAGGGAATACGAAGGTTCAAGCCAATGATTTTTAGAACAGGAAATAGTTTTATTTGACAATTCTACAAATGACATCAATAAATTTGAATTGCTAAGCATTACACAATAGACTACCATAAACACAAAGCAATAATCAAAAATTTAAAATCACAATTTCAAAGTAGTATACAACAGCATTCAAACCATAAATCCAGAGCCACAACTCACCCCATTTAAATATCTTGATCAATTTATACGCAAACTCATCATGTAAACTGTCCAGTACCATTGATGAATATAAACCTTATAACCCTCAATTAGTAACATACCCTCACCGTTGACAAAGCATGTGCGATAGAAATAAAACATGCCTACAAAGTTAACAGGTGTATTTGTCCCTTTATTTTTGGAATCTTTTTTGGAGGATTCTTTCCTCATTCAGAACCTTCACTTGTCTCTGGTTCACTTGATGGTGAAGCATATTTCAAGACCGACTGAATGACAAATAATCCGAATTCATACTTGTGGTCTGCCATGGAAGAAAATCCTCATAAGACCAGAGAAATAAATTTACGAAACCGTTATTCAGTGAACATTTGGTGCAGTATCGTAGAATTAGGTGGGATCATTTGATCTTGAAAACCGTTTGAAAGGAACAATGTACCTAAACTTTTTGCGTGAATCACCTCATAAAGATATTCCACTGCATATTAGGCGTGAAATGTTGTTCCATCATGATGACGTACCCCCGCGCTGCTGTGGAGCAGTTACAATATTTATTTTACGGGTCGTTATATAGATAAATAAGGGGGACTCACTTCTACCCTGCAAGATCACCTGATTTCGCTACACTCAATTACCACCTGGAGGGAGACATGAAGACACATGTTTATTCTGTAATGACAAACCAGAACAGAATTCATCGAAATAAGTCACAAATGAAATCAAGAATGGACCATAGGTTCCGTGTTTTCCACTATGAAAGTTTGACGTTTGTGTATTGTCATTTTAAATATTAATGTAGTTAGTTGGGGAACACCCTTTTTATAGATGTTATAATTATAKGCGAAATTGTAACAATTTAATCGCATTCTAATGAATGAAAACTAAATTTTTCTGTTTCGGGTATTTCATAGTATACTAATAAGCTGTTTTATACAGCAAATGCTTTCATAGCGGAGTGAAGTCAATTTAGATCAATTCCATGTTGTTGACTTTACTATAGTTCACCTTGGTAGTTAACCTTTCGCTTTACTCATAATAACTGATTCACTACTCGAGTGCATCACACTCTTAATAGGTAACCTAAATGGGTTACAACAAACTGCATACAATTGAGTTTGAATAAAAAAAGGTTTCTATGACTGACCGAAAATTCTAGCAACAAAAAATCCGGTGCCATGCTGTCTGCACTAAGCCTGAACTGAAGTGGCGAGCCTTAATAAAAGCGAAACGGTCCTGCCGTCTGAAATCGGTTCCGGTACAGACATCAGCCGCATAGCATAGATATTAGACATACATTTTAACATGTTGAGATATTTTTTACATTACCTTCATATGGTTAGTTTGTTTATTTATAAACAACCAATGTAGGTAGGTGCACATTGTTATCGTATGTTTCTACATCAGTACAGTAAGGACATATTATTTCACTTGAGCAAACGAACAAGAAACCTATTGTTTATCTACTGGTGACATTCCAGAAAAACATTATTTGTTATAAACCATAACCTTTAGACCGCTTGTTACCATAACTAATATAAGTATTCATGAGTATGGTCATAAAACAATTTATAACTAATTAAATATACAGGGTTAGTAAAAATTTTGAAATAGCAGGTAGGGGTACCTATTTTCAATTAAAAATTACTATATTAATACAAAATGCGGTAAATAAAATCAAGGGATCGGCCCTAAAAACATTAGCAATACTGAAGACTCTATGTAGTGCAAATGATAGGACATTTTGCAAAAGTAATTTTGATTTTACACAATACTCTAATATTGCGAAAAAAATAATTATGTTAATCAGCCCCTCATTTGGCACAGCATTATTAAAGACACCATTAATACTTTACTACTCGTATTAAGGAAAACATTTATAAAAAGAAGTTAGTATAAGGCGTACATTATAAAGGAAGTCTTGCACAATTTCTGATTTTTAAACAGCACCCCTATCCAGCTAGATATCCAGCATTAACGTAATCAATCCACGATTAAGAATATAACTTTCGATTTATGCTCCGGTCATTGTTTTAGCCAACGCACAACAAGAAGTGTTCTGCTGCAAAGTATTAATGAATTGCATGCCTAATGTATTAGAAATTAAGATTTCAAAATATCTTCTAGCATGTGCTTCTGAACATAAATAGCTTTTAAAAAGCAGTTCTCTAACATTTGTAAGAAATAGGAAAAGTATAGATAGCTTAGAGTACGAATTATGAAGTTGTAGTTATTGTGTTTTCTCAAATCACAACCCAAAAGGCGTACACCAATTTTTAACGCCTACGATTTGTAAGGCAGTAGCAAAACTTTACTTCCATATATGGCACGGTGCAGATAGCTATGTGAAAAGATGCATTATTTTAAATAACATTTTATTGACCGAAGAAAGTTGTTTTACGAATTGTAGCATATTCAACAGAAACAATGAACACAGTTGTTCAACCGAATATTAAAGTTTAAGTGATGACTAACTTGCAATCAAGTCAATTTGACTTAAATGTTTTGGCAGAAATGCTAGGAAACGGATAATTTTTTCCTAAATCTGATAGAAACTCATCCTGAAGAATATGTGGAATGTGGATGAGACTGAGCTAAGATTACATTGTTATGATTTCAACACGACGGCACATCTCCACATAATTGCAGAGAAACTACTGAATGACTTACTGCAGTTTTGGTCGCCAGTGGAATGGTAATAGAGGACACCTTCCTTCACCTGCAAGGTTTTTTGACACTACTGGACTTTTTTGTGGGGTACAATGAAAAATTAAGTGCATTTGCAACCGCTGCAGACCATATAGGATTTGAGAATTAGAATCTTAAATTGCTTTGTTTTTTTCAGGTGGAGGGATATTTGGAAAGCCGTACAAACTTTAGAAAAAATGATTAATGTTTGCATACTACATAATGCACGTCTTTTTGAATACCTGCTTTAATATTGTGCGTTGATTCTATACTTAAGTCGTTATTTCAAACTACATGTTTAAATTAGTTTATAGTCCACATACTGAATGCTATCTTTTCAGCGAATTATTACTGTCCACGAACATTCGTATAATTCATATTCAGTATCCTCATTCTTCATTAGTATAATTTATTTTGAAATTATTTTTAATAAGGCAACTTCAAACACAGCAGCTGTAGTCAGTTGTTAGAAACATTTTGTTGGGTGTTTTAGCCAACTTTTTTTTATTTATTGTTTAAAGCGACATCGAAATAATTTCATTTTTAAATTTTCTTTTACATTTTCATAAATTATGGTATTTTAGTGATACATCAATGTAATTTTTTTAACAAACTCCATGAAAAATGCAACTGACCCTGAAAACAGAAAGAAGCGCCGCAGAAACAAAAGACGACCGGCATTAGATGCAGCAGTTATTTAAGTATATGTCACTTAATGTAGTTAAAAAAGTACAAAGAAAAAAATTACGAGAAATGTTCCAAATTACCATTTTTAGTTAAGTTTAAAGCAAACCACACAAGAAAAGAGATTATTAAAGACCATCAAGATACGAAACTTTGTCCTCAATTTAACTGTTTTTATCTCTTATCGTTTTCGAGATCCCAATAGTGAGCATCCAATTTATTCACCAAAATTTTTTTTAAGAAACATGTATGTGTCATATGTAGGTATAGTAAATGATGCCCATAAGAGTTTGTATTTTTACTTGATTATTGTAAGCCGATGCAATTAGGTTTAGTTGGTTTATTGCCAACAAGCTTTCGTACAAGCATTGAAAAGATCATCTTAATATGTGAACGTCCATTAATAATTTATAGTAACAATAGATGGAGTTCTGAATGTAATTCTGTATATTTACATTTGCTGTTTTGAACTGGAATACAGTTATTAACTATAGCGCTGCAGAACGGTTAATTTGGCGTATTAATTGGAACCATTTGGTGGGAGGACCGCCACCTTAGGAAAATTGTTGGAAATGCAAATTTAAAGTATATCTACCTAACTGTTAATCTCTTTAAATGTTACTGCTCTGAAATTGTGAAATTGTAATTGTGAGGCCAACAATGGTTAAATGAAAAGAAGTAGAGTACGAGATTTAGATGTGGTTAAAGCTCATAATTTAAGAAGGCGAGTAGAAGATGAAAGAATTGAAGACACATTCTAAAGTATTTGCGACATTTGAAATTGAGTAGAAAGAACTTAAAAATTGTGGACATTGTATTAATAAGTATCAATAACTTGAAATGCATAAAATGATCTTTGGTACAGGTAGCATAAGTTAGGTATACAGGGTTTCTATAAATGATTCATGCAACTCGGGCGGCGTTGATTTCTGAATTCTTTGTGCCGCCTTTTTGTAACTGCTGCCAAGCTACAATATGCACGGCGATAGTTTTGAAGGTTACAGATTAAAATCACTTCACAGCTTCAAAACGTGAGCTTTCTGCAACCTTAAAGTTAATTATCCCACAAATTATTCAAAAATCGACAGATGACAAGCATACTCACTTTCTGAGATGCGGCAAATTTATTTAATCGATAATTTCCATAAGTGCCCTGGATGCATGAATAATTTATAGAAATCCTGTATAAAGATGTCCAGACAATACGGGAGAGCATTAGAAAATAAAGTGACTAAAAAAAGCAGAGAAATACAAAATTTATGAAAAAACAATCAATACATTTTGGTAATTTGCTAAACACAGAATAGGTGATACAGTTATAAATACTGGATACATATTTCTGATCATCTCTCCATCATCCTTCACAATAATGAAACTGATTTTGTTTATGAACATATTCAGCTTCAGGAAGATAGTGCTCCTGGACATTGTGTTAGACAAGTCTTATTTGCAACAGAAACGTAAGGTGTAAGGTATTTGCAAATTTTATGGTTACCAAGCAGAACTTCTTGATAGCCCATAAAAATGCAATAAAGCGTTCAACAAAAATATCGTAGTTCTGTAAATTACGGCTATTTGCAAAACATTAGCTTTTCAAAATAAAATTTCGGAATTCTGGCACAGTTATCTATATATTATAATAAGAATAAGTACGTACGTATATATTAGAATTATCCAATGGTAGTTTCAAGTTTTAAAATAGTGAAAATGCACCTTTTATAAATGACAGTATATAAGTCAGTAGCGTGTATAAGCGTACATTTCGACTTATTTATAACTACCAACCAAACTATTTATAAATGTTTAGCCAACCACCATCTCCATTCGTTTACGTAGGCACGGTATGTTTACGATCTGTTTTGATTTGTCAACACTTACGCAACAGACTCACCTCTGTGGTAATCATTTTACTCCGCCTAAATGCACTTTTAATGGTACCAAAATCGAATTCCTCCTTTTTTTCTTCACTAACACTTCTGGAAACAGACCGTTGATCGTTACTGCCCACGTTATTACGCACAGCACCGCCAGCCTTATCATCAGTCACGTCACCGTTCTTGCTTTCACTATCATTCGCGTAGTTCAATTTGTACTCAATGTCACTTGCTTTCAGATCTACTTTTGCGAAAAACGCGTGATTTTTCACTATTTGCGACGAGTTGTCACCAGAAGAAGCTATACTTCCTTGACGCCTTCTCCCCTTACTGAACATTTTCCCAGTATTTTTCAGCACTTTTTTACATTTATCCTTCGAGGATTTGTACACGTCTTCTATGTTCAACACTAATTTTTCCTTGTTGTTCTCAAAAGCACCGACACGCTGATGTGTGGCATGCTCGGCCATCATACTGTTAAACTTCGTCCGCAAGTTGGTCCAGGTATCAGCTGCTTTAGCTTTCGGCCTTCGCAGTAAGGTCACCCGTCTCAGTTTCAGCGGAAGTTTGCTCCGCAGCTTGCAGTAATCCATCGATTCCGAGTTTGCTGAACCGGCTTGAACACCATTCTCATCTTTCACGTTTTGTGCGAGAGTCTGACTGCAGGAAATATGTTCAATGCTGGAATGGGCAGAAGTTATAGTCTCCACGTTTTCCACGTTGAAATCGTTCAAAGACTGTGATAGCCGAAAACGTTTGGTAGGACGTGGAACTTTGTAAAACTCTTCTTCATCTTCTTCTTCAATTTTGCTGTGCCTATAACGGATATTCGGGTCGCTGCCACTTTTTACCAAGCCGCACATAGGAAAATCTTGCAGGTCTTTCACTAAACATACATCTATAGACTTCGTTTCGATTACTAATTCATTAGTACTGTTCGAATCTTGCGCATTGTTTTGTGGATCACTTAAAACTATAACAACCTCACTTTTGTGCTGTGCTGTAGTTTTAGGAGCCACAACGGCGTATTCTGCTGGTTCATTTTCGTTCGCGCCTCTTTCGAGAAATGAAAAACTTATCTTCGGTACATCGTATTCGAATGGCTGATCGTTACCTTCTAAAGTCATTTTCTCGGGAGTTTTGCAATCGACGTCCACGTAAAGCTCACAATCATCATCCGTACTCATGGCGTTCACGCTACTGTGTTTTTCCGACATCCTGGCGTCCTCGTAATTTTCGCTATCACTAGATTCACTCGGCTCTACTGCTCCTCCCGAAACAGTGCGACACCTSTCATACTCACGTTGAGCTTCTTCCAAATCGTAGGAGCCAGACACTGTTTTGCGGTTATTCTCGTCCTTCGGGGAACGTTTAAAAAGCGAAGAGTTGATGTTAGGAACTGTTACTCGCCACTGTTGCTTAGTGATCTTATTACAAAATTTCTTCATTTTATAACTGTTGCTATTATTAATTCATTCTCAGTCGGCCAATTATTTCAGCTTGGTTGGTCACGCTGATACAAATAAGTAGGAGCAACCGTAAATATTTTTTGTTTTTAAACAATTTCCACCTCAGTCCGAGAGCGTAACTAGCCAATGCCGCACAACACACTATTAAATGCCGATGCTGGTTAGGTACCCGGCGTTTACGTAAAAACAAACTTAGTTACGTATGTAAAACCATCCTTGTTTAATGCACTATGTGAAACAGTGATAACAGTTGATAAAACCGTTATTTATTACATAATTTGACACAGGTAATTTTCAGGCAAGGTCATCCAAAGCATTGTGCCTCGTGTCAAATGATCAGAAAGGAACTGAACTGTCCATCGTACGTAAAAAGTTATCATTCCGACACGGAAAAGGTCACAATCCACTATTGCACCGGCTTAATTTAAATCGACGGGCGTGGGGAGTAATCCACGCTAATTGCGGTTCAATTAGCACTTTTAACGGCGGCGCGTATGACGTGATTTTTGGTCGAATTTCGAATAGAGAATGCCTGGCGGCCCAACGCAATGCGGCGTGGTGGCTATATTCAGTCGGCC
The DNA here is from genome assembly GCA_025024175.1 of Rhyzopertha dominica. NCBI lineage: Eukaryota > Metazoa > Arthropoda > Insecta > Coleoptera > Bostrichidae > Rhyzopertha > Rhyzopertha dominica. Next base: position 34,568,952 of record QCXZ01000001.1, on the reverse strand, counting down.
CATGCTATAATTAACACATACATGTGTAGTAGATATTAGAATAGCTTGCTGTCTACGCATAAGGTAGCTACACATCATTTACATCATCGATTTTTGGTGCATAAACGTGACGCTTTATATGTCATAAATAAAAGTTATCAAAAAAAATTACAGCGTTTTATGGAAGAAACACGTACAACACTAAGCCGTTATTTACTTGATAATGCAACCTTCACAATATGAAGCAACTACCTACATATTTGCTTACTCCGAATAAGTAATGATGAAAACCTATATCCTTGTAAATTCAGTTTAATGAGCAGTTATGTCCTTAAAATATTTATTAACATAAAACAAAAAAAATCTCGTCAAGCCGGAAGTAAAACAGGACTGACATATAATAATTATTCAGCTGTTATTTGCAATCATTACATTGCACATTCTGTGATTAGYTGCTGTAATAAATGATTACGTATGGCGATAKACCGAGTGCAGGGTATACTGTCGAGCTGTCGAAGGAGCTGTAGAGGGTACCCTCTACAGTTCCTTCGACAGCTCTTTTGCTGTAAATAATATTCAGATTTATATTTATGTGCAGCATATTCTATTCTAAAAATATTGTAGCCAACTTGTGTTCATATCGCAAACTTTTTATTTTAAACAGAACACACCTTATTTTCGAATTTCTTATTAAATTTTAATGTTAAAGCTCGTTTGACGAGAACTTGCACGATACTTAGATAGTATCGAAATATCGATACTCTGAGCTCAAATATCGATAATTTGTATCGATACTGATGATTGCTCGATATTATATGTGGTATCGAATCAGAAGGCCTAGTATCGATATTTGGTTTCGGTATTACATATCGATATCTATGCAGTTCATACTCATGTTGCCATATAGATAATTTCTTCAATGGTGGGATAGAATGGAGAAAACAGTAGATTTGCCTATTTGAACAGTAGAATTTTGATAATTATTGTGCTTTTATAAACAAAATAAAATATCAAACAACAAAACAATATATTCTAGCCACGTATCGTAAACTACAAGCACAAAAAATAGAACTAAACTTATATATTATATTATATTTTGTAATAAGTTTCATAATCTATTTTTTCTGAGAGTTTTTTTTATACATTTGTAAGTTGTAAGTTAATGAGAAAAAAATAGTATGTTAAGCGTAAGAAACAGTGCAGTGCTAAAATCACAGTAAAAATCTGTAACTCAGTTTACCGTTTTTTGGTACGCGCCATCTAGTGCCATGAAGATGAAAATGCTTTTGAGTATCGGAATTCCGATACTCGGTGGTTGGATATTTTTTAACATGGTATCCTTTCGGTATCAATACTGGTAAACAAGCGAAATTTCTGAAAGATAACATTAATACTGATGCACATACAGGGAATGCATATCAACTGAGAAATAAAATGATAGTGGATGAAATTAAAACTCTGGAATTTAAATACAAAATTCCGTATTTACATAAGTAGCTTCTTGAGAAGAAGTTAGTATCAGTCTTAGAAGAAACTTCTTCTGAGGAAACTGACAATATGATCAACGAAACGTTAAGTGTAAATAAACACCCATGGCAACATCCGAAAGCTAAACCTTAATTAGACAACAATAATTTGTAGGATGATTACATTAATTTGCACTGGAAAACCCAAACAATCACGACCACCGTGCTGTCAAAAACACTTTAAAGCTCTTGTAATCGCTAATGCTAATGCACCCTTATAGTCATTCTTGTTTATAAACAGTAATTGGCGGGAAATGTATTTCTCTGTTCTTTTACTGCAAATGTTTTATCATGGCTCTATTCTATTGTGCTGTGTGAGTACTGAACTATGAACATGAACTTGAGGAAGTAAGCAAAAACTTATTGAATGAATCAGAATCGTTCAGAAACAATATCAAAGTTTTCTAAGTACCTAAATAACATTCACCCGTGCATGCGATTAAAAGTAAATAAATGTCATAAAGCCACATCAATCTAGTAGATGTCAGGTAGGTGCTGTTATATCTTTAATTTGGAAATACAACCAGCTACAATCTACTCTCTTATCTATGGCAAATAATGTCAATTAACAAATGTTTATGGAATTATTCACAACGTAAAATAACAGATACCGTTAGTGAGAGTGTACCAATAAGCACCAAGAACAAGAAGGCTTCGCTCTAGTCTGTTCATATTGTTAAAATGAACTATTTTTGTTTTATCTAATGTGGCTATATACATCTTTCCAAAATACATTCGAGCTTAGCGGCAGAGATTTTTTATAATGCCTTTAATTGAGACAAGTTAATTAAAAACAACTTCATCCGGCTAAAAAGCTGCTTTTGTTTATTACCCCTGTGTGCGAAGACAGAAATCACTAGCATATCAACAAAAAAATAGGCATGTTAGGAACATACATAATATGGTAATGGAAGAAAAGACTGAGAAACATAATTGGTCCGTTGTGTCCAGAAGGAAGACTATCGTTTGTTTGCTCGATGACTTAAAATTTCAGAATTTTTAGAAATCTGAAACTTGGAGGAACCAAGAAAACAGGGAAGCTAATTATGCCTATGACAGAAAACGAAAAGAAAACGGCTTTTGTTTACAATATAGCCTTTCTATTTTGTACTCAAAATCTACGCCAAAGTGTATTGTTTACAATTTCTACACAAGTAACATACAAAATTATGTGCTACGGGTGAACGCACATCATCGAAGGTGTAGCAGCCACAGTAGATATGACAACGAAACGAAAGTGAACATGTAATAAGGTAAATGGAAGGAACTCTTAGAAAGTAGCAACACGGAATATACGAGCACTTAGTTGAGACGAGGAAAATTATTGGATATACGAGTACTACTAGTATTTAACAGATACTAAAAAAGGGGGCGTGTGTCCAAATTAAAGCAACATAACGAACACATGCTAATCTACATCACTGAAGTAAAAACATAGCAAGAGCTGGAGTCGCATGTACCATAAACAAAAACTGGACAAACAAAATTCAAATGTCCAAATTAACATGGATAAATGAGGGAATTGTGACGATAGAAGTTTGCGAAAATGAAAGTAGTATGAGGAGATTTTAACAGCACGGTTGGAAAAGAGGATCTGTTGACAAAAGGATACTAGGAAAATATGGAGAGAGTAATAATAATAGAAACGGACTAATAAAGAACTGCAGGGATGACAGATGGTAACAAATACATACTACAACTCAAAGAGATCCGATAATGAAAAATTCAATATTTATATAGAGTTCACTTCTTTAGTACCTAACCAAATTTGCATTTTTCAAATATAACTATAGTAAATATTAATCCGCATTTTGATTATACATTAAATATTTGTCAAAAAACTATTCAAACACACGAACTACATAATCGTACACGCTAGCTTGTTCAGTTAGTATGTTAACCGATTTGTTAGGTGTATTTAAAATCTTAGAGAAAAATATTTCTAATAAAAGTTACCTATAGCACCTAAGAAATTCTAGACAATGCGATACGGCACGGAACCAAATTTGCATTTTTTTAATAGAACCATGTCGGATTTTAAATTAAATTCTAAGCAAAGATCTGTTAAAATTTATATGCTCCAAAAATAATTGTTTCAGAGATAGTGTAGGTGGTACAGTGTTCGTTCTTAACCTTGTGATGAAAATATTAAAAATCACATTGGCGAGTACCCTTTAGCAGCCATGGCATTTGTTCAAAACATTTTCCCCTAAGATGACAAATAAACCCATGTAATGAATAAAAAAATCCGACGTAAAAATTTAAAGATTCCATAAATAAMAATTAAGTTTGGTTCAATACTAAMAACGCCTATTTTCTGAGAAATTGTATTCATAAAGGTGTAAAATTACACTATATTTTTTTTTAATTAGAATCTATTAGATTTATGCGATTTCAAATTTACTCAAACTACTCATATATTTTAGCAATTAAACACATAGAAACAAAAAAGGTCACCACCTATTATGTCTACCACATTATTGTGGAAGTAACTCTAAAATTGCATTGCGAATCATTTATTTAATAAAAAAGCATTTTGTACATTTGGTGTAAGTACACATTGTTGTACAAGAAACGCACCTCTTACTCTAGGATAATAAGAAACCGCTAAATTCTGTTAGCATTACCATAAAACGTACTTATCCATCAGGGATATACGCTGCTGATATTATAAATAAGGGGTTAGTCAATAGTACAGAATAACCGGTTTATCTGTGTAAATGTGAACGTCATAGCGAAAAGTTTTTTTGATAATAAACTTAATGGCAACGTATTTTTTTGCCTTTAATGACAAGCAGCGACATTTCGACAGCGTTCAAATATACACACGTTAGATGGACAAAATACTATAATACTAATAAAACTCAGTATTTATTTATTTTTTCCTAATTAGAATGCAACAGCTCAGTTAATTAAAACTTATCAAATTTAGAAGCGAGGCAAATGCTAAAAGCATTACAAAAAATCGATCGCAAATGTATCAAGTTTTTTCAGATCAAAACTTTTAAGGTAAATATCAGTATAAGGATAGCAGATACAAATACCACTACATAGTACACGCTGCTGGCATATACACATATACTTACTAAGTGATAATTATACAATACAAGTGTTATTATTGATAACTGCCAGAAATTCCGCACAGTTAAATTCCAAGCAGTTAAGCCATTGTTTTCCCAATATGAACGTTTTTAAGTTGTAAGTTGTAAACACAGGATGTACCGGATGCAACGTTTGATCTATTGACTTGGAAACAACCATACTGTACAAGCAGTTAAGTTCTGACGTTAATTCAGCTATTGAATTTCTCAAACTTCTGGTAGCCACACGGTGCAAGTGATACTGTGATCAAGAGACAGACCGTTGACGACACAAGCAGCGGCAACATATGGGCACCGCGACAATAAATTGCATAAAAAAGTAATTTCTTTTGTGTCTGCTTTAATTACTCTGCCTGTTCTTTAGTGTGTTAATTTTGCGGTAGCTGTTGGTGCAAACTATGAATAGGTTTCATAAGAAGTATGTGGAACAATCGGTATGAAGCAGACAATAGGGCAGGATGTTTAGAAGGATGTCAACTATAGTCCCCGGTAGTTTAGAAGATCGGCCTAGATTACACTTACGCATTCCAGTACGGGTCAAATATTTTTAGAACGAAACATTCGCTCTCGTCATCTAGAAACTGCTGTTTATAATTCAAATTAACAAAATTAAAAGATATATATTTGCTTCATAAGTTAAAAAAATGTATGAAATATCTTAACGCATATTCTTACTTATGATTTTTTTTCTCTTGCATGATTTTATAAATAAACCGCTTTTAAATATCTCTATTTGCTCATTTACTTAGCTCTAACGAAGGTGATTAGGGCATTGGTCAATTTGTCACGGAGTGTTGTAAACCAATTAAATAATCTGGTTAATCTTACTGCCTACCGATAATATATTAATTCATTAATTTTAGTCTCATATTAGATTAGGAAATGTAGAGAAAAATATCCCGAGATCCTACCTCAAAAATATCCAAGATTACTAATAATTTTATAAAACCAGGAAATCTTGCGAACGAGGAAAAACCTTTTTTGTTTCCGATTGTAAGGAACCCATGCTATGCAGTTTGCCGAAATCCACGAAACTAATGTCTCCTTGAGACCTATAGTCAACACGGTTTGCATTCTTGTCACAAATTAACAAAGTTTTGTGCCAAGCTAAGCCTTATGTAGAGAAACCAATAGCTTCATCAGAAACTCTTCAGATTTTATTGATCTTACTTATATCTTAACTTACTTATCCTCTTAAAAATTGAATATTTAAGAAATCTATATTTTAATTACTTGCCGTGATTTCTCTATTCACAAATGTATCCATACCTGAAAAGAAAGATATTATTGAATACAAACTAAGTAGAGACCCCCCTAGGTGGTACGATAGCTAAATTATCTAAGCACTCTTTAAAATCTACTTATTTCTTATGGAATGGTACTTATATGAACAAAAATCAGATTGCGCAATTGGTTTATCTTTAGGTCCTATTGTGGTTAATTTGTTTATGGAAAAGTTTGAAAATGTAGGGATTCACGTTCCTTCGTTTAAACGCTTTGGTATAGGTATATATAGAGTGTAAATGAAACCTGGCTCACCCTTTAAATTGCTATGAATTTTTTAGCTAGAAACACAAAATTTGGAATATTTCGTACAACAGAAAATTAGTGTTTGTTGACAAAAAAAAAACGACAAACGACTTTCTGTAACTTACGGTTTTACCGGAAATGACCCTAACTTTAAATTTTTAAATGGAACGCTAGGTATATTTTTGCATATGTACTTCTTACACCCTAGAATGTAAATACTATTATTTAAAAGATACGAGCGTTAATAGAAAATATTTTAGTTTTTTTGAAATAAGTACAATTTGATAATCACAGCTAGAAATAAAATTAATTTTTTTTGCCGTTAACAAATCTAAATAAAGTACGTTTTTTGTTAGTTAGGGTCATTTTCGGTGAAACCGAAAGTTACAAAAAGTCATCAAACGCCAATTTTCTGATATACAAAATATCCCAAATTTCGTTTTCCTAGCTAAAAAATTAATGGCAATTTAAGGTTTAATTTAGCCACGGGGTAAGCAGGAGCTAAAGACGTTTTCAAATCATTTGACTAGTTAAAATCCCGATATAAAATTTACAAAGGACTTAACAATAGTAGTTTTCCTTCTTGGATATCCAAATATAGAGAAAACAATGTTTAATTAGGAAAAAAAGTTTATAGAAAACCAACACACACATACAGATACCAACAACTCACTACCTTCCCACTCAAAAGAAAAGTATGTATAAGACCGTTATTTGTTAAAGCTCAACGAATTTCAGACGAAAGACCATTACAAGAAAAAATGTATCATCTTAAATTAGCGCTAATAAGAATATTTGGTCAATTTTTGCAAATCAAGTAAATTCTCAATCAGCACAAAGTAAATTMAAGTTGTGTTTGCCTTATGTACAAGGCCTTTCAGAAAAATTAAGGTGGATACTTMGAAAGCATGACATTTTAGTTGATAATAGCGCATATTTTTTTATATAAAATTTAATGTTCTACTAAAATTAAAGTACGGCTAAAAAATGATAAATAGCTAAATCTTCCGCAGCAGGACACCTATACTTAACTAAATATTTAATTGATAATAATGGTCGTATTAAGTATTTTATTTAAGTTTATTAGGATATTTCGACCTAGATTATAACTCTATACTTCCAAGCTTTCAACTGATTTACTCAAGTTTTCTTCAAAATATTTCCCTGAAGAAAACTTGAGTAAATCAGTTGAAAGCTTGGAAGTATAGAGTTATAATCTAGGTCGAAATATCCTAATAAACTTAAATTTAACTAAATATACGACTATATAATAACTAAAGAAAATTACAAAGAGAAAAATTTTACTACAAACGTCCAATAGATGAAACATTTTTGTTTGTACATGGAGATATTGTAAGACACAGCAAGAATAAGATTTAGTCACTTTTATAGATCAAAATACCCTTGAATAGCCAATCGGCATTAGGACTGCTTGCACAGTTAGTTTTACCATGTTTCAACTGTTTTTACCGGTAAACATCTTGATATTTTGCTTACTATCGCTCATCTCAATTTCAATTCTCATAGATAAATAAACATTTCTAAACCACAAACTTTTTCAGAAAAGCTGATTTGATCATTCGTTTTGATAAAAATTAAGTAACGAAGAGTATATTTATCATTTGTTATTTGTATGAAAAAGTAAAAAAAATGTGTATGTACTCCATTGAACTCGTACCTATTTTCCTGTTAGTACACATGCTCTTCCTCGACCACTAGATCTGATTTTCTGTTTTTGTTTGTTTCTGTTGAAACCTTTGGATGGATATGTAATAAAAAGTGTCTTTCTGTGCGTTTTCTGTTTACTAATGTCTTGCTTATTAAAAGACTTACGAGCATACAACTAACACGATTTTTAGTTTTTTTTTGTAATTTTAAAACTACACGAGTTAGCACAGAATTTTAAGAGGAGCTGAACTGTGCCCGCATTTGTCTGTATGTATTTCTCCTCATGTATAGAACCGAAAATGAGAAATATCAATTTGGATAAACGTACAAAACTGAAAATGTCTAGCATTTGCTTCTATATAAAAAGTATAGTTTCAGACCATGGCATTTATATAAATCATTCTTTTTAACGTAAAAAACTATACCAAATAGAGTAAAAAAATACTAAACTAAAAGCACAGTTTAAAACAAAGTTGGTACAATCTTGACAAAAAAGAAATTGTGTAAAAAATCGATATAGACTATAAAAATGATTTTGTGCCGTTATGAATATCATGAATAATTCAAGCCATACAGCAATTGTAAGACGTATTTATTATTGAAACTAAACTTGGCTGTAATATGCAGCATGAGCTGGCCGGCGGTAAATTACCTACTAACGGAATCTATCCATCTCGAGAAAATGTTTCTAGTCTGATTGTTTTATTATTATTATTAACAGAGAAACAGGTATAGGTGAAACAAGTTCTAATGACAACAAGTATACTGTATACAATTACTTATTAGCATAAGTAGATATTCGATAGCGTGTATGAGGTTTTGTAACAAAGTATGCAATTCATCATCCACGGTTAATAAACAAGTATACTGCTAACAAAACAAAAAGATATAAATTTGGGTGTTCGTGTGCTGGCTAATAAAACTTAAATTTGTAATGTCAACTAGGTAGTCACCAATTATTGTTTATCTAATTTAAACTGCTTTATTTTCAAGTTTCTTTACAAAATATTTTATTAAAGGAATATTTGGGAAGTTACGAAGTTCATGCCTTGATCTTATATGTAGCATATCTCAACAAAGGTAGACTCTTGTCAAGTTACTCCACGTGTTTGGAGCAAATATGGATTTCCAATGAAATTGTTGCACTTGCTAATGATGAAGGCGTCTCGAAAGGTCAGTCTGTTCACTTTTAGTTTTTCACATGGTAATTGCCGCTGGCATGTAGCTTACGTATAAAGCGTGATTGGCCAGTGTTGTGCAACTGCAGGGTTGCCGTACCGGAAATTGTTTTAAATGCGTTCTTGTTTTTAGAAGTATGTCGAAAGAAAGGAGGAATCGAACTGCAGCTATCATGAAGTCACGATCGTATTTCATTTTAAGTAGGTATACCTACCTACCTAAATATTTCGCTAAATAATTTCTTCTCATTACACGTCTCATAATGTGTCCAATAAAAAAAGGTCTCAATTTGAATTTATTAAAATTTATTAAAACATTGCCATTGCGAAAACGCAAAAAAACAAAATTTGAGCAAAAACAAATTTCTTGTCTGTGTGTATGTGTCTGGGGTTTTGTTTGTGGACACGATAACTTTCGAAAGACTTAATATATGAACTTGAAATTTGGCAAACGTATAAATCTCAATTGCCCAAAGCGACCTATTGCTTTTAGGGTAAGTAGGGTATCGGGAAGGGGACGAAATTGGGAGGTTACTACCCTTTTTGCAATTTTTTATTTTTTTTCGTTTTAGTATGTGATTAGTAGTATAACTGCGAGTATTATTCGTCCTTACAAATTTTCGGTGCAGCAAATTGTTTAGAAGATATTAGCAAAAAAGCGTCAGTTTAAGAAAACGGTGTTTCCTAAATATCTCCGAATATATTTAATATATTCAAAAAAATGAAAATGCCATCAGATAGAAAATAAAATTTCTCAAAAAAGTGTCTTAGAAAATTTATCCAAAATTTTGACATTTTCGAAATATTTCCAAGAAACGTATTTTGGTCCCCGGTCGCACGATTTTTTTTAAATTTTGGAATATACAGGAAATCAATTTTCTGATCGGAAAGCACAGCTGTAATTTTTTTGTTAAGTTAATACTTTTCGAGTTATTTGGAAAAAACAGATTTTAAAAATTTATGTAAATTTGCTCATATCGCGAGGACCGTTTGTCTTAGAAAAAATGTGTAGAGAGAAAAAATGCTCAAAACCTGATTACTAATCGTATAGTATAAGAAATAAAAACGTAAATGTCATTTTGATAATTGCATGTGGAAGTATTGATTCAATTTGCAGCGGTTTTTTACGAAGTTACCACTACCCTATAGTCATTTGTTTTTGAGATATTTCATGTTGAATTCTACGGCATTAAATAATGTTAGCTTTTGTAAATAAAGTTATAGTTAATATCTCGGTCACTTGATATTCATTTGTTTTTTTTTGTAAACACACCACAAAATTCTTCTCAAAAATTCACGAAACTTCCCCATTTAAACCAATAGTCTACGACGTCAAATAGAAGAGTTAGCTATTATAGACTGTTTCGTGAGCAGCGATTATTCAACACGAGCTATCACAAATGCAAATAACTAGTAGTACCTTAGTACTTTTTACGATATAGAAATGGGGCCGTTCTATTTAAAATAACAAACTTTAGTAGATGGTGACGGTCAATTGTTTTTGTAAATACCACAAAATTTTTATCAAAGATTCATAAAACTTCTCCTTTTGAATCACTAGTCTAAAACGTCAAAAATAAAAAGTTAGCTATTGTAGACTGTTACCGTGAATTATTTACTTTGACATCCTGTATTTCGGCTTATATCAAATTTGGTACTATACTTACAGGGTCCACCACCTAAAACTCCCCAGACTCCTATTTTGTTTATTTTTTTTGCGTACAACCTTAGGTTATATGTCAAATTGTAGGTCTTTTTAAACTCTTTAAAGATAGCTTGATGAGTTTTCAAAAAAATTTTTGCAGATTATCATATTTTGTATTTAAAGTAAATTTTTGTAAATATTTTTTAACCTTACCTCGTATAATAAATATTGCTTCACAATTGAATGCCGACTTTTGTCTTCTTCAATTTGTGTCATTACCATGTATGCGTAATTTTTAGTCCTTCTTAGTGAAAAACAAGAAAAAGCTTATTATGGTACACATTATGCCTACATACCCATCGCTGCACAAAAAAAAAACCAAAATTTTGAATAACTTTTAAATAAATCGAGTACAAAGTTCGTTCTAAAGAGAGACTAGGAAGTGAAACCCTGTGGCGAGGCTAGTGCGCGATGTAGAAAACCAAGCTAGCCTCATCGCAGGGTTTCGCTTTCTAGCCTCTCTCTCTTTAGAACGAATTTTGTACTTGATTTATTTAAAAGTTACTCAAAATTTTGGGGTTTTGTGTGCAGCGATGGGTATGTAGACATAATTTGTACCATAATAAGCTACTGGACTAACACTTAAAAAATTGTGAACGGCCCTATAACAGAACACGGCGGCGACTAGTTTTTCTTGTTTTTCACTAAGGAGTAAAAATTACGCATTCATGGTACTGACATAAATTGAAGAAGACAAAAATCGGCATCCAACTATGAAGCAATATTTATTATACGGCGTAAGGTTAAAAAATATTTACAAAAATTAATTTATTTGCAAAATATCACAATCTGCAAAAAATGTTGGACCCTTACTCTGCGATTTTTAAAGAGTTCAAAAAGACCTACCAATTTGACATATAGCTTAAGGTTCTACCTAAAAAACAAAGAAAATACGAGCCTGGGGAGTTTTAGGTGGCGCACCCTGTATATGGTAAGCTTAGTTAAATCACCTTATTTTAATAATTTTTATTTCAAGGGTTTATGTAATAGATCAATTAGTATGATAATAATAAATAAATAATATAGGTATGATAATACTAATATAACGATAATATTTATTCAGAATGTTTATTTGCCAATAATTAATAAATAAAGATCATCAGTATTCTTCTTACTGAAACATTATTAGTAAATTTAGCTAAACATGTTTCAAGATATGTAGATAATTAAAAAAAGGTTACAGTGTAATGCTCATATTTTTATTATCTATAGAGCGACATAATTCTTTCGAAGAATGCATAAAATATATAACAAAATCTATATCATACTTATTTCCAACAAAACTGTAAAAGTACTGATTGCATTACGGATTTCGCTAACATAGTGATAATTTACCTAGCTAGATAAACGCCGTTATGCTTTCTCCAGATGGCAACCATAAATTGCGTTTTCAACAGCTCAGTGTTGAGTTTCAACAGCGGTAACAAAATAATTTATATTGGTTATTTATAAATAAATGCTTCACTTTTTGTACCATAAGACCATATATGCCTACATTAATTATGCTGGAATTAATTTATAAGAATACTATGTGCACTTAAATACGGCGAGCAATTTAAATATCAAATGTAACACATATATCAAAGTAATTACTATACATTCACCCTACTTAAACCATTATGAGAAAGCTGTATCGATATGCAAACCTGTCCCTATCAGATACTTAAGTGATAATTGGTGTTATAACATAATTATTGGCCATATCGTTGACAACTTTCGAGATTAAATAGCGTTACGTTATGGTATAAGAGAAATTTTCTTCAATATCTTGCGTTAATAAAAGGTAAGTGTATGCAAATGCTCGCTTATTAGAGCTAATACCGCTAGATTACTTTCGTACATAAAGAATTGAAATTTTCTATTTTGCTAACTTTAGAAGAAGTACGCTGTAATGCAACACCCTGTATAATGGCACTACATAGAACCTCACAAAATTTTTTATAAAGAGTATAATTAATATATTAATATATAATGAAACTATAGATGAAAATATATTCACAGATGGCGATTAAACCGGAAGTGGACACCAACTTCGTTATTTTAAATGGAACAATGCATTTTTTTTAATTTTGCACTGAGAATAAATTCTTCTTTGTAGATGTTACACTTGATATAACTAGCAGCTGAGTTATTTCATATTTTGTGCAAAATTTGACTACCTACTTGGCACCATTTCGAAAATCATCGAAAAGAAAACACTGGTGGAAATGTGATTTTTGGAAGGAATAACTTACTTTTCTCAGATGCTACACGCATACATTCTTCAGAAATTTCACAAAATCTAGGTATCTATACTAATTGAAACATGAATAACCTTTTTTTAATGGAAAGCCATATTTTTCTCTTATCGATTGCAGCATCAAATTTTCTTTCTGCCGATATCAATTTGTTGGTACCTGGCACCAACAGTTTTTGAGAAGTCGGTGTCTTTTTTAAATATCAAGTAATCGTGTTAGCTGCAAGTGATATCTCTTTTGTCTTGTAGCAGAGACGTCATTGTTTTTTGTTTTCGCAATTAAGAATTATCCAGTACTATTTGTAGAACACAGTCATTACATATCTTGACTTTGGGTACTTTCAATTTAGTTGCAATCACGCTAATAACAGTTGTAGCAGCTTAGTGAGCAATAATCCGGGGTCGAATAAGAAACTCAAAACAAATGACCAATTAAGCAATAAACACTAGTTAACAGAACATAATATTAAAAAAAAAATAACAAGACCAAGAATAAAATAAGATGTTGTGTTTAACATAACCACTAGTATCACGATAATAAACGCTTTACCGTTTTAATAAAAAAATGTTCATATCACTTCGTAAATATGGAAATAAACAAAAATCATCCTGAAATATCAACATTAGCGCTTAAATAAGCTGTTTCTAGTTTATGACCCTCGAAGTCATGCCATAAATAATATGAGAAGACCTACAATATTTTCAATTACTGGAAGGCTTCAAGGAATGTAATTATTTTCAAATTTCAGACCACAATCAATAATCCACAAAAACCACAATTTATTACGCCAATAAAATGACGTTTCCGCTACAAGACAAATGAAATTTAAGGGTCGCGATCATTTGCTAGTTTGAACATTCTCTCCTTAAAGTTCTAGTGAAGTAAGCAGTTCGAATATTATGCAATGGATAAATTATAATGGAAATATGCGTGACAACTTGTATAAGTATAATAAGGTATCAATTATCTACAGGGATGTAAAATTTACCGATTTTGAATTTTTAGCGCAACCCACTTAAAGTATCGGATTAACGCCGGGTTTTCATTAGATGATATAATTTATGATCTCTAGGCGTGCCCAAACAACTTTTTTAGGTAAATTTACTAGGGTTTCATACAAAATTTGGAATGTTCCTTCATGGATGTCGTTGAACCTGGTTTTTGGTGCAAATGCTTGTAAAATTTGGATTCAGACTATGAAGGACATAAACCATGATATGTAAAGTATATCAAATAGTAATCTGTGACCGGCTTTTGATTAATTTTTTTCGATAAGATCACCCAAAATTAAAATTCTGAAAAAATTAACACCAATATCTCCCAGCTGACTCTTCTGTAGTAAAAAAAGCTAACATAGTATTTAATATTTATGTTTTATCATACACAAAAATATTAAAAACATACAGGTTGCTAATGATTGAAAATGTTATATGAATTTTTCAGATATTTTTCTTATGATAGAAACTTAAAAACGATATTGCTCTTTTTCCCGTCTAACTCCTCTAATATGGCGGCTAACAGTTCCACTATTTGGGATATTTGTGTTTTGGCCATATACTTTCGAACGGCTAGCTCCACCTTTGATTTTTTTGAGGCACTTTTTGCATACTTGCATGGCTGTACCATGGGCGTAGCTAGAGGGGGAGAGGCTTCTGGGGGCTAAGCCCTCTATGACTTCTGGATGCCCCCCCCCCTAAAATTATTTCTCAAGGTTTAAATAAAATAGTTTATTTATATGTATTGACTTGAAATTTCTATGAAATACGGTAAAACTGCCATCGCCAAAGCTGCCTCCACTAAGAAGGTCAACGTCATCGGAGATGACATGGACACGCTGGTCCTGCTAAATGGCTTGGGCTCCCGTATTGACAACATTTAATTCCAGAAAGGTGACAAAGGGCAGCCAGACGTCCTCTGTATCCCCCTTTTTTAGGGCATATAACGATATTACTCAACTTTCAGTCAAAAAGCATGTTCTCATCTTTCGTTTTTTGTCATTTCTGAAGAGACCACTCTAGAGCTACCGGCACTTACCTGAGCACCAATAATAGAAGCTTGATGAATTACCTATAGATTCCGTTCTGACGTCTTTTAATGTGGGACACGTCATTTCGCTGATATTCAACTCTGAACATGGCAAAACTGAACATTTGCTCTTTTTGGAAAAAAATCTTTGAATAGCCAATTATTTTTGGCTTGGTCTCGTTGTGTGAAAAATTTAGAAAAGGAAAGTACATTTTTTCCACAAAAATCTATAGTTTACAACATGTTGAAAAATCAAGCAAGTGCGATAAAAATTAATGTCCAAATTAGCAATAAAAAAAAATTTTCAAAATTTTTATGATTACTGAAATTTTATTGCCTATTGTAAATAATAATTATTTCTACTCGAGGGACTTAAGCCCCCCTATAATATTATGTTAGCTAAGTCTATGAGCTGTACCCTTTCCAAAAAAAACATAATTTTTAAAGCGTTGATAGCAAATACCAACGACTTCATATCAACATCAGAAAGAAAATTTGATGCTGCAATCGACAGTGCGGAAAAAAGTATGATGTTCCACTAACAAAATGAGTTATTCATGTTTGAATTAGTAATTACTGACATCCATAAATGTTATGAAATCGCAGAAGAATGTACCCGTGTAACAGGTGAGAGAAGTAGGCTCGCAAGTAGGTTATTCCTTTGAGAAGCGAAGTGCGGAAATTGCATCCCTCTGAGTGTTTAGGTTTCGGAGATTTTCAAAATAGCACCCAACAGTGTAAACTTGTACAAAATGTGAAAAAAATTCCAGAATGGTGCTAAATGCTACTTAAACTGAATGCAATATTAACAAACTGGCAAATATAAATTTAAAAATGCAATAATTAAAAGAGTGTTACATTCAAAATAACGAAATTAGCGTCCACTTCCGGTATAACCGTAAATCCGCCGCCTCTGAAAATATTTTTATTTTATAAAGCACTTAATGGTGTATACAAATTTAATTAGAAACATTTTTAGCTAAGTTTAACTATGCTTTCCGCTTAGCGACTCATCCTCTATAGCCTTGAAGCCCTATTACACTTTTCACACGTGTTTGATAAGATACTTCTTTTAAAAGACAAGAGGTCGACATATTTACATAGTAGTATTCTAGTAAAGAAACGCTTCGGTATAAAATAAACACATTCAACCCCTTTACCGAAACTTTGTAGCTTGAAGTACTTTGGGGTTGCTAAGACCCGTTCAGTGTGAAAAATCGCGAATTCTTATTTGGTGGCAGGTAACCAAAAGGTAATTAATTACCCCTTTTATCTCGTGAGTAATATAGGTAGCATGATAGACTTCAATCAATATATATTTTTGTATACAAACGCACTAGATTATACCACAATATAGTCGAGTTCAAGTTCAGTAACCGTTCTACATATTATGCAGTCAGTACACCTTATAATGACAACAGTAAACACTATGTGACCACTAGGTGCGGTATCAGAATAGTGTTATATTTCTTATGCAAACAACAGAATTCAGGACAACCCATGCACCTACGGACGAACGGGCACGTTGATTGCTGAATGTGAAAATTCGATTAATGGTTTCGCCAGTTATTTGCCCCTATTTCAGAGTCTCCCAGACCCTCGTTACAAGTTCATTGTCCCGTTAATTTCTAAGGTAAAGAAATATATTGTTAAGGGATTCTCCATTTGAAGAAGATGAGGAGCTGCAAACGATCAAATAAACGTAAAAAATACGAAATCATAAAAAGAAACGAGGACGAAAATTAATATGAACCACATTTCACATAAGATTTAAGCAAAGCATTCAACATAGTCGAGCAGTCTGTTGCTTATTAAGCTAAAGAAATATGGAATCTGTGATAACCTAATAAAAATGTTCAAGTATTGGTAGAAAGCAACAGGTATGTTCAATACGAAAATTACAAATCCTTTCTCTTTGATTGCAATCGTGGTGTTTGTCAAGGATCTAATTTGGATCCCTTGCTATTCGTAATTTTTTCAACGATGCTATTGATGTTATTAACCTTGTTTTGGATTTGAAATGTTATTATATGCTGATGATATTAAGTTATTTAGATGTGTTTCTGATATCGATAACTGTATAAAATTGCAAGCTAGTTTAAGTTCGTTGGTAGTGTGACCGCAGGAAAGTAAGTTAATTATTAATGTGGAAAACTATAAAGTTTTACTTCCATATTCAACGGATGGGAAGTATTGTATCGCGAAAAAAATTTTTATTTGCTCATTCGCTTTAAAATGGTCGAAAACGCAAAAAAAATTCTTGTCTGTGTCTGTGTGTCTGTGGTATTGTTTGTGGACACGATAACTTTCGGAAGACTTAATGTATGAACTTGAAATTTGGCAAACGTATAAATCTCAACTACCCAAATCGACCTATTGTTTGTGAGGTAAGTAGGGTATCGGGAAGGGGGCGAAATTGGGGGGTAACTACCCTTTTTGCAAATTTTTATTTTTTTAAATTTTTTTCGTTTTAGTATGTGATTAGTAGTATAACTGCGAGTATTATTAGCTCTTATAAATTTTCGGTACAGCAAACTGTTTAGAAGATATTAGCAAAAAAGCGTCACTTAAAGAAAACGGTTTTTCCTAAATATCTCCGTATATATTCAATATATTCAAAAAATGAAAATGCCATCAGATAGGAAATAAAATTTCCAAAATTTTGACATTTTCGAAATATTTCCAAAAAACCTATTTTGGACCCTGCTCGTACGATTTTTTTAATAGAAAATCAAATTTCTGATCAGAAAGCGCTCTTGTAATTTTTTTGTTAAGTTAATAATTTTCGAGTTATTTGGGAAAAAAGCGATTTTAAATATGTATATATTTTTGCTAATATCACGAGTTTATCACTGTTTGTCTTAGAAAAAATGTGTAGAGATATAATGTGTAGTATAAGAAATAAAAACGTAAACGTCATTTTGACAATTGGATGTGAAAATTTGCAGCGGTTTTTACGCTGTATCAACAACTTGGTATATGATTATAGCATTAATGATAACATTCTTGAAATATGTGATCAGATTGTCGATCTTAGGATTGTTATGGATTCAACTTTATAATCATATTAATCGTATTATATCTAGCAGTCTGAAAATGTCTGGTTTTATAATAAGAAACACTAGACTTCTCTTACATTGAAGGTATGAGATCATAATATGTAGCCCTTATAAGGTCTAAGCTCGAATATTGTTCCGTTGTTTGGAACCCGCGTTATTCAATACATTTAGATCGCTTGGAGAAAGTTCAAAGGAGGTTTTGCAAATATTTATATTTTAAAGTTCATGGACACTATCCTGTGTGTGGTTTTCTTCACAGTCGATTGCTAAACGAATTTAATCTTAAGTCTCTGGACAGCAGAAGAACTTATGCCTCACTGGTATTTCTGTATAAGATAATTAATGGTCAAATTACTTGTAATGACTTTTTTCATAATATATCATTTTGTATTCCTCGCCACGGTTCTAGAAATACATTTACGATTTATAATGAATTTGCTCGCACTGTACTGCTTTACAATGCACCTTTTTTACATTTGTAGAATCTACATTAATTTAAATGATAAAATTGACATTTTTCATAATAGTATTAATGCCTTTACTAGGAATTGCAAAAAAGTTTTATTTTCATAATGTATTTTGTAACTGCATTTCTTTTCTGTTATTAATTTTTATTATTATTATCATTATTATTATTATTATTATTATTATTATTATTATTATTATTATAAGATTCAATAAAATTCTCTTGGAAAAAATAACAGTCACCTCTAGAAGAAAAATGTATCAGTAGCTGACTATTATGCATTTGAAATATATCGCATAATAGTAAAACTAGGACAAAAGATCTTTGAAGTGGGGAATTTGAGTTTAGATTTAAAAGATATAAATCACGGAATCTTCTAAAACAACATATATATCACTAATTAGACTGGGGTAAAGTTCGAGAGCGAATATCTTTTTTATTTATACAATAATATGGCGTTAATGTTTCGATTTGCTTAAAACATATTTGTAATGATGAAGAAACGTAGGCAAATATTTGCTAGCGGCCTTTAGCAATACTTATTCTTTCGCGTACGTTCGAAACCGTCGTTTAAAAATAATCAAAGTGAGCAAATACTCGACACAGTTTTGAGAAAAAAAACCGTATAAAAATAAAAATAAAATCTTAGTAGCGGACTGGATTCGATGCGTGGCAGCAAAAATTTTCTCAAGAATTCCTTCACCTTAGACAACGAACGACGGCTCGTTCAAAAGCTTTCTTTCAACAATAGACATTCCAAATCCATGGAAAATGTTCGTGGTTCATGGCATGTGGGCATGTGGCTGCGGCAGTTTAATCTGACATATTATGTTAGTTTTAAATAATAAGTCACAGCCCTCTTTCGCGCAGTCTTCGTTCATAAACAAATGATAAGCGACTTGATAACTTTTTTAATTGAACACCTGTTATTTTCCGTTAACAATCTGTACCAGAACAATTTATAGATGCACGCTTTTGCAATTCCTTTCTAAATAATTACAAACCAATATAAATGAAAAAGCAATTCTTTCAGTCACGGCGTATCCCTTTTTTAAACTATTTCTGTCAATGCGAAACAGTAGTTTATGTAAAACAAATAAAAACAACTATCATTAATAGATGTCTTCACCGTACCAACATAAAACAAATGTAAAAATTTCAAATTTCCAGTATTCTACAGCTAAAATTTACAACGCAATAAATGTAAAAAGTTATATTTATAACTTACAAACAACTGATTAATTTCTGATTATCTAAACATTTGACGTTCGCCTCCTAGCACCTACATTGTTTTCTTCTTTTAATAGTTCTCTCAATTTTTTTTGACTGATTTGATTGGTTTCCAATATACAGGACGTTTATCAGATTTGATAGATTTATGTTGACGCTCGTATCTCGGTTACCATAAAAACAGTTATAGGAAAAATTTAACACGTTTTTTTGTTAATTATTTCAAGAGCATAACATGATGCAGTTGGTTGTTTTCTTAAATTAACTTGTTTTGAAATACCACATGCATTCAATTCGTCTCGCATTTGCATATCAAAAATATAATATAATCTACATCACATTAAAGCAGTTTTTTCTTTATATTTCAATAAACTGTACGTATTCCTTGTAGTTGTGTTAAATATAGTGCTGTAAATATGTCTATTACAAAAATTTTCTGCATTATTTGTTGAAATTCCCCTGTGTTGCTAAGTATCCCAAAAATCTGCAGCTGAACATATTTTCAAAACTTGAAACCAAAAGTTAGTATTTTAGTTTTTTTTCTAAACTAAAGCTATAAAGAGATAAATGGAACAAAGCTTTTAGATAACGTACTTAGAAAAACCTAGCTACGTCTGTTTACTTGTCACAATTTGAAGGATTACCTACATATATTTTTTTGAAATATAAAGGGAAATAACCGGGCGTTTGCTACTAGAAAGATCAATTGGGTTTGGGCCACTGAACATTGCTTGAAAAAAAAATCGCGCCACCTACATTGTTGTTTCCTTGGCGTTTAGCATCCACCCTGTAGTCCCAACGAAAAGTCCTCCCTGTGCACATAGTGCATCATCACTGCATAATTGCAACGTTTAATACGTGTTTAAAGAAAATGATTTGTGAAGTATTGCTACTAATTACTGACAATAAATTTGACACAAAACAATGAGGTATATTAAAGATAACTTGCTGGTTATTTATATTTATTGCTTAACAAAGTAGACTGACTACTAAACGATAATAATTAATGATTCTATTGTATACCTACAAGTTCGTTATTAAAATGTTCAGGCTTTTACAGTGTTTTAAGCCGTTCAGTTTTTTCGGCGACAGTTCCATAGTTGCAAGTATGAATTTATACTACCAGTACTGGTCCAAAACACATGAACAAAAAACGCTAGTAATCATAGTACTGTAATTACAAAAATTAAGCGTTTGAATAAATTGTACTAAATTAAATATCTGAATCTCTTCTTAGAGCTAGGTCTAGGTCAACTATTAAGTCAAGCGAACAATCCCATTTTCTAAACATTTATTCACATTATTCCATACATAACAATTGTTTACCAAGATATTTACATCCTAATCCTTTAATGATTTATTTATAGGTATAATTTCTCTATGCTAATATAGTCCTCCTAGACAACGTGGTAAAGTAGATTCAGACATTGCAACAACCGGTAGTGTCACAATTGACGGGCTAAAAATGTAGGTCGTACGCAAGTTTTCAGTGACAAGGTAACGGTCTCTGGCGTGCCATAAACGATTACCTCTAAATCGTCACGGTTTTTATTTTACACTTAATACACATTATGCGATAAATTGGCTACGACGTCTGAATAACTTATAGAAAGTTGAAAGGAAAGGCAAAATTGACCCTGAATGGAAAAATCTCTTGTGTATATGAATAGGCAATTTTTTATTTTACAGTTATAAATAAAAATGCGCAAATTTCTCATTTTACCAGCACTTGGATTCTACTGATCTTACGATCTATGTTATTCGTAAAGAGAGAAAATTAGTGTACATGGTTAGTATAAAGTTCCGCAACACATGAATAACTGTGTTATTTGGAAAGCAATTGAAAAATAAAAAAATAATAATGATATATTTATTAAAATGCATATCTATGCTGTGCTGTCTGGACCGCAACCAACTGCAGATAGATCTACTTCGTTATCATTACAGCTCATCAGTGCAGTTTAGGTCACTGATGAGCTATAATGATAGCGAATAGATCTATATGCAGTTGGTTGCGGTGCAGACAGCACAGCATAGACATGCATTTTAATGTATGTCGGTTCTTGCCCGATCGCAAAAAGTGCCGTGGGGGCCTGCTGTCAAATTGAAGTATGCAGGTGTATGCCAATTTGTCAGGTTATACAGGTCACTTCCTTTAGGAAGTAGATCCCAGAATGGCAGCTAGGCGGCTTTATCATCATGTCAGTGTAATGCTGACAGATGGCATTGCAATCTAAATTCTTACTTACATCATACAAACTCTTTGGTATATAGGCAAAACCAGTTCTATGCCGTGCTGTCTGCATCAGACCTAAACTGCACTGATCAGCTATAATGATAGCGAAATAGAACTATCTGCAGTTGGTTGCGGTGCAGACAGCACAGCATAGACGCTTGCAAAAAGTGGCGTGGGGGCCTGCTGTCAAATTGAAGTATGCAGGTGCATACCAATTTGTCAGGTTATACAGGTCACTTCCTTTAGGAAGTAGATCAAGAATGGCAGCTAGGCGGCTTTATCATCATGTCAGTGTAATGCTGACAGATGACATTGCAATCTAAATTCTTACTTACACGATAATATTAATTAATTATATTAATTTTTTAACACACGGTTGTAGTGGAAATACCACCCAACTTTTTTTTAATAGAACACCATGTATACTTTTGCATTTTTGGAAGCACAATAAACAACTGCATTCGAACAGTATCAATACAACTTTTATGTACGCAGAAAACCAATAAAAAAATCAAAAAACAACTGCCGAAAACGTAAAGTCAAGATACCTTTAAAAACAACCTGTTAAATTGATATCAAAAGTTATGAAAATTTTTTAATTTGGCAATAAAGCTTACAGAATCTGAGCGGATTGACATTTTGATGATGCGTGGATACGGTTGCCATTAACGTTTTTTTGAAGAAATCCATTCTTTATTTAATACTGTTTATCCGCGTTGCCAAGTCAGTTAAAGCGAAGTGAGTGGGATTCAGAGATATGAAGTGTTTCGTCAAGTAAAAGATTTACCTAGAAGTGAACGTCAAAATAAGATGAAGGTACCAGTCTGGATATCTTATCGTTAAGTTGAAGAAAAATCGACACATGTCAACAACGGAGTTGGGATAAATTCACAAAATTTCTCAATAATCCTCCCATGCAACATTAAAAAGCCTGTACTTTTGCGAAAGAATGGCAGACAGAGACCACCCTAAGACAATACGTTTTCGGATAGATCGCTGTCACTATAAAACACAAAAAAAAATATTTATCTGACTTTTCGATTACGCCTGTAATCTTTGTTTTTGAGAGGGAACGATTACGCGCATGCGGAGKATTACTAAACTGTTCCAGCTTGATKAGTAGGTACTATGGGACGATGTATGATCTCTCTCTCTCTCTCTCTCTCTCTCTATCTCTCTCTCTATCTCACACACACAGTACTATTACACTACACTACACTATTTCCTAAACACTGGATTGGTCGCAAAGGAATAATTAAATGCCCTGCCCGTTCTCCAGACCTATCCCCACTAAATTTTTTCTTGTAGGGTAACTTAAAATGTCAAGTATACAAAAACCACCCAAATAATCTACAAGACTTAAAAAGAAGTATGTATATATGAAGGAATTTTACCGATAGATTGTATCACTGCCAGGTTACAAATAAAGTGCAATTTTAGCATATTGTAGTTTGAATAAAATTTTAATTACTTACTTTTTCATTTTTGGATAAACAAAATATTATGTTGATATTATTTGACTGCAGTGCAGTGTTTTATTAAGAAAAAACAAAGTTGGTGGTATTTCAGGTTAAACCGAAGTGGCAAAATTACAAAAAATTTCATTATTAAATACTTTATTTTTCACTGTATAAACATACTTCATTTCAAAACAATTGCTTTTCATACAACATAGTTATTTAGGGGCTCCGGAACTTTGTACTAACCCTGTATATCTATATGTTACATATGATAATAAAATTACCATACAACTACTACTACTACTACTACTATCAAATTTGATAATTCACAATAGTTCTTTAATGTCACACTCCATTTTTCAAGGCACTTGTATTTTTAGTAGAAGAGGTGAATTTTAGGACCAGTTTTATTTGACAATATAGTTAACTGATCCATCTAATATCTCGTTTAAATTACGATCAAAGCCAGTGTGGCAAATGTCTTGAAAAGTTATTACTGAACGAAGTAGAAAAGGGCACGCAAATTTGACATATACATATGTGTGTGCACGCAGAATTTAAAAAAAAATATTAATTATTTATTTTTTCATTCTGCAAGCTACTTTATTTTTACAAAAAAAGATTAGTGATCTTGATAAAACAACTTTTTCCTAAAGAATGGAGAAACTTTATTGCTTGAAATACTTTTAGTAGCCACTCAACAGCAGGATTGCGAGACTTAAATAAATATCAACAAGTATTTAAAATAGATGACGCATTATACAATGCACTGAAACCACTAGTCACATTCGAGTATATTTTATAGATAAGAGGAAACACAGGATTGCTAATCATTCATGTGCTAAAAGAGGTCGTGAAAGGGACATGATGACATTAATTCAGGATGTCCTGTAAAATCAGAGCGGCTGGGAACTCTTTATAAAGCAAGCATTGAATATTGTACCATTGCTAACTTGGAGGTCTAGAGGACTTAAAATTTTTCCCAGCATCTGTATCTAGCAGCTATTATCATACTAGGTAAGAGCAACAGATTTTACTTATTGTATATTTGTAAATAAACAGTTATAAAACTAAAACCTTAAATTCAGTTTTTTCTTCAGAATATTTGAATAATCATTTGAAACGCAATCTTGTTTTATTTAAATAACGGTGTATGTATGTACTAAAGCTATAAAAGTCATTGCAATTATGTGTCAATTATGGAAATGGGAATGCAAGATTTCCGTTATAATCACAATCAATAACATCGTTAACCACTCACACATTACCATTTATTATAAACAATGAACCTATACAGTTACATGTGAATTTAAAGTAGGGGAAATATTAGAAACGCATACTACTAAAATTACTCATGGGGGTGTTCCCTATATACGATATTCCTGGTATCACATATCAATTTGAAATTTACCATATCAACAGGTTGTTATGACAGCAAAGAAAAACTTGATAAGGGCTTATTTACTGCAATTTCATAGTTAATTTTCATTTCTTTCTTACAGATAAACTGTTAATGACAATACCATTAGGTAGTGCTGATGACCTTGCCACTCCTAATAAACAAAAACTAACCATTAACACAGGTGCAATGTTTGACAGGTAAATGTAGTTATATCATACGAATAGATATAGTTGTTTACAGATTGTTTTTTTTTATTTGGCTTCTTGATTGTAAACGATATATTTATATCAATATAGAACCAACAAGTGTTTACGTATTTCTAAACTAGTTACCTTCCTATTCCATCCATTTCAGTATAAAGACAATTATTTAGTTAATTCATTAGAAATCAAATTCAAAAGTCTAATTTTAATCATTAAAAACTTAAGAAGTTTAAGACGTTAAGACATTATTTTCTTTGTATAAGTAGGTGCCAGCATTTGAAATGATTTTCAATCGGTTGTTTTGTTTCATATTTATTATGTAGAATTTTCAATGAAAAACATTTATATGGTCATATTTTTTAAAGTATATTGCGTCGTATATATTTGGCAAATTTATTAACGCCTTAGATACGCTTTTCCACTCATATTTGTCATTTTAAATACTTACATTACATTTAATAACAGACAAAACTGTATACCGAAAGCAAACCAAATACAGGGTTTCTATAAATGATTAAAGGAAAGTGACATATATATGTCATCTGTCGAATTTTGAATTATTTGATATATTTTAATATGATAAAACGCCTGGGAGTGTGTATTTTTAACATATTCTCTACTGTTCTGTGGGATAATTAACTTTAAGGTTGCAGAAAGCTCACATTTCGGAACTGTGGTGTGACGTTGATCTGCAAGCTTTAACTACTATCGCCGTGTATATTGTAGCTTGGCAGCAGTTACAAAAAGGCGGAACAAGGATTTCAGAAATAACTCCGCCCGCGTTTATGAATCATTTATAAAAACCCTGAACAAACGGTTGCATATACAAGTTTAGCGATTAGCGCACTTTTAACATTGTATTTGCAATCTTCGTACTGACCTTCCACAACAAAGATGGCTGTATTTACCAAACGGTGACGAGGAGCGGCTAAATCACAGAACGGGCATGCGTGTCCTGTTAGTGTTTTTGCATAATTCTGTCTCCTGCTCTTTTGTTTTATACAGAACCTATTACAATCGTTACTTTATTTTGCTTTTAAGTAATGATGGCAGTCATGTGTCTGGTATGCAATAAGGTTCATTCTAAGCAAAGTAACCTAAATAGACATTCTCTAAAAGTACATAATGCAAAAAATGATGTGTGATACAGTCTGTGTGGAGCCACAAATGTTTAGAAAAAGGTTGCTCTTGTTCTTTTCAATACAACTCTGTCTGTATTTGTTATACCTTTTTTATTTACGTCCAATAAAATAAATTTGTTGTAATTATTATTTTGATTTACTTAAATCGGCTAATTTTATTAATAAAATTATTTTATCCAGAATCAGCAGTCTGTTAATAGAACATAATTCAACTCCTCGGAAACACCTTATTGCTCTACGTTGCAACTTATAACACACATTAAGTGAGTTATAGTTTATGAATGATAGGTTTTGTTGAATTAAGTATTTACAAACGATTTTTACGCATATAAAACCTCTCCCAAAACAAGAAATAACTAATCTAACATATTTATAAAAATCATACCGCAAAAATTTCTGTTGAATTCTGCGCAATACGCAGTTGTTGGCGGAGGAGCCCAGTCTGTTATTTAACCGTTCCTCGGTCACGTGCTTCGCTCTTTAACTCACTGCGCACGCGTTTTGAATGTTTAACTTTTTGCGCTGTCATATAACAATTTAGATAGGTACCAAATATTTTGACATACGAATGTAGAAGACAATAACAATGTAATAAGACCATTAAAATATAGTCATCTACCCTATTGTACACTCAAAGACTTAATTGAAGAAACGCCTATCTTTGGAACACGAATTGGGTAACGGTAGATGGCGGTAACCAATTCGTTACAGAGCCGATAAACGGCAGTGCGGCTTCCTCCGCTAGGAGCGGTAGAGTAGAAATACAGAAGAACGAGCAATTAGGGCAACGGTCTACCAGATGAGTTATTAGGGTAATATTTGCATATTTAAATGAGCATTATGGACCTGTCCGCAACCACAGGTAAAGTTGTAACAAAGCAGTTTCTTTAAACCACCGGTACCGTCTTATGTGAACGCAAAACTCATTGCAAACTGAGGAAAGTGATGGCTAATATTTGTCTTGAAAATCAAAACCCAAACATTTCACTATTTGAACAATGCAGGAACAAAATATCATTCTTGTAATCCTTTTTCTGCAGTTATTTCTGTTATTATGTTGGTGGAACTTTAACGACAAGTTTCCAATAAAGAAATTCTTTACCTTCTTTAGTGTTAAATTTATATTTGGTTGGCATAATTTTGCCGTAAGCTTGTTTTGCGGTCAATTTAGCATGAATGTTTTGTTAGTTACTACCTAGTTACTGAAGACCATTTATTTCTTAAATATAAAGATCCGATTTTCCTGAATTTCCATATATTTAACACCATGTTCTGACACTCATCTAGCCTACGCAAACCCATACCAAAATAGTCATGTGTCAGAAAAATAGTTTTCTCGATAAGTTGTTGGGTGTAATAATAATTATTGATTTAGTCTTCAAACTTTAAGTTTGGTGTGTCACAAATGAGCGTTTCGTATTTGCATCGTACAGGATATTTCAATATACAAGTAGGTTAAGCAATTGCATTAATCACATTTTAAATGTTTATCGTTTAACGTTTAGTGGTGGTCATAGCATAAAACGTCGCCTCAGTACAGAGCGTTTTCTTATACGACAATTACTTGGTGCCTTGTTTCGTACAATGAACAAAAAATTATTTTTTAAATGAAGATGCATCAAATTAATAAATTACAAAATGATTAGTTTAGCACCAAAGAAACGATCTTTTGTCAAGCTGCATATTCATAAACGTGGCTTTCTTTTCCCAGTTAATACATCTTTATCTAAACTATTAACAAAACCAGCCGATGCAAAAAAAACACATAAAATTTATTAGAATCAGAACAGATGTAGAAAATTAAAAAGCGTTAACTCTTCATGTCGACGCGACGTTTTGGCTTTTACAGACGTTCTACTTGATGTTTTGAATATTGTGAGAATCTTGTTGTAAAGTTGTTTTGCTAGCAATTTAGTGAAAAACATTGCCTTCTCTAAGAAAACATTCATGCTAAAGTGACCGCAAAACAAGCTTACGCCAAAATTATGCCAATCAAAAATTAAATCTAACACTAACAAAGGTGAAGAATTTCATTATTGGAAACCTGTTGTTAAAGGTCTACCAACATAATTAGAGAAAGCAATATATGATTCATACCCCGGTGCTCCAATTTAGTGTTCAACTCAAACCTCTTCGGTAAACTATAATAAATGATAAGATTTGCGTGTAATTTACTCTGTGAACTTAAAAATGTAACACAATTCTAACAAAAAAACACTATGTAGATTTCTTTCTAAATTGACTGGGTACAAAAAAAGTTGGTGCAAAGTAAATCTCAAGCTAGCCTGTAAATACGGTATCTATTTTGACCCCTATACGAGTAATAATAATTTTGGGATGTTTTAAAAATACCGTCTAGGTCGATCTAAACCTAAACCCTAAACACAATTTAACTAACTTTGTGCAAATTTTAAATGGAATGCTTCGGTTATCTGCAAAAAAGCATGCAAAAAGTATTTAATGTAAGCTACCGTATCGAGTGTTTTTTACAGGTATGTAGAATGACAACAATAATGAATTATATAATGATGAAATATCCTTAAGTAGTGTTATGACATACAGCTTAGATTCAGATAAAACAAAAAGCAAACATATGTACAAGCGCACAAAACGACAAAACCAAGCATCAGCAGTTAGTGACATGCAAAATTTCCTGATTGGGTGCTACTGGAAATATCTGTGATATGTGAATATAAAATCCATTAAGTAACCACTTCATACAAGCAGATGTCTACCGTACCTGTCGCTCGACTTGACTAATCAACAGGAAATATGGCTATCAAAATTGTCCCCTCACATTATATTGTACACAAGATAACGTATAGCTCCTAGAAAAGCTTTATTTTAATTATCGGAAAGGGACACACAAAAGAACTTGACAGCAAGAGGTAAATATACCAAAATTAACAATTAACAATACATATTTATTTTGGAATTCGCCACACATGTTTCAGCACTAGCTAAATGAGCATAAATAACAAGTAACACAATTACAAACAATGAATTTGTAATACCACTCCAAGCATGTGAAAACGGATTTTCGATAAAGTTAAGAATAAAGAAGCTATAGCAAAATTTTGAAAATGGCAATCTACCCTAGCACCACTAATAGTAAAATTCCCATGCATGTCCACGTTTGGTAGGACACCCTGTATACTATGTTTGTTGTGGTCGGTGTCACTAAACTGGTCACCAGATTACCTTAGTTTCTGAAAAGTAGTGAAACTGTCTGCTGCGAGTAAAGATATCAGTAATCCCCTACCTAAGCTGACCACCAGTATAAATGAGGTCTTAATTGTTAACGTATTAAAAGCACTACAAGTACATAATCTCTTATTCGAATTGGTCGCTTTCATAACGGAAACACCCACGAAGGAAGGACTTTTGTAAATACTACCCCTAAGGGGATTTAAACTAGAAGCACGACCCTTACTTTGAAAAAAATAATTAAATTAAAATAATAAAATAAATATGTTTTAGCGTTCTTGAAGATTACACCTTTAAGGCGGTGAAATAAGGCATGAAAATTTGTATGATAGTTTTATTTCATTTTTAAAGTTGAAAGAATGAAACCTTATTATTTCGGTTTTTAATAATTAGAAAACATTAAGTACGCGTTTCAGCATTTTTTTAAATTACACCTACGAGGGGTAAAATAAGGGATATTGTTTAAGTGTTTAGGCTATTGTTTAGAAATTAATACACACCTCTTTAACCGTTTTGGAAATTACACCCCTAAAAGTGTGAAAAGGGGGATGAAAAACCGTATGCTACTTCCATTACTTAATAATTATAATTTAATAATATATTATATGATAATGAAGTATATTAATAATTATAAGTAAACATGAAAATTTATATTCAGGCCTTTGGTGATAAAGTAACACGTATATATACTGTTTAACTGTTTTTGAAAATACCTTTCGGCTGAGGGGGTGGGAAGAAAATGAGTATGGGCTTTTCATTGTTTTTGAAGCAATACTTAAATAGTTAGGTTTTTAATTAAAAGCTGAAATACACACAACATTTGGCTGTTTCACAATATTTTTATTTTTTTATTTGATATTTAGTCTACACCTATAGGATCTCCTACGCGAACAAAGCTGCGGCCAACAGCTAGTTTAAGTATATAATACCAATACCACATCTATTCAGTTTGTTGTGTCAAAACAATCTGCATTTCTTTAGACAAATAATAGAAACATGTCAAATTAAAACTATTCATTTTGCACAGGTGTTACACCTTGATACGATTTTAGAACTATTTCAGACCAAGCAAATAAACTGAAAAGTAAAATCATTTAATACCTAGACACTATTTTTCAAGTAGCTACTCCTAATAATTCTTCTGGAAGTATATTATTTATTTCTAAAATTTAAAACAATTTTTTTTCTTACTGCCTATTTTAATCATATTATGTTCGGGTGGTGTATTTCCGTTTCAGGTAGGTACCTATTTTAGTTTGACTCGAAATAAATATATTGAAACAGTTATGGTATTTGACAAGTTATACCTCATAATTAACTGGAGAAAGTAGTGATAAGCAAACCCGCTTCCGTGTAAGTATTCTTAAAATATATATAGTTTTCGTATAAAGAAGGAAATATTTTACACAACCCTGATATCTTCAAGATTATAATAAAATTGAATGTGTCCAACTTTTAAAAGATAGTATAACGATTAAAATTTAAAGTATATCTATTTTAAACACAATCGGACTGAAAAATGCAAATTGCAAATGATGAATATTTCACCTAAACCGCACCCTTTACCAAAGGGTGGTAAGTGGTCGCCAGTTTCGTCTTGGGATTAACTACCCACTTACATCATTGCATCTAATAATAGTAATAATAATAATAATAATAATAATAATAATAATAATAATAATAATAATAATAATAATAATAATAAATAAATAATAATAATAATAATAATAATAATAATAATAATAATAATATAGTAATTTATATTTCGCCTGTACTGTGATCTAATGTATAGGTTTTTTGGTAATACATGCTAAGTTCAAATGAAAAAGAACTTGCTGCGGTCGGGACTCGAACCCGAATTAGGAGAATTGCATTTTCATTTGAACTAAGCCTGCTTTCCTGAAAAAAAACTATACATTTCATAATAATAATATTTATTTTTCCAACAGGTGTACATACACGCAATAACGAGGAAAATAAAAATATATAATTACATACAGAATTATGTTACGTTATGAATATGGTATACTAAAACTTAATGTTATCTATACATGACATAAAGCTGTACTAACATATCGTGGGCATGCTATTGGATGACTTTTTTGGAATCCCAGAATAATATATTGCAGCTGGCTAGAATTGCATTAAACAAATGGGACATCAAGTAAATAGGTGACGTGCAAAGAGTACTCGAGTTTGTAGTGTTATAGTAGAAACTGTTGCGTTGCAGGCAGTTTGAGTGTGGTAACAATAAACTGAGACGTTCCATTAGAAATGGACAATCTATTTTGTTATTAAGCAAGTCGTAGAGAAAATTGATTACTATAACCATACACCGGAAATATAATGACTCGTATCCAAAATTGTCAAGAAGCAACTGATAGTCACAACCTCGAAAGGTCAAGAACTTTAAAAATTTACGCTGAACGGATTCCAGTAGATCTATGTTAATTTTATAAATTGGAGACCAGATAAGTGCAGCATACTCCAGCCCTGGAGCCTAAACCGCACCAACGAGAAGTAAAGCCTGCTCAAGTTATTGTTATTTTTCAAAATAATAATTTTCTGTATATAAACCCGTAAGTTTAGCTTTTTTAATGTCTGGTTCTTTATACTATAGGGAAAGTCAAACATACTTTGTATTCGACCGTAAGAGACAACATCGCATTTGTCTACATTTAGTCTATTACGGTTATGGTTACATCAATCGTTAATCGCGTCTAAATCCCCTTTCAACATGAGGCAGTCATCAGTCGTCCGCACTCTGTTTGAATATCTTTAAATCATCAGCAAACAACAATTTTCAGCAGCTGATTACATTCCTAATATCATTAAATCGCAAGAACAGCAGTGGCCCCAAGTTTGAACACTGGGGTATTCCAGATGTTGGAGTGAAACAGGAACACACTGCTCTCTATCGATTAAGTCAGTAGCCAATTCAGTAAAACTTCTGCTGTAAACGGTTTATCCTCCCTTAATTTGATCAGTTTGAGAATATATATTTGGCAACTACAACGCTAGTTTTGCGCCTTAAATTTCTTCCTAATTGCCAAGTTAAAGTAAAAAATTGTTGTGTTTGGTTCATCCAGCGTGTTATTTTTCAAAATTGAGGACTATACTAGGAAATTTGAGATGTAATAGTTTTTGCATCCTACTTTTTTATGTAGGTATGTGCACGTTCAACATGTGTGTACTTTTGATGAATGTTAATGATACAAACTTCCTGTTAGCTCACGCGTTTCCGTTATAATCGTATTGTTATTTGCTGCTAGCGGACAACACATTTAACATGCATTCACCTTTCATTTCGCTCGTTGTACTCGGGCTATTACATACAAAACCTTGCATTAAACCACGTTTAGCAAAATAAAGCAAATTATATGCTTCACGCCGTTATTTTAAATTTATAATGCTTCTAAACATATATTTTTTTAGTTGGGTGGGGATAATAATTAAACTCTAATAAGACCAACTGCAAGATACTACGCAAAAAATGAACCTTAGAAATAGGTAAAATAAAATTAAGTGGTTCAATTAGAATGCATGTACCTATTTAAAATTAATAATTAATTCTGTTTTTTTTAAGTGCCAACATAGAAACATCGTATAAAGCGTACATTCTATAGGCGCTGTTACATACTAGATGTAATGGAGAAGGAATTTCTCTAATACCATTTATTGTATCAGGGACTTTTGGCATACATTTCAGTTTATATTTCCTTCAACGTTGAACTTGTACTAAGTATATTATAAGTATAAAAGGGTTCTATGTGTACAGATGCGTGAAGTATAGATACGCATTTGGAAATAGTTTCATGTAGTTCTTAACAGGGCTAGTCACCGCTCTTTGAAGGAAAACTTTTGTTAGCACTATCTATACCAGTGAAGTGAAGGACAATATTATATGTAAAATTATAGGGAAGCTCCATCCAATTATGTGATTTACAAGTTGCTCGATGACATAATGTTAATGTAATGTATAACTAATCTTCTCAAGTAACAACTAATAATTCCCAGCTGCATGGTTTTGTCTAGTCTAATCTACAGTGAGTAAGCTTTTGGTATAAGTTTTTATTACATACCTATGTGTACCTGCTACAATGGAAAGAGCATCTCAGGTTGTCAACATTTATGCATAGAGAAAGACAGTTGATCACTTCTTCGCAAATTAATTAACTCAATTTTAGCAGACTTTACTTATGTGCTTCTGCTTAACCAAAATTTTCTTGTTGAATATATCAACTAGTTAAGGTAAACAACTTTGGTCTAAGTAATTTATTTATGA
This sequence comes from Rhyzopertha dominica, assembly GCA_025024175.1. Classification (NCBI taxonomy): domain Eukaryota; kingdom Metazoa; phylum Arthropoda; class Insecta; order Coleoptera; family Bostrichidae; genus Rhyzopertha; species Rhyzopertha dominica. The sequence continues at coordinate 34,535,313 of QCXZ01000001.1, read as the reverse complement.
ACGATGTTCCGTGTGACTTCCTCGTGGTGGCGGTTGATTACATTCTCAAACTGATGTAAATGTTCACACGTTAGCTTTTTGAGGTTACATAAATAGTCATCTCTGCATACGTAATAAGCGACACCTATTTGACGGATCTTTATGGAGCAATTTGTATGTTGTGGAGCATAGTTCCAATATCAGCTGCTAAGTCTTTAGGTTTCGTGTTGAGAAAACATCATTATTTGCTTCTATAGCTTATATCAGAAGTTTGTTATTGCACTGGTTCGTTCAATAACGACCAATAAATGGTCTCCAGTGTAGCCCAGTATCATTCTATATATGTATTGGAGAAAGTGAAGAAAAGTTCCTAGGCAATGTGCATACAAAATGTCTTTTGCGATTTCAAAGCATGAATCTAGCTACATTTTAGAGACTCTGAATTTGTATACTTGTATTTCAGCTAATCGCTCAATGAACTATGACTTTACTTGCAATTTTCAGGATTATAAACGACCTGCTCTGAGATTCTACTCTTACAGTTTCTTGCAGATGGTTTACTTATGTTTGCTTACAGTTTAGCTATTATATTTAATACCTCCATCAAATATAATGGATGCAATGTAAATTGCAAATTTTTTTAATCTAAACTTTTAAACCAAACTAGACACATACAGTGTGCTCCCTGTATTAACTTTCAGATGATCCATTCTAAAATTATGAGGGTTCAAAATGTGGCACTTAGACGTTTAAAGATTGAAACCCTCATAACTTTAGAATGAGTTATCTAATTGTAATTTGCTGTACGCGAATACCTATGTAGGTAACGAAAGCGGCTTTCAAATGAACTGTAACTTACGAAAGCCTAGAGGACCGCATAATTTTTTTTCCCTAAATTCCGAATTATGTATATCTCGGAATTGTGTATCGCGAATATATTCAACAAAGTTTGAAGGAGCTTAGTTTTAGAATCGAATTGTGCGCAGATATGGGTGAGGGATTTATCTTATACTAACTACAGCTTGAATAATGCTTGTTCAGTTTAAAAATTACTTTGTATTTTTTTATCTTAAAGCTGTTACTTTGAGTTGCCGTTTATTAAAATATGTTTTTTACACACATTTTTGTTATTTAACATCCGTCAAATTAATATCGTTAATCATTTAAAAAGCAGAGTAATAAGTCCAAAATGAATTAAAAAATGAACTTTTCTTTCCACTACGCCAGAATAGTAGTTTTAATTACAGATTTGCTGGTGTCAAAACAAGCAAAAAACGTTTTCTCTTTGCTGTTCTTGTAACCTAAGTCCGGGGACATACTGAAAATATGTAGAAATACATATTTGGCGCATCATTTGCAACAATGGCCAAAGTCAAAAAGAATGGATAAGCTTACGTCTTTAATGAGTGATATCATCACTTTATATTATAACCTGTATATTTCGACGCTATTTCCCTTTTTTTATTCAAAAATTTTCTTTTTAACTTTTAAAATATGCCTTTGGCCTCAGGAGAGACATACGACTCAGGTTCAGAAGCTCTGTCTAATGTATTGCGTGCAGATAACCTAATCGCATCTCTAAAGAGCTTTTAAAGATCTGCTATTCAGACGATTTTGGTGCATTTTAGTAACGCAGTGGGATTATAATATAATATAATTTTGTCGCAGATGCAGTCAAATTGATAATCAATAAAAGGTTAATGCCGTAGTGACATGAAAATTAAAATTAAACATCGTGGTGTGATTTTCGTTTAACGATAACATAAATTAAATTCTTAAAATATTCTGAACATTTTGTGATTTAAGTTATACACACAAAGCTTTGGTAATCTGTGCAATTTAACAAGTTGTTCGTTATTCTGTTGTGCATTCGGGATTAAGTTACACCACGCTACAGAATTGCTGCAATTAAGCGAACTGCAGCCAACAACAATAGTTAGAAGGGCTGCTACTAATTTAAGCAACACTTCTTAACTAGAATTGGTATAGTAAGTGATAATGCATAGCGAAAGTGCATGGGATAGAATGAAATTCCCAATATACATATATATTTGAATGTTTAATACTTACAGAGAAATGACAATGTCTTTTCTGGATACCCTTTGGCGAACCTGGTGAGATCGCATAAGCGTCCTTCGACCGTACCTTAAATTTAGTTGAGAATCGTTAACTCTTACTACATTTATTAATAATGTTATCATTTATATGGTTTTAGCTGTTATTTAAATTTTTTATTTTCCATTGTACACTATACATGTTAAAACTACAATTTATTATTTATTTATTTAATTGCAAATTACACTTTTCTCATTTTATTTTTGCACTTAAAATACACTTTAACCAAATCATTGAATTATTAAAAAAAAAACGTTTTTTTGCAGGTGACAAAAAACACAGCTTCAGTGACATTATTGACAACAAAAAAAGTTATTTTGGTGTGATTAACTTAATGTAATTAAAACTTCTGCATATATCTATATTTCCATTGTCGTCTTTATTTACTTACCTTGACTTCACCAAAACAACTTGCAGAATAAAAGCTGGCAAGACCCATTCAAACCCAGCCTATATACTTAAGACAAATGGGCTAGATTTACAAAATATCTGTAAGGAAAAGAATGTTGAACTTGTACTTTGAACCAATCTACGTATCTTCTTGTGAAAGACTGTTGCCAAACCTACGTCTTATACAAAACAACCAGCCTACGTCTTCTCCAAATGTAGACCAGCCAACTATGCAGCCTACGACTTGCGTAACGCACAACCTTATGAGATGAGAACAGCAACGATTATTGATGTAATTATGTATTTTCATTGGCCACAGGTAAGATACATTCACGTAAGTTATTATCCAGCGTTGCAGCGAGTCACGCCTTTTGTCTTTCGGGCAGGGCATTCTAGATGAACGCGATTATCACTTTCTCTGGGATCCCGTAATATCTGACCAAACTGGATAGCCACAATAGCAGTCTCTCTATCAACTATGACAGACTTCTGTCATAATTCAGTTACAGTTATTACTACAGAACAACAAAACGTTCAAAAATAAAAGTAAAACACTACGAATTTCCTGTAGGGAATAATATGATCCACCGTTACACTTAATAATATTAAATTTTGCACGCTCACAAAATTTAGAAGCGCTATTTTCAAATTCAAATACCCAAAATAAAACAACTGTAGGAAAAAGGGAATATCTACGTTAACATTACCTATTTTGAGAAGTGGCACAGGTAGATATGTGTTGTTTTTTATAGTGGAAACTACCACTATGCATTAATAAGAAATGAGAACTAAGCAATAACAATATTTATATACAAAATAAAAGACCTATCTTAAACGGACTGTACAAACAAAAGGTCATTATACTTTATCTCCTTTCATAGATTTTTTGTAGATTTTTGCACTCCTTTAAGCGCGATAGTCAATCACTACATAAGTAAAGCACTAGTAGCACTATTGGAACACCCAGGAGACTAAAAATACATAAATACAAATCTCTATACTGTAGTACTAACAAATAGAACGACCACTAACCAAACATAATAAATACAATCCTCGACTATTTAACATTCTTTCAGTGTCAAGATTATCTTTCAGAAACAACAATTCAAAGCAAAGGAAAAGTAAACGCAGGGGCGTTCGCCAACTTTACACCAAATATCCTCCAACAATAACTATAGCTACAGGGTCATAAGGTATATTCTTCAATTTTGCATTACATTCTTATTCAGAGATACAAGCAAGCAAAAAATATATCGATATGTCTGTTTTAGGTATTTAAAGTTTTAAATAAATAAAATGCGGCTGATCTACCGGCAAACGAATCTCTTCCATGCATTAAAATTCGAAAAAAGAAATCATCCGCTTGATCTTGATAATAAACGTATTAGGGATTAAAACTATTGCCCAGTTCAAATGTACTTCCAATATATCATCTCACATTTGTGTGTTTAAAGATTCAAAGTACTAGTCAAAAACTCAAAGAGCAAAAATAAGAAGTAAACAGGTTAGCATGACAAAAAGATTTGTTTCTGTTAAAATGGAATGTTATAATAACAAGTTTACGAGTAAATATGAGTTCACAAAGGTTGTGTATAGCAAGTTTAAAATTAATTAAAGGTAGTTAAGAGTTTAACATATAACTGCATATATGTACTACATAGTTTCTTTTATTTTTATTAAAGTTAGTGATACGTTTTAGAATAAAGCAATGACACTTTATAAAGCGTCAAAATGTGTAATACCTAAATAATTCACAAATACATCATCAAAATCATAACCATCTAGATACAACTATAACGACATGTATTTCAAGTAAGTTTAAAGCAACCTCTATTTCTTTTCATAGCTTTAGGCTTTAAGTATATTTCAATTAAAATTAAACTTTTCATAAAATCTTTTTCGTCTAGAAAAGTCTTCTTTTTAGAAATTTTCTGCCGTATCTTTAAATTATTGTTGTTATTTAATCTTGTACCTATCTAACGTATGACTTTTTGATATTTCATTCCTTATCATTTTATCTTCATTATAAGAATTTGCATTCCATAACAAATACTGCAGCTTTTGGCAGGGTATTGTTAATTGTATTTATATAAGTAATATCATTCAATATAAAAACCCCTGTTTAAAATTTATTGTTAAGTGAAACGTGGTTTACATATTTTTCATAACTTTACAGGATGACTTAGAAGACAAAGATTAGATATTAGCTAACTAAATCCCGCCAATCTCCGAAACCTCCAAAATTTTATGAGATGTTATAGAGTGCTAAATCACTTAACCCCCGTATCGAAGTATCGTTTGTCCGCATAAAATATATCGATATATAAAATTTAGGCATTATCTTGTTTTTAATTGTAAATGCAGTTTTCCCCTCCCTGGTTGTTTTTTTCCTGCCCACCTGTTCTAGCTTGTGAGCTGGCGACGCCTTTGCTCACCAATTATATCGAAATAATATTAACCAACAAGAGAAGAAAATTTTTACAAGAGAAATAAGAAGAAAAGCTGTACATCAGACAAAACATATTGAAGTTCAAAAGCAGCTCGGAAGAAACTCTTAAAAGACTATGATCCAAATACAATTCAATGGGAATGGCCAACATAACCCCGAAGTCCTAAACGACCTCGAATAAGTTGACTTCTAGAGACGAGGAAGAGAAATCCTAGTGGTAACAGCAGAAATACTACACAAGTCCACATGGAATATGAAGGCACGACAGCCAACAACCCCGAACGAAAATACTGAAGGGGCAGAGAATACTGAGGAACAAACATTTATCTACTTCGAGGAAGAGTAAGAAACCACTATGAAAGCAAGATGGTATTATACATAAACCAGGAAAAATGGAAGTAAGCTACAAAAAATCAGGGCAGCCGTAAAGAATCTACAATAGAAAGAACAAATTCACAGACAGAAATATCCCATAGACCATCACCCCCGCTACAGAATCTACCAAAGAAATATCGACACCATCACACATCATAACTGCCGCAAAAGAGAAGAAAATAATAAATAGGAAGTTCCTTGATCTGTACGTAAACAACTGCAGACAACATCTTATACGAGGAAAAAGAAAAATGCAGCCGATCTATAGTTGCAAGCAACAATCTTGAGACTCATTATACGAACGGCCGATTACCGCTCACAATGGTTTACAAGTATGACCTGAAGCTGTCGTAAATAACAGACGGGTTCGGCACGTTCCACTGTTTTCCCGCGGAGTGGACCATATCAAAAAATTGTGTTTGTTTGTTTGTGACAAATACATTTCGTAGGGCAACTGGTCAAACAGATTATTGCTGATTTTAAACCGATTATCATTCTGATATGAATGCGGAAGTGTTTGAAAATTGGTTCAAAAACATTTTATTGCCCAAATTACCACCAAACAGCGTCATAGTAATGGACAACGCTAGTTACCATTCTGAGCAACTGGATAAAATTTAAAAAACAACAACTAATAAGGCAACCATTCAAGAGTTTTTAAGAAAAGAGGATTTATATTTCGAAGAGGACTACACAAAAAACAATTGTTGGAAGTGCTTGGCACAAAACAATTTTCGAAGAAATTTAAAATTGACACCATTCTACGATTACCCCCATATCATTGAATTTTCAACCCCATTGAAATGATACGGGGGCAGTTGAAACAAAGAATTCGACGAGGGAACACCGGTGGAAAATTTAGCAATGAAATGCTGCTAAAAGTTAGACACGAAGCTGAAATAACAAGTCTCGATGCGGCATGTACTGGACATTGAAAATCGGTACAGAGCGAATCATGTACAAGAACTAATAATAGAAGTTAATCGTGATTTTAGCAGTGAAAGTGATAGTGAGTATTTTTTTTTAGTTTGTGACTCTTGTAATGTGCTTATTAACAAGCTGTAATGAATATAATCGATACCGTGTATAAATTTTATTGTGCACTATTGTAAATTTTTGCTAACAAATGTAAATAACATTCTACTTACTAATTTGTATGTTTTTATATTAAATTTGTATAAATTCGTTATGTCATGCAAAGGCTTTTATTTTATACATCGGAAAATTTAAACCCAATAAAGTATCACATAAAAATAGATCGCGGGTAGCGCCAGTTAGCATCAGGTCTGCATTATATATTCTATTCTATTCTATTATTCTATATTCATTATATATTCTATATTCAAAGGCATTAAATAAAGTTTGTTATAAAAGCTTTCATGTTTTATTGATTGCTAAATTATCACAACTAACAAATTTTAAAAACACGGCCCATTTAGGAACTTTGAAGCGTGCCACTAATCCCAATAGTTTAGGACGGCTGACCATAAGGGTGTAAAAACCCCCATTTACAATACAATAGTTTACGACGGCCGACCATCAAGCTGTAAAACCCTCTGCATAAGTCAGTCGCATAGATCGTTGCTTGATACTTTAACACAAAATCAAATACAAAAACACTCGCAAAAACATCTAAGGAAGGCATTTACTGGTTGGGTGCACCTTGCAAACCTCATTCTAATTCTCATCTTCCGCCACTTCAACCCTCCAACCCTGTAGTCGGCCGCCTTGGCGATATTTCCGGGAGCAGCAGAAATGCCTACCGTACGCTGGTTCAATCAATCAACCAAATAAAAAGTCATATCTATGCGTGGCAGTAAATTTCTTACATTTAATCTGCAAGTTATGCCTGCCAAAATATACGAGTATATGGTTAGGTTAACCAATGTGTTTAAATAATCAAATCTGAGTAAATTATTAATTAATGAACAAACAAATTTTGCACATTTTGTTTTCTTCTCAAGGTCAGAATAACAGTACCTATACTGACATGGAAAATGGCTTATATTTAATTCCATACTTGACACGTGGTTACTGGCATATGACATAGAACTTACCTACGCAGCAATATATAACGGAAATGTCGTATATATGAATTGGAATTGTTGCACAGTTGGAAACAATGTAGCTAAAATTTATCAGCTGTCAGCTTTATTCACAACAATATATAAAGTAAATGTTAAGATCATTTAATATATTTTATAATTAAATCAATCGGACTTTTACGAAGTGTATGTTTTACTTCAAAATATTCGACGAATCTCACACAGGATAAAACATATTTATCTTAAAATCAAAAGCAAAAGTTCAATTTGACTTAAAATGACATGTGCAATCAACAACGTTAGTGATTATACTTGTGACCCTAAATTGGATTTGATAATAATAAAATGTCATAGTAAATGTTAAAGTAAACAATCTCAAACACAAGTAATAAATACGATTTAATTTTTACGTGAAAAATTGAAACACTTCAAAGCTGCAAACCGTTGTTTCTTTATCATACTGAGCAAACCAATTAGAGCTTGCAATTAAAAGTTAGTAAATGTCCCCGTCTGATGAGAATGGCCTCTAGTCAGCCTTCAAACAACTTTCCAAACATTCTGTCTCAGTGGCAGTGTTTTCAATCAGTAGTAAGAAAAAACATTGGAATAATAGCAACATACTCTTTAAGGTTTTGTTTTATTTAACTCCTAAAAATGTCGACAAAAGAATCATGCTAGGGAATACATTATGCCTTCCAAATATATAGCAATCTAAAAATCCATTACATGAAATTTAAAAAATGAGTAGCGCAAAATATGATTACTATAGTTAACCAGCAAAATAAATAGCTACCTAAAGTAAATGAAGTACTTGACAAACAAAAACAGGCGTACTCTCAACAGTTCGTACAGAATCACCAGATATCAAGTCGTGTATCAGATGGTATGTTTGATTTGAAAAATTATTTGATTTAATTTGCAAGGCAAAATTTTTATACTGGTAAGACTTGTGGCGAGAGAGTTATTTAAATTATGAGCATATTTTGCGTACGTCCACAAAAATACTACTGAAAAATGCAAACTACTGAGCATTAAACAAACTAAATCTTAAGAACTGTGTGGCACAAACGTTAGGTCTGGCATTATCTAATGCTATGAAGGCTGTTAAAGGCGGAAAATTTAAAAAACTTTGACCAAAAATAATTGCATTACTTATAATGTTAAGAATAGCTACAAAAATAGTAGATAGTAGAATTCTTGTTACGTTCAAGAATTTTGTACCACACAACATAACTATATAAGACCACATGTCCATTAATACTTGTAACTAGCAAGAAGTATATTCCATTTTCTATTATAATCCTTAAAGGTGAAATTATAATTAGGAAATAAATAAAACTAAAACTACAGTACCGATAAAATCAATTTAAAACTATTCCTCTAACTAACACCATCTTAAAGTACTAGATGATGATTTAAAATGTATGAATATAAAATGTATGTACTTGGTTCTTCTGTTACAAAGTAATCGTCAGTGTGAGACAGTGTTTCACAATGCTCGTACAAGAACAGCTACCTACTATCTATTTACGGTGATAATTACCTATCCAACATATACTACTACACTTTCTATAGTAGTTCTGACACAAATTACAAACCTAACGCTCTTGATGTGCAATTTTACTTTAATATTTTTGCCTGCATTAACATTTACATCAAACAGCGAAGTTGAGCGAAGTATTAGTGAAACAGCCATTAACAATTTATTAATCCAAACTAGCATTATTTATTCATTCCAAGAGGCTTGGTAAGATAATAACACCTATGGTTGAACTTTAAAGTGAACTTCGTGCTTCCTTAAGCGTAAATCGTAGTATACAGTTACCTGCAATTACAGCAACTAAATACACCATATTTAGTAGCAAGACCGGAGAAAACGAGAAAATGTCGTTGCCGCTACATAATAGCCAATGCAAATGCAGATTATATTTCCTTGTGTACATAGAAACAATAAAGATACAAACATTATTCTTCTATGAAACACCTGTTTGAATTAATTCCGATTTGAGTTAAGTGTATGTACAAATCGTTGGCAACTAGATATAAGCTTTCGTATATTTATAATAAATATTTCGTACCTATTTATACAGTTCTCTTATAACCTATCTGTAGCATATAAAAATACATAAGTCTTTAGTTTCCACTCTAATTTTGCATAATAAATGTATGTATGTTAGTTTTCTTTCCGGTCTTAGAGAACGATCTCATGTTATTAAAGTTACGTAAAGATAGATCAATTACAATATCTAAAAATAATTTACAGAGTAATTATTTTAATTGCTTTAGGTGAGTATATTTATTTATTTATATCTGCTATTTAAACGTGAACTGCATTTGGATATTTAGTGTCACTAAGTTATGTCATCAAGACCTAATTTTCAAGGAGTTTATGCAGTAGGCATTATTTGCTACGTGATATCTGTGATAAGCATAATATTGTTAATATATTTAATGCATTTACACAATATGAGAAAGCTTCGGGTGTAACTTCCTACAGGGAAGAAATGCTGATGCCTAAATGTTTTAAGACATTAAAGAACCAGTTCTTGTAATATATTTCACGGTAAGATGTCAAGTAGGTGACACCTTGATTGATCAGTCGGATCACCAAACGACAACTTTCGTGAAAATGTAATTATCAGATAGGATTTTATGCTTTTTGGAGAATAACTAGAATCGAATTCATTATATATATTATAGTCATTGATATTGAAGAATCGATGGACAGTCTACACAATATGAATAGTGAAAGAGCTCCCGGTCCAGAGACGCAGTTGCTGAAATGATCAGGTGCGAATAATTCCTTTTAGATGGCTCGAACATCTAATAACTTTTTGTATTTTATACAAAGGCAGATAACTAATTCTTCTTTAAGATAATTAATTAATTATTATTAATTACACTTGGAGAAATATGGACCAGTTTTCAATTTTCAAAGGCAGATATCTAAAAAGTGGCAAACTTGTACGATTTTGTCGCTTTTTTGAGAACAGCAAGAGGTATTCGGAATGCTGTGAGTAAAAACATAAAATGACGGGCGTAGTAAAAAGGAATAAGTGTAATAAGTTCTCGGTTTATGCATGGGCAAATAATATGTAAGTTGCAGAATACAATAGATAATGAAGATGGCAGGGGCTCAGTCAATTTGATAAAGTGGGAAAAAGTAAGCAGCAGACCCGCGGAACTATAGTTGAATTACTATCCGTATGTGGATAATAGACATAGACGATAATAGAAGAAGATAAACAGAAATTGTTGAGCTGAACAGAAAGAAAGGTGGAACAAAATGTGTACGCGACAGCGATCATCACTGATCATCATGAAAAACTGAAAAACTGATCTGCTACGAATAAAGCAGATAAAGTGGCTTAGTAGCCTTGTGCAAGGCAACCTTCAAGAAGAAAACAATCTCACAAAACGTGGAATGAAGAAATTCGAGAGTTACGAAATAGTACAATTTGAAGACGAAAATGGTGAAAAATTAGGAAGTTTTTAAACAGACAATGGGGTAGAGCAACGAATATATATGCTATTATTATATACAGGTCTCACTTTGAGTGTTGTCTCATAATTATTTTCAATAAACACAAACATACAGGTCATATGAACTCGATGGAACTTCGGGGTTGTTGTCCCGTGCTGATTAGGCGTAGATGTTTCGCCACATGTAATTGGTGGCATCTTCAGTGCTGTTAAGCCAGGAAAGGAGTCTCTATACAGTTCATATTTTTTATTTATTTATTCGCTAATCAGTACTCATTGAAATCCGTTTATATTATCTTATTAAGCTAAAATATTGCAATTTTCAATGCATGTATTCAAATATGTAAATAAGAACAATTTTAAGCTCAAATGCTGCACATGTGATTTAAATTGTGTACTTGTACTACCTGCATTAGCTGTGATATAAGAATATATAAGTAAGCAGTTAAGATTTTTGGAGGTTAATTCAGTAAAAGTAAAAGTAATTAACGTAATTCTGGTTATAATGGTCATATATTTTGATTAATTTTTTATTGCTAGAAATACTAAAGGACAAAGTGTCCAAAAGGACGATGATATATAGCCCACATTAAAATAATTTTATTGTTCGTATAATATTACAAAATTTGTGCATGTACATGTCACAGCAAAATGTAGACCGGTAGCTATGAACCCTTGTTATAAAAGTATTAGACAACTAAGTATATAAATCTCTAATAATCTTTTACTATTAAGTGAAAATAATGTCAGTGGATATTGACTTTTAAATATTATCTGTTTATCAGTTTCTGTTATCATATACATTTCTTAATTACAAATTAATACGTTGGGCGTGGTTGGATTAAAGTGTATTTTGATACGACAGTCAATCGAACTGCGCTTTGTTCCATCTTCAAAGTTTACTTTTAATAGCGAATTAATAAACCTTTTCACAAATAATTTAAATCCGAACATAAACATGCAACCGTTGGAAAACAAGCAAATAAGCGAGCAACCGAAAATGAGCATTTTATTTCCCATTCTACCACCCCAAATAAGTCCTATTAATTTTTCACCATATATTCAGTTATAAAATATATATTTAAAGGCAAAAAACCGCGAGTAAGTCTAACAAGATTTTATAAATATTATAGTAAGTCTAAAATAATACGACGTTATATTCAGCGATAATAACGTAGAATTTGATCATTAGAAACTTACGAAAAAGCCGATACCCCTCATCACCATAATCAGCTGTTACTTTCTAAAATGCAAATTGTAGAAGTAAAAGTATGATTTTCTTTTCAGTTTTTGTTTAACAGCGAAAATATGCTCTGACATCTGTCTAGTTCTCACGCACTGAACCTAATTACGAAGACGTGAATGCACTATTCTCGATAACTTCCTTGATGCTCTCGTATAGACTAAATTCGCCCAGTTCATCGAACCCTAAAATTTTATGCAGAAGTTTGAAAGTGAAAGCATCTGTTTATCCCGAAACACTCTAGTCTCTGATAAGAAACAATGACGTATTGTTTACACGTAAAAGAACAGATAGTTATCATTCCTTTGACACCGCTTAATGAGGCCATTAGCGCAGTATACAGCTATATGTTCGGAAGGCTCATTAATTGTTTTCACAAATACAGCAAACATTTTCATATGAGGGAGGTCAAACAGAATAAGTATACATACGCCATACACAGGGTGTTTCATAAACCTACCGACAAACTTTCAGGAGGTGTGGAGCTCATAAAAATAAATATTTAGATTCGTTTTCAAGATACACAATGTTTAATTTCTTATTTTCTTTTATTTTTTTTAATTATTTCAAAACCTGTTTGTGATACGGACATAAAATTTGGGACACGCTATAGCAGTATAAACCTGCATGTTCTGGAGTAGCGAGAATTTTTCCATTTACACTAAAAAGTTGTATGCGGCTGACTTTTTTCAACCAATATATTTTTTTAATACTCCGTCAATTCTTAACAAGAAAGTACTCTCAGTATTTTGTTACTCAAGTAGCTGTTTTCAATATAAAAAATAATTTCTCATTCTTATGCCGATCAAAAAACCAGTATAGGTTTTAAAGTGCGAAATTTGTTTTAAATTCTTTATTATAAATTAATATTAAAATTAAATTAAAGTAAATTTACAATTAATTTTGCATAATAAATCTTCTCTCGGAAGTGATATCAATTCTCTGCCATAATACTTCTCTATTATCTATGGCATCAGCATTATTAACAAGTGATTTCGTATACCCCATACGCAAAAATAAATGGGATTTAAATCAGGACTTCGAGGGACCAATCATTTACGTAACACCTGATCAGTCTACAAAAGTGCTCTGGAGCACCACCTTGCATGAATGAATATGAAAATGAAAAACGCCTCAACGTGTAAACGTAGCTCAGTCCGTAAACAACAAACTGTTCACAAAAGATGGATCATCGTTTTGTCGAACATAGCAACAATGAGCGAATTCTGTACAGACGAAAAATGGTATGGAGGAGGCCTTTCCTKGTGAAGGATCCTTAAAACTGGCAACACTTGAGTTTAAACAGCTAAGCGCCTGGAACYAAAKTCAGGGTTTTTTATTCGCCACACGCACCAAAGCGTCCCCTTTTACTTTGGGCGTCCTATAGTACCCTACTGAGAGGCAACCAGTATCATGAAATAATTTTTTTAATTAAATTAATTTAATTTTCTTTTAATAAAGGTAGAGAACATGAAAATAATCATTTTTGTCCGATAAAATATGTCCGCAAATTAACGATTTTGACCAGAAGAAATAAAACACTCATACGAGGACTTATCCAATGTTATACTCGTATTATGCAAATACAGTTAAATTAATATAAAATAGAAAACACATAATAAATATTTTATAACAAAATTTCAAAACTTGCACCGTTGATTAATGGGTAAACGATTCTTATGAAAGATTCCAGGACAAATTTCTACGTGTGCAATTATCCTTGCGAGAATTTTTTTGTGATTACGAATTGGTCTATTTATTATAAACTAACGATTTGATATATCACTTCATTGAGGTCTGGAGAACAAGGATGGCATGAGATTGGACCTCATCTTCCAATCCATTGATTGCAAAATATGAGATGTAAATATTGAGGTACGTTTAAAGCAAAATGGGGCGCGACCCCATCGATTCGAAATAACATATTTCTTCTAATGTCTAAAGGAATATAATTTAACTATTAGGCACAAAATTAAGGTAGGTGTCGATGTTTAAACGAGTAATACGCATTCACCAATAATGCCAGACCAAAAATGTATAGAAAATTATTGCAAGAATCTTTTCTAAACCACTGCATTAGGATTTACACCATAATTGCCATCACGTGTGAAAGATGCTTCATCGAAGAATACTCTTCTTCCAAAGTGTGGTTTCGTTAAATTTTGAGCCAAAAATTATTGGCAAAATTGCAACCGATGGGGATAATCATCAGGATTTAAACTTATACTGTTTGTGCATGGTACCATGGTACAGCAGTTGTTCGTGGAGTACTTGCAAAGAAGTCGCCGTGGATGATCCAATTTGATTAGTGATAGCGCGGACACTCGCAGTTCGATCTTCGTCCGCAAAGCGGAAAACTCCTTCTGCAAATTCCACACTACGAGCTGTGTGGGTGAATCCTTCAGTGTTCCACATTCTCACAGGGGACGATGAAGCAAATATGTGATGTGGTTAACGTTGGTTAGGGTGCCTTTGTGCATAGAGACGCGGAGCCTCCCTTCCATTGCAATTTGCTACACCGTGAGCTATTTGCATCAGCAAAGTTCTTTGAATTTAAAATCGCTGTTCATGGTTGGAAGAAAAACGTTTATTCATGGACAACCTTACACCTTAACTGTCATGAGCTGCTTTATTATTTAAAACAAAATAGAATTAAAATTAAATTCATTTTAAATAAATAATTTTTAAAAATCACACTTTGAAATCTATACCTACCTATTTTTTTTTTATTTTGAAAACAGCAACAAAATACTAAGAGTAACTTTTTGTTAAGAATTGATGAAGTATTTAAAAAATGTTAATAAAAAATTAAACACACTGTAGCTTGGAAACAAGATTGCACGCTTAGCTTTATTCGATCTTTTTTTGTTTTTATGAACTCCACATCCCCCGAAAATATGTCAGTATATTTATGAAACACCCTGTATAACCATACAAAAAATTGATATATGCCTTAAAAACGCAAGAAGAATCTTTTTACTTGCATACTATATATTTTTCTAAACAAGTAATTGTAGTTTACGAAGTTACGAGGGATAAAATCGCCATAATACCGAGATAAATACGACCTACTGTTAAATTATAGGACATGCAGAACTTATTTAATTTGCCAAACAAATACAAGCTTCTGCGAAAGTAAAATATAATATAGGTAATATAATCAGGTAAGTGGCAATGAAATTATTTAAAGTGAAATTTAGCTCTCGTTCGGATTTTGAATAAAAACCTGTGCTGCTAGTTAAATAAAAGATAGCAGCGCATGAAACCTAGTCACAAAAAGATTTTTATAAAAAACTCTCTTATCCAGGATTAACAACTCATTAAATGCGAGTGCCGCAAAAATTGCTCTCTTTTAGATTTTGCATAAAACACGTGGGCTGCTAATTTAACTAGACGACTGCAGTATATCATAAATCGCCCTAAATTTCAGTTTGCCGCATTTAATTATAGCCCTTTATTTTCCACATCTTCATTTTTAAATCCGCTGACATTCTGCCTACTTAATGCACGTGTAATTACTACAGTATTATTTAATGCAGGTATATCTAGAATTAGTCAAAAATACATTATTTTGTTTTGTCTTTTTTAATGTAAGTACCTAGGTACCTGAATTCGGTAACCCTTCTCAGATGACCACAGCTTAAAAATAATTAACTGATTTCACATAAGTATGTACCTAATTATTACGATGAAATAGAACGCAAAAAGCTCAATATTTTTTAGTATCACTAATATAATATATAATATAATATTTAAAGTTACTAAACCTAGTAGTTCCATTGAGTAATTCAAATAGAATTGTCAAGTTGTAACAAGAAAACCGACCTTGTTGTTTTCACTGTGTGAATGCTTACATTGTTACATTTCTACTGATACGTGTTAGAGGAGGAAACACAATAACACAAAGTATTAATACACAACCGTATAGTACACTTAAATTCCTCCTGCCTAATAATATGAACGTCCACAAGCATGAAAAAAATTCATTTTGTGCTTAGCTGAATGAAATATACCTAGTCAATTCCTAAAAATATAGAGGTTTTTCCCTTTTATTTTATCATGATAATTACTTAAGTGATTCATTTCCTTACGCTTATAAATATCTTATCACAATATAAAATAACTAACGAATAATCAAAGAGCGATAAATTTTGCTGAAAAAAAATTAATAATTTATCATCTGAGGCCAGTCGTTGAATTCAATACCTAGTCATTTTAAGAAGTCTTGTCCAACTAACACAAATTTATAATAATACGGAGACTGGAAGCAACAAAAAACTTTGTAAGTAGACGAATAATTCCACGTTATAAAGTATGTAGAGTACTGTACATATAAGCACAATAGAAAGGTGCGTTTGAAGCTAGTTCATTACTACAAAAATTAACGCTAATTTACTTGAAGACCAGGCGCGCATTTTTGCGTTCATTAAAGCTGAACTTTCATTTTCCGCAAAATAAAACGCCAACAATTACCTAGACGCCAACATTCGTCTGTTTTGTTAAACACCGTTATTATGTTTTGTTGCGTTAAATTATGAGCCATTACCCTTGCTAATACATCGCATTAATTTGTAAGTGAAACTGAAGCTTTGCAAACTTTCCCTAGTATTGATTTACTAAACAGTAACCACTATTATTAGTTGAATTCAAACAGCATTTCCAGCAATGGAAAAGTGTAGATCAACTAACTGTGGGATATGTTACTTATGGCACTGTAATATATGTTGGGAACTAAATTTACAAACAAAATAGCTATAGGATATTTAGATCCATAGAATGTATATGTCCTACAAATAATATATGCAAATAGATATGACATCTATAATCAGCGATTCAACTGAATAAGTAGATAGCTACAAATCTAATTACTTAGTTATCATTTTTATAACCCCACAACAATCATTGTAAAACTCTGGTAAAAACCATTAAAGACTGCTCTTTTAACATTAAGAGAGAGCATGAAAGTAATAATACTAACCTAATAATATTCTGGATAGGTATGTGTACCCAAAAATCGTCTCTCTGTATTTAATGAATAAAAAACAGCAGTTTATTAAAGCAATATTAATTATTTACACTCGCATAGCTTACAGCCAAGTTTATTTTAAATCGTAAAAGTAATACTTCGTATTTTTCCTTTAAATCTAACAAATTGTGCATTACTAATATTGATTGTTAGGTACTAATAAAAGATATAATGGATCACACATATCACTTTGTATACAATATTTTCAATAACAATTGTAATTTTATGCTAATGATTAAGTACCTTCATCCAATAATTCTACTGTTTGTACATATTTAAAAGAAATTATAAGTATGACTAAACACTTACCCAATTATTATCCTTAAACAGAGACATTGTTAGTCACAGCACGCTCCAAATAAAATGTATTGCAAATATCCGCACATATTCTACACGTTCAGCCGACTTGCTTTAGATACCGCACATTATCAAAACATTACACAAATTTTAACACCGCCTGTTGTCTCATTTTATTTAGTTCAACCTACTCATTCATAAAATTCAACGAAGTTAATCACTCTAATGCTCAGGCTGATTTGTACGTTGGTAACCTTTGATCTGCAGCAATTACTTGTTAATAAAAATTCAAAATACGCTAAAGTGGCCAGCTCAAACGCACTAAATAATTAGAGCGATGGCTACAAAAAGCTGAAATTAAGTAACACTCCGGAGGAAACCGGCACCTCGTATGTTATTGTTGCAGCGCTGTAATAAAACTGAAATGTTGTAAATAGCTATACGCAAACCAGCATTGAAGTTCGCGGTAGGTGTACCGGTGTACAACCTGCTACTCTACTACCACTGTGCCACTCGCGCCAATCTACCTTTTGCTACTTTCTAATTGGTTCCTGCTTACATATATTTACTTTTACGCCGATTACAGGTTGTAGAAGGGCATTTGAATTGAAATGCTATTATAAACACACTCGCAAACATGCATCGGAGATACCATTATAACAGCGCATTAAATTCAATTCAAATGTAGCATAATCACTGCAAATAAAAAATTATATTTTTAAAAAATTTCATTTAGGGAAATTTCTGTTTAGCTTGACTAACACGAAATTAGGCACGGCAACCCAGTGACAATCGACAAATGACAGATAAATGACTATATTCATTTTATACAAGCCGGTGTTGCGAACGTAGTGTGAGCTTTGAGCACCACGGTGTTTACTGCAAAATAAGTTGAAACTTTCTTTTTTAATATAACAGAGAATATGGCGGATCAACCGTAAGTAATCATATTTTTTTCTCATAAAATGGGGATTAATAATGTTATGTTTATAATTGTTTACTGCCAAATATATCATAAAACAAAGTTACGACTGTCATGCTTGATACGGCCATGTTGAGTAGTGACACTTTATAACAATCGATTTTAGAATGTTCCAGAAATCCATGCTATTTCTACCTATTTTTTCACCAAATATTGACTATCAATCTTTTTTAAGGCAGTATCGAAAATACAAGTCCTTCATTACTAAAATTTTATTATTTTTGTTATGGTTCTAACCTCACATTTTCAGACTTCCTCCGCCTGTAATGTGGGCCCAAAGATCTGCCGCAGTATTCCTAACAATAAATTTAGAAGATGTAAAGGACCCAGAAATCAAGTACGTATTTTATTATTGTGTTTAGTTAACGTGGTCTGTTTCGAATATGTATTGTAACACTAATTAGAAAGAGGTATTTTTGCCGTTTATTGAAAACTTGTGTGGATACAGTTTGTATAAATGAACCTAAATAGGAAACATTATAGGTACTGTCGAATGACATTCGATAATTAATATCTTGCAGTTTTTGTGCGGTATTGCAGATTCAAGCAATTTTAAGTGTACATAAGTCTTGGTTGTGAAAAAGAACCGTATACTTTCGTAATTCTGTTATGCAAGGATGTAGAGAGAGAAGGGGTGACGTGGTATTTCCTGACAGACCCATGAATTTTGATTGGGCTCGGTTTCGAGGGACCCGTATTTGTTTATGCACAAATTGGAATGGAATTTATTTGATATGAAACTTTTGTTGAATTTTAAGTTTTACCGAACACACAAGAGCTTGTGCAATTTCCCCCCGTGCCCGGAAATTACATTCACAGCCCTGGTCTTTTATGCTACTCATTATTTTCTGTATGTTATATAGCATCACATGTTCATCTCCGTCTGGTTGTCCTACATATACTTACAGATTAAGAAGTAACCTGAATTTTAGAATAAAACGATAAAGGGTCAATTGTTCTGACATTTATGTTGTCCCCACAAAGAAATTACTGTTTGATGCATTGCACATATTTCAACACTTCCAATATTAAAAACACATTTCTCAATCATCTCAAAACATTTGAACAGGAAATAGTCACACAGTAATATGGAGCTTGCAGAATGGAATTAATTTTTTTTTGTCGAATGCGTACAAGACAAGTTATATGTCACAGTGTATTTTTTTTTAATTATCGTTGATGATGTTTTTAATTGGTTAACAGCCATAAGAAGAAAGAAAGTACCAGTCTAATGTTTGCTCACTGCTTCCATGTCGTATTTATAAACCCATGTTTCTTCACCCATAATGATGTTTTTAATAACATTTTGACCCAAAGAAAGCATTTCATCAGCGATAGCAATGTGTAAGAAATTTTGCTCGGTACAAGTTTCACTTCCATTCATCTCACGCCCAAAACATGGTGCATAATATTCTGCACCAATCCATAGGAAACCCCAAGGTCAGCTGCTATCTCCTTGAAGTTACGCAACAGTTTTCTTCCATTTTTGGACATTTTCGTTAGCCAAAAGGTAAATGTACGACCAAAACGAGACAAATCGTCAACTACAGTGTGGCTTGCTTTGCACCAATCAGCTGCCAGTATTATAGATGTCAAATTCCAGTTTTTTTAACATTTTCAATACTTCAGCCCATGATATTTTGTTGGGATCTCAGTGTTAGATAAACTCTGCTCACCTAAATTCAGCATTGCTAAATTCACAAAACGAACCAAAAATGTACTTGTTTGCAGTTATTGTGCACAAATCATGTGTCAGATTGCACTAAAAATTGATGTGTAAACAAATGACAAATTTTACCAACTTCGAGAAAAAGTGAGTTTGGCAGAACCTCAGTGCAGTTTTTTTTAAAGAAAAAATAAAAAATGTGCCACTATGGGACGAGCACCTAATACTATAAAGCATAGGGAAAATGCTGTGTGTTGTAGAGTAGCTCCAACTGTAAAAGTTCATTTTTCATCCAAGTATCTATCATACAAAATGAGCAAAATATAAGTTGTTGAAAATAACAATAAAATCATTGACTGTTCATTATTATACAATGGCTAATTTGTCTGTAAGCTTCGATCAGTTACAAATTAAAGCTATAGTAAAAATAAAAAATGTTATATTTGCAACGTTTAGTTACACCTTCCAGGTATCTCTCCACATAGACGCCACCCCAAATTAGACTTTGCCATAACCTCGTTATAACTGTTCGTACTCTCGGCCAATTTTCTTTGCTGGTTTACAGCTTGTTGTATATGCTAAAATGCTGTCCTTGCCATCGTTTCTATGAGCAAAGTGATTGATAGAGGAAGCCAAGTCTAAATTGTATGGTGGGTGATAAAACATTTACTATGGAAAACACTGCATGAGCGACTTTGTTTCAGCTGCAGAGTGATGACTGATGACAGCGTTCCTTTTTGTTTGTTCTGAATTATCCTTCATAGACATTAAAAAGTAACATTGTATGAGGCAGCTAAGATGGTCGTACCACATTCTATGAAATCCACCAAGCAAACCTCTCTCAGAAAGCATATGGCTACTGCACTTTGCAACTGAGAGGGATAATATCTCTACGTGGATTTCGTGAAACGTGGCATGACTAACACTGCAGCGTCATCTATGATTCTACGATGGGCAATTCAGAACAAGAGAAAAGGGTTATGACAGTGCTCAGCCACACAATGTAGCTGAAACAAAAATGCTCCTGCAGCATTTTCGATGGGAAGTGTTTGATAACCCACTATACATTTCAGACTTAGATCCCTCAGATTATCGTTCCTTAGCTGATTATTATCTCTTAGCTTACAGTAAATGCTGGCTATGAAGTCATCATTTTTGCAGACGATGAGCTGCAGACCAGCTTAGAGAACTGGMCGAAAGCACAGGCAGCTGCTTTCTATGACAAGGGTATTAAAAAGCTAGTACCACGGTACTGCAAATGCCTAAATTGGAGCTAGTTTGCAAAGCATTCGCTGCATTTGGGAGTCGGTCTTAAGATGTAGTTAATAATCACTGTAGCCACTTTGTTACAAATGATAGTGATTGTGTCATAAAAATTGGAGCAAGCATGACAATAACCTTAAATAATGGAAGTCACTATGCTGACAGTGGCCAACAGAATTCTTCCATTTTAACATTGACCAATGAGAAACTATAAGGAAATAAGGTTCCCAATTGTTATGTTTATATTATAGATTATTGATGAATCGCTGGTCGCTATCTTAACCTTCTCCAGCCATTTTGCTAGCGGGAAACCTAGAAAATTAAAAAATGTCAGTTTATTCAATGTTCTTGTTTTCAACACACCACAAAACTATCCATAAAGTTTACCTCTGTTTTGACATAAGAACGCTTCCCTTGTAACGACTTCATCTACCAGTTACTGTTGTGACATAGTGGACATGAAATTACTGTATATGTAATTACTGTAATCAAAAAAAAAAGTTAAAACTTAGGGGTGAATGGCAAAACCTGAAATCAGTGTGGAATTTGAGACTGAAGTTGTGTGTGTTAATTAGAAACAACATACATGATAATTGGAACCAAACTCCAGCGGGGCCGCTTTTTACCATCTACCTATCTACATAGCCTTTATTACACAATAATATTACTTTGCTTGAAGAGCGAGTAAGTCTACATTAAGATGGTTCTTACTGCTTACATTAAGCACACCCTTTTAGAATATGCTCCGTTTGAGATTTCATGTTATAGGGTTTTTAGACATTGTTGTTCTTTTCTTTTTTTTATGTATGTAATAAATAAATTTGTCAGTGGAGTGATAACTGTTTATTTTGTTTTGATACTTGGTAAAAGTGTACAATTTACATAATTTACCTTCTTTTTGAGAACTTTATAAATACCTTATAGTATTTATTTGTAGGTTCTGGCTCCTTATTTTTATAAAGACACTTTCTTTAATAATATGACGTTTCGACCTATAATTTAGGTCTTTGTCGAATATTTTATTTAGTAGATTGACAAATTATTATGACATTTACAATTTTGATATTAATATAAAATGTACCTTCAAGTATATACAAGATATGTAGATGATCTATTCTTAATAATACCAAGAGACAAAGTAAACGAAATTTTAAATTTATTTAATGGTTATCATCCAAAATTACAATTTACCGTAGAAACAGAAAAGAAAAACACAATTAACTATCTAGACCTTACACTAATTAAAAAAGATAACAAAATTCTCACAAAATGGTATTCAAAACCAACTGCATCGGGAAGACTACTAAATTACCATTCTAACCACCCCTACAGACAAAAAATAGCTGTCCTAAACAACACTATACAACGAATAATAAAATTAACTAGTCCAGAACTTAGAATTGAAACTTTACATACCACTACTAAAATACTAAAAAATAACAACTACCCCACTAAATTAATAAGTAACTCAATAAAACAACAAACCGAAAAACTATACAATAGTATTCAATACAAAAAACAAGACAAAAACACAAACATAACATACTTAACCTTACCATATATACCACCACTCACTCAAAAAATAAAAAACCTACTAAAACCACATAACTTCCAAATTACATATAAACCAGTTAACACAATTAAACAATTCTACACACCGTTAAAAACAAAAATACCAAAAGAAACAAGAACACACACAATATACAGTATAAAATGTAAAGAATGTAACAAACAATATATAGGACAGACAGGACAATACTTAAAAAACAGACTACAACAACATAAAAATAATAACAACTACACAGCTTTAAAAAAACATCAAGAACAAACTGACCACACTTTTGACTTTGATAATACCAAAATTATTACTACGGAACAACATAAACAAAAAAGACAATTTTTAGAAATGATACATATTCAAAAAAATCTAAACACATGTGTAAACGACAGGACTGACATACAAGGACTAAGTAATACCTACTACACCGTCATTTAAACACACCCTCTCACCATCACATTTACCATACACAATGATAACAAAGGAATAAACTTGAAGGTACATTTTATATTAATATCAAAATTGTAAATGTCATAATAATTTGTCAATCTACTAAATAAAATATTCGACAAAGACCTAAATTATAGGTCGAAACGTCATATTATTAAAGAAAGTGTCTTTAATTTATAAAAATAAGGAGCCAGAACCTACAAATAAATACTATAAGAAAAATTAACAAAGAAGGACTCCACAAAATAAACACCAACAACTTTATAAATACCTCACGAATTGCTGGAGATAAATATAGGCAGCAATTTATGATTTGTATTATTGGGCGTGTTGTACATACTACTATCGTGCTGTAATCATGGTGCACTGGGCCAGCTTCGTGATGACCTGGAAGGTTCAGGKGATAATGGCTAGTTGCAAAGCACTGGATGGTTGGCACATAATATTGTTTATCTTTAAAACGTTTTTTTTTTTTTTTTGGGCTGGTAGTCAGATGTATTCTTTAGCTGTGTGAAGCCAAAACAGAAATCTTTTTTGATTATAATTAGCCTGTATAAACACAATAAATGTTAACGTTTTCATTATTAATCAGAGGTGATATTATTTCATGAATTTTTTAATATCTAATTTAATTTTAAATAATTTGTATACCAGTAGTAGGTAGCAAAAGCGTTAAATTAAGGCTAAGTATTAAGAGACACACATTACAAAAAAAATTACCTGATTATTATAAATTTATTAAGAGGGCAATATTAAAACTTTATTACCAACTTACAAATTAAAAGTTATTTGATATTTATGGATAATTTAAGATTATTCACTACCATACTAACTACTACTGCAAATACCTACTGTAAAAAAAATTGAAATAAAATAAAATGTAACCTACTGCTGTCAACTACTTTCTTTTAAGCATCATTATAAGATATATATTTTCTTTATGTGATCATAGGGTTTTTGCCAGTCTTCGGTTGTAATTTGGCTAAATTCATTTTCAGCTAATTTCATGTCTTCTAACTTTAGCATTGTTTATAACTTTAATTCATACTTGCTCAATGGGTGGTAAACATTTAACCATATCAATAGAATTCAATGATGATGTGGGATTTGTTTGTATATTATGGTAAAGTGCATTATAAGCAATAATAACCAATTTCTTTGGTAGGTTGCGGATATTTCGCAAATAAACCTTTTATTGAAACCGTCTATCTAATTTTTGAGGGAAGTGTGTCCACTATGCAGATAAGTTTTGTTCAAGTAGACAAGCAACATATTTTGACTATGAAAGTTTCTATTTTTTTCTAAACAGCGAATGTGAAGTGATCAATATAGTACTCAGAGATTGTTCTGCTTTTTATACCACCTGAACCCCATATGACACAGCAAAACTCTTAATGTTTCAATCAGACCATATTATCATAGTCTTTATTTTGTTGTTAAGTTTAGCTAAGGTAACTTGATTTCCTTTCGTTTTATTTTATTTAGTTATTTCTATACTCTGGTAAGAATTGGTCAAACTGCTTTTCTTTGGGCTCTTTTTTTTCCAGGTGAATTGAAGACTGAAGTTCTGCTATTACACTAGCAATTATGTTGTGTACTTTCTATTTTTGAAATACATGTTTGTGAACACCCTCGCTTGACTTTGCAATTTTTTTTACACTGGCATATTAATTTAATTGTATCATACACTGCACTGCTAATGACCAGAACATTGTCTTAGGGATGTGCGCAACCAGCATATCTTCGCAACCCCTGTGGTCACACAATACACATTGAGTACGTTAACATGCAATTCGTAGGCGGGTTTTACTCAAACGGTTATTAAGAAAACCTTCTTTAAATTGATGTTTACACAGTGGGGCATTCTTTTAAAATGGTTGTTATTTTAAAACCTCCGAACTCCTCGAAGGGCTACTAACTACAAATAATACATTGACAGACCTGACATTTTGAGGTTAGTGAATGTTTTACGGCTCCTGTTCATTGAATTTTATAATATCATTTATGGATAGTGATAGTAGAGTTACATCAACATTTTTGTTTTTATGAAAACATTTATAATATGTGAAATTTCCATTAATGCACAATATGCTGTTGACAACAATTCACAAAAGCTGTCAAAATTTATATCTGGTTGGTACGGCTGGTAACGTCGGGTGTTATGCGTTTACAGGCATATTTAAAACCTGTGTAACAACGTCGCTCCTGTTCACCAAGGGGTGTAGCGTTAGTACACTGGTTTTATAAAAACGTTTGTTAGGTACGGTTTACATGATGATTTACACCCATTGTAATAACTACGGTTGTCCTTAAACCCTCTTAAAACTTGCGTATAAACGTACTTATAGTTATTTATTTTTAAACAATATGCTTAATATCAAAATTGTAAATGTCATATTAATATAATGCTGTCAATTTATGTCGGTATAAGATCAAGATGAAAAAATATTTTGAAAAAGACGTTAATTATAAGTCAAAAAGTCAATACAAATAGCAAGTTGTTTAATTTAATAAAATTGAGAGCTAGTACTTACAAATAATATAAGCAGAAGTATTAAAAGAACAAAATAAACATGTACTTACTTATCAATATGCTTTAAGAACATGATGTGTTACATTCATTTTCCTCAAGTAAGCAAATTCAAAATAACTACACTTTGTTTGAATTACACTACAATCTGAAGAAGAAATTTAACAAAAAAAGAAACAGRTCCGTTTGTAGTTGGTTGTAGTACAAACAGCGTAGCATAGACAATCATTTTTTTTTATATCTTGATTACATGTAATATAGATGTCTTGTATATAAATTCACCAAGTTATTATTATTATTTTGCAGGTTTAACAAAGATAGTGTATATTTCAAAGGCACAGGTGGTGTGGAGAGAAAAGCGTATGAAGTAACAATACCTCTGTACAAAGAAATAGATCCAGAAAAAAGTAAGAGCTTCAATCGGGAAAGATGCATCGAAATAATTTTAGCCAAAGCTAAACCAGACGAACCCTATTGGCCCTCGTTAACATCAGACAAAAAGAAACACCACTGGCTGAAATGTGACTTCAATAAATGGCAGGATGAGGATGATTCGGGTGATGAAGGACTAGGTGGAATGGGTGGAGGTGGTGACTTTGAGGAAATGATGAGACAAATGGGTGGTTTAAGTGGTGTAGGAGGTAAACCTTCATTTGACGATCTTGATGAAGGTGAAGGAGATGCAGACTCCGATGATGAGCCAATACCTGATTTGGAATAGGTAGAAGTTACTGAATAATGCAAAATACTTTATATGTTTGAATTTTGTCTGTAACTCTTACTGCCCCAAAATTTTCAGTTTGTGCAACTTATTCTGCAGGTCAGTACTTCCTAATTTTGTTCTTAGTAATTATGTTGTATATTATAATTTTTACTGGATGAATTTTATTTTTGCGACAGTAGACACAACGATATAATATATTATAAAAATGTTTTATTTGTGAAATTCAAGGGTCGAGTGTAGATTACAAACATGCAATTTTGTAATACCTAATTATAATAAAAGTTTAATGTAACTTTTTTATCCTGATAATTTCCAGTAAATAACAAAGTTGTACTTTTCGCATTAGAAATAAATTGTTTGTCTGTAAAATTATTTTTATTTACATTTGTTCCATTCTTACTATATGGGTGTTTTGTGCGAATTACTGCAGCATAGTTTCCCAAAAATATTCAGAAGAATATTCTACTATACTATATTCCCTATAGTTTTATATGAAATTTAGCATGCATTGTTATTCCTCATTTGCATACCGTAATATTTTTGATACAACAGTTTTCAAACAATACCACAAGCTTTGTGCATTTCATTCCTGATTTTGGCTACTAAAGCATGGTGGCTCTATCAGCAACCTGTAGTGATATGCATTATTACCATTTTTATGTTAAATACCTCCGTACCATATCATCTAATCACAAAAGCTTTACATCAACCTCCGGATGAAACCATGGTAACCACGAATTGTAAGCGTTTTTAATGGTGTTGCCATGGTTTGAGCCAAGGTTAACCTTAGGGTACAGGGTGGTCCAGTTATCGTGCTCACGCAATTGACGCATATGATTACTGGCAAGCTCACAATTTACTATCTTATAAAATTATAACATTTCTTTGGTCTAGTGGGAAGTGTGACTGCGGATTTGTTTCCCACCCAGGATATGGATGTTGTGAATGTTTAGTAATATGTATAAATGTACACAATTTAATAGCCCAATAAAGATTGAGCTAGCTAATCACCCCAAGCCGGGAGGGCCATTAACAGTAAAACAAAAATGACCTTTCTAACATAGTAATGCAGTTGTTATTGATAAAAATATGTTAAAAACAGAACAAAGTATGAGTATATAGACAATTTTTCTACATTTTCTGCATTTTATTGATGTATAGCAATTTTTGGAATTTTTGTCGTTAATCTTACTTGCAAATTTACTTTTGGCAAAGCCAAACGTCAGCATTGCAACCTGTACACGGCCTTCTTCACTGGCTGTAATATATAACTATACAAAACCAATAAAACAATGTAAGTATAGATACATAGTGAGCCAAAAATATAATAAAGCAAATTCATGCAACGTGGGCGGCGTTGATTTCTGAATTCTTTCTACAGAATATGTTGAAAATACACACTCCTAGGTGTTTTCTCATACTAAAATATATCAAATTATTCAAAAATCAACAGATGACAAGTATACGTCACTTTCCTAAGAGGCGGCAAATTGATGTAATCGATAATTTCCATAAGCGCCCTGGATGCATGAATCATTTATAGAGAACCTGTATATTAGCACAATAAATTCCCAGAGACCAATTTTCTGTGAACTAACGAAGAACTATTTTGAGTAATTCTATTACCTTTATTTTAACATAAATATTTTCAAGTACATTCAATTTCATTTACAATTGCAATTTTATAGTTATGGCATATCAATAMAATATAATCATACATGCATTAAATGTTTGATGATTGTCACATATTTAATATATGAGTGTAAGTAAAATATATAAGCGAATTTTTTTAAATAAATTTTATTTTCCAACATTATCTCCTTTAACTGAAAGATATTTTGGTGTGATGAGCACCTTTTGCTCTATACAAAACTTGACAGTAATATTCTGCATTGATTATTGTATGTTCATGAAAAAATTCAATAACAATATTGCCTACCATTACCATCTCAAACTGTTGAACCAACTTACATTTAGTCAAGAATACTTATTACTTACCAGAAAAAGTATAATATAATATAGGCGTTAATAATAAAAACGGGTCAAGCAAGCTACGGTTTTTTCTTTCTAACATGAGCATAGTATTGTCATGTAAATTAGTTTATATAATTATTTGATGAACAGTTGACGTTTGACCCATTGACATATTCAATCTTTTATTGCACTGATGAAAGTAATGTGCTATTACTGTTACCTGTAACTAATATGGGCACTGCTGATTCTAGGAAAATGTTTACAAGTCGCAGAACAACCTGTGGATAACCACAATGTCAGTATAAATTGCAAATAAAGCTTTCTTGATGGTCAACACAAGTGACAGTTGTAACAATTCAGTTTGTTGCACCAGCACTACTATGTACGTTCATGACGACAAAAACCATCWCTGGCTTACTTCACCAGTTCTTTTTTTTTGTAAAGGCCCGTTATAAATATAGCAAGCCAATGTATAAATCATGTGAATTGCAACATTTATACTTACTTGTGAAGTTAGAAGAACTTCCCTTGCACTATACATCATACATAGGAGTTACTTGACACCCGTCCTCCAGCATTACACATCATAAAACAAAACCATTCTTTAAAGAAATATTTAGCTGGTGATACATCAAAAAAAGGAAGCTTTTTATTAAACCATATTTATTGATTGACGTTTTGGTTTTGATAACGACTTGTTTTTTAAATGTTACATTGAAAAAACACCATAGAAGCATAAAAATGTCTAATTGTTCTTCTACCTTTGGAAAAACTGCTTTAGCTGAACATTTTTTTGCAAAACACATCTGATTTTGAGAAAGTGACAATGGTAGGCAAATAATACACTTATAAGAAAAGATTGTTACATGAAATGATCAATACAAAAAGACATAAAAATAGTGTTAACAGAAAACAGGATGCGGAAATACTTTTATTCAATAGACAAATATTTAATGGTTTAGGAAGCTTAGTCTTGTCACATTTTTGTTGTTGTTGTAGTTTGCCTTATACCAAAATAATAATTTTTGCTTCTTGTTGATCAGAGATTGTAGTTAGTCATTAGTCGTTAGTTCGTTAGTTGGTTTTGCTCTGTTATAAAGATAAGTTGTTTTAAAAAAGAAAAAATTAGAGATGAAACGGATAGTTGTTTGGCCGGATATCCGGCTAACTGCTAGGCTGAATTGACGTATATTCGGCCGCCGAATACGTAAGAATGCGATTGAATCAATTCGGGGGAAAATAACATGTATGTATAAATCTGTGAGGATTTTGTAAGATTTACGAACTTTTTACACTTATGGTTTTTACTTTTTCATTCAAATAGCAAATTTATCATTAAAGTGATGTGTGATTCTAGTTTTTGCAAGGTTCTTTGTGAGTTTTTGTTAACTTTTTCAGCTTCAACAAAGAAGTGTGTTTTAGGTGATTGTCGTAGTTTTGGAATATTCGGTATCCGTCCTGATATTGAGGCTAGATACCGAATAGTTATCATATATCTGTTTCATCGGTAGAAAAATACAGAAAATTAACAATATTTTGAGTTGTCTGTCTTGGGTCCAGTTCCACAAAGCGTGGTTAACCAGACCCCCCTGGTTAACACGCGGTTAACCTGCCGTTGCCACGGGCAGCACCAGTGAAGAACGCTTAAAAAGAAACGTTTCCATAACAACTGCATTTTGACCGCAGGTTAACCAGGGGGACTGGTTAACCACGCTTTGTGCAACAGGGCCTTGATGCAGTATCCAAATGTGACTGTTGTGATATTTACAAATGGCTTCAAACCAAATTATATTGAGTAAGTAGATCAGATTGTTAACATTTGTCCTCTTCTTTGTCTACATTTATATAGAATACTGGTCTTATCATAAATGTGTTTGTCATTTTAGTGTTCCCTAAAAGGTGTTAACTAAAACCGAAACAAATTTTATTGATTTTTTTTAATGTCGTTTAATCAAAAGTCTACTTTTATATGACGTATCACCAGCTAAAAATACTTCTAAAGACAAATTTAAACGTCACTAACTACCAAATAAAGATTTCTGCCAGGCATTTTATTAAAATCAGTTGTACAAAATGTATACTGATACAATTAAAGGTGGTATATTTAAATAAAACTGGTGAAGACAGTAATCATCTCATGTAAATAAATTAGTGCTTACACTTATTACAAAAAAAAGTACACTTAAATATTACATATTGTGTTAAACCCCCTTGCTTTCCTGTTGTTCAAATTTAGGATACTTCTCTTCCACATCTTTCCAAAGCATTTTGTCATAAGACAAGTTGTGGACAACTTGAGCTACATCATCCAGCTGAAAAATGAAACCCTTAACACACCAATTTTTTTTATATTTAGCATTGTTACCGGAATTCGAACTTGCACCATGGAATCCCTTTCCCTCAATGTCACACTATGCGGTTCTTTCAGAGTATCAAAGTCAATCGTAATTCCATATGGTATAGCAATTTCATCAGTTCTTGCATATCGCCGCCCTATGGAACCTGAGCTATCATCAACCTTATGGGATACATCACACTTCGTCAAAGCAGTTGCTGAAAGTCCAGTAGGGTTCATTCATTATGCTTACAAGTTTATAACACAACAAAATTTTAAGGGGTTTTCTTGTTTTAAACGCTAAAAACCTTCTTAACAGATCTTAAGTTTTAGAAAGAACAACAATAGTGTTGAGTTCCTTATTAAACAAACAAAACATTTAATTTTCATGACTGTTTAAATGACACACTGACTTTCTATGAAGTATAGTAGCATGTTTTTTTAGTCTTGAAATACATGCTATAGTGGCGCTTGGCCAAGCACTTGACTCACGTCATTTTCTGTGTGTAGCAGAAAGAGTAAGATGCGATTCTCTTATGGCAAAATAAATAGAAGGCATATTTAGCAACCTGACAGTTAGAAATCGCCACAATTTCCAAATATATTTGCCTGAAGGTTGCAGCAACTTTGATGGTGTTTTATTTACATAGAAATGATGACGTGACTCAACTGCTAAACGCATATCAGAAATATTTTATTTTTTAAATTATATTCATATCTTTTCTTGTTCTTCAGTTTTTTTAGCTCTCAGCCCTAAATGATTACAAATAATGGGTTTGTTCACATAAAGCGTTTCTGACATGTTGTGAACTGATCCCTGAGAAGTACAACACAATTATTAGAATATGCAAGCGAAACCTTTTCTGACAAGTTATCATCTAGCAACCAGTTGTCAACCAAAGATATGCCAGAAACAGTCGATGTTCGTTGAGTATCACATTGTTTTCAAATGTGAAGAGAAATAACGGTCGCACTCGTTGAAATTTAGGAGCGTTATTAACGGTATTTCCGACTTTAGGATTATTAACCAAGAAGTACTCTTGTTTGTATGCCTAGCTTTCGACTCTTTATTTTTATTTAGCACTGATGAAGTCCTTGAAAAAGAGAGTCGAGAGGAGCTAGGCATAAAAACAAGAGTACTCGTTGGTTAATAACCCGTACTAATGCTTCTAAAATAAACAAATAAGAACAATACGCTATATTAGCGCTGACGTAGTGACGGCCATTTTTCTGCGGTACGTCAAAGTCCTGGATCCTGATAAACCGAGTTGTCATAACGTGCGTAACGGACCTCTGTATTGGATGCAATTTTGTAACTTTAAAAGAATATTTAGAAGTGTTACTGTGCTTATTTGAGTAGCTTATACTCCTTCCTTTTGCTTCACAACTAGTACAAACTGAAATTACATTTAGTTTAGTTTGGATCCGGGATCAAAAGTTCAAAAGCAACCAAGTTGTTCAGTGATTGGTGCAAATTTTTAGTGTTAAAAGAATATTTTACAGTGTTACTGTGTATGTTTGGGTAGCTGACACTCCTTCGCTTTACTTAGCAAGTATTACATACGTAAGTTACATTTAGTTACAATGTAGGTATTGCTGAAAAGCTTAACCTACAATAAGTGCGTGTGTAGAGCATTACAATTTACATGTTGTACCAGAAGATGGTATCGTGCTAGGTCCCTGGATGTTCTTGTTATAATGAAAGAAAAACGTATAAACTTTAAGTACTTATTTTAGATTGTCTTTCAACAATAGGTTGCAACTTAATGTAATTTCGGTTTATAATACTTGCTAAGTAAAGCGAAGTAGTGTAAGCTACTTAAACATACACAGTAACACTTCAAAATACTCTTTTAACACTAAAAAATTACTCCAAACGCTGAACTCCCTTACGCACATTATGACAACTAGGTTGGTTGGTTATCATTCATCCATAACAGAGAAAACTAATATGTGAAAATTAATCTCTTTTCAGAAGCCATTCTTTCACCCAATTACTTCTTGCTTCTAGTTTCAAATCCGATTTTGCTTTCCTTTTTTATTATTAAGAAAGCATATGCCACTGTCAAGCAACAAAACTCATCTTTACTTCACCGACATTCTCACTTTGACTACTACTGAATACTGATTAAACTAAGCAAACAACTCTCTTTGTGTAGGGACAAATTAGAAAGTGTGTAGATGGATATGGCACGCGCCGAGATGCATGGAGAAATCTCTCTATGTCTATCGCCGCCTTTAGAGATAAGCATAATTGAAAAAGTTGCTCCTGAAGATAGAGGGACCCACAATGACACCTTGGTATTTTTGAACCTTTACAAGATCTATAGAAAGCAAATTGGTAACCTGTACAAAAAAATTAATGTGGAAACTTCAAAACAGCTAATACCAAAAAATTTTAAATAGCGTAATTCCTAGTAACTGAAAATTGGTGGAGGGTGTTAGAAAGAGCATATAAAAATATATATTTAATATGCATAAAATGGTATAGACAGGTATATATACAAAATTTTGAGAAAAAATTGTTTTCCAGAAGCACTACTTTCAAGCTCATCCGTTGATCACATAATTGAAATACCAGCTAAAAATGTAAGCAATTGAAATGTCATTATGTCAAATTCTGTAGCAAACAATGAAGAAATTGTGTGCTCTAAAACATCACAAACTAAAGTGTATCAGAACTGCAAACTAAAATACAGTTTTCCGCAAGAAATAAGGAAGAACAAGCAAGAATATTAAAAAAAAACATGCCTGATCATGAAGAATGAAAGGTAGAAGAAAACAAAACAAACTTGTAGAAAAAAGAAATCGGACACTGATGAAATAAAAAATAAAGCTACTTCCGGGGTAGAACTTGATAGTTCAACTTTTTTTATATTTTGTGCAGTGTTAAATTTTAATAATAAGTTGATCTGTATTAAATGATATTGCACAATATTAAAAACTACAGAAAGCTTCTTGCTTTTGAAATAATAAGCAATTATTTATTTTACAATTTTTCATACATTCATTGGGTATTTTCTGCCAATACGGCAATGGCCCAGCCCTCACGAGCTAGATTACAGAGCCCCCTATAAATCGTCATTGGTCGAATTTGGAACTACCAACTCAGAGGATCGTGTGGAGCACAATTAAATAATACTCCAATAGCTCAGCATAAAAGCCTCTACCTCGGCCCATACGTTGAGCCGGCTTGCCGTTAAAAGGCTGGCATTCTTACACAACGCTGGAGCAACTGCTCCATCCTGGTTAATAAGGCTATGGTAACGATATGAACACGAACCTAAACAAAATTCAATCCGTGTCTCTTTCCACAGATGGAAATATCTGAAAAATTTTAAATTGTGAAGCAGACGGAATGAAAATTAAAAAAAATGCATTATATGGAGAAATTTTAAATTTCACGAGATTATCGAAGGATGATATCAATCTGGTATTTTTACCGTTTCTAAATTGCTTGATGTAAGTTTGAATTTATTGCCAACGCAACTGATGTATTCGTCTGATATTATCGAGTTCAATTGTTCAGTAGATCACTTAGTTGTTCGTGTAATTTCGTATCTGCTTTTCATTGGTAATTTGTGACTATTTGTACAAAATACCTATCTATATGTATGCCTCTTCTTGCCCAAAGGAATATATATTGACTAAGGTATGTTGACAAATAAATTTCCTTTCTTTATATTTATTTTCATTAGGTCGATGTCCACCATCTGCTGCACCCAAGAGTTGCCAGTGCATTGTACAACAATAATTATCCACGGTAGCACACCAAAAGTAGATCATTATCTAATGCTATCATATCATGATTTTTATCTTCAGCTATGTGTTTTCTCTCAGAAATTCGTTCACTTTATATTTCCTCTGAACCAAAATCATCTTTAATGACTATAATACAGTTTGCAGTACAACACATACTCTGATAACATAGACCACGTCCCGCAGTGGGCTTAATTTTAAATGGAAAAGGTTTCGTTTTATAATTCCAAAAAAATGTTGTACAATATATCTACTTTTTACCGAAAGATAATTACAATTTTTCTGCCTTGTTGAGTTTACATCTGTCTTAACATGGTGTTAGAAACTGTATGAAGCAAGAATAACCGCTATCCCTAAGAATGAACCAGTCTGCACAATTTGCACCACATTTTGTTTACAGTATCAGATGTACTTTCGTGATTAGTAACTCTTTTCAACATTTTCAATGCAAAATTAGATCCTACATATTCTTATTTGGAATGCTATACTAGTTTTGTAAAAAAGTTTAATATGTAAGAAATTATGACTCATTTTGAATATTAACCTTGATCTATAAAGCCAATATTAAATTTACTGTAACCTATTAATCTTAATACCAACAAGAATAAGAACTAACCATAGAAAAACATGCAAAAAGAGTAATTAAAATATAAACCCAGAACTTGAAACAAATGCATGCAAATTCTACATAATTTCTATAAAAAAATGATTCTTGCAATGCGGGCGGCATTGTTTCTGAATTCTTTTTGCTGTCTTTTTGTAAATGATGCCAAGCTGCAATATGCATGGTGATAGTACTGAAGATTGCAGATCAATGTCACACCACAGCTCCGAAATGTGAGCTTTCTGCAACCTTAAATTTAATTATCCCACAGAACAGTACAGAATATGTTTAAAATACACACTCTCGGGGGTTTTCTCATATTAAAATATATCAAATAATTCAAAAATCGACAAATGACAAGTATATGTCACTTTCTTGAGAGGCGTCAAATTGATTTAATCGATAATTTCCATAAGCACCCTGGATGCATGAATCATTTATAGAAACCCTGTAGTTAGTTGGAATATGAACAGAGCAAAATTTTTCACTGAAGAAGTTATCTTCAAATTGTATTAAATGAATGGAATACAACATGTTGTTGTATACAGCCAGATATTTCTGAAGMACTGTGCCTAACAAAAGAACTGTGAGACATGAGCACATTTTTGTTTTGGTGTATATTTTTTTATGTTGTCTGTGCGACAAAGTATGATTTTACAGGAAATCCAAACACCCTTAAATTTATGAAGCTACTTTCCAAGAGACAAATGAATATAATAAACTTACACAGCATTTTCACAAACGGATGAAATTCTGTATTGCCACTTAATGGAAGCACACTGCATTTTAGAGGGGCCACAACTGCTGGTAATGAAATATAGGTTCTTTGTTCATCATTATCACGAACTTTAAAGTTATGTTCAAAGATTGCATACATTATTCGGCCAACACCTAATGGAAAAAAGTTATTATTTGTCACACCATTCATGAACTATATTGCTGATTACTTACCAAAGGATGGTTCAATAACACTAGGAATAATTTCTTCTACATGAAGGGTTTTCTGATATCTTTTTATCAACACCATATCCTTATCAATTGTAAACTTCTGCTCACCTACCAATAACTCAAAGGAACTGAAATAGAGCTGCTGTATATTACTCAGTACAATCACATTATCTTACAATGTAAAGTATACTGTTGTAATTAAGTTTACATAAATAAGGTAAGTTTAAATTTTATGTAGTAACTCAACAGGCCACTCGAGGAAATTAAAGAAAAACTATTTCAATATTTCAAAATATAGCTCCAAAATAATGTATAAAAACTACATGGTTTGAAAAATACCTCTTAATATTCAAAAGTAACAAAAGTGACCATTGTTTGTATCATTAGGAATATCAATGTACTCAATGACAGTAAACACAGCAGATGTCCTTAACAAAAGTGATTTTTCTAATTAGTTTTCATTGCCATGGCAGTGTCWTTTCTTTGTTTTTTTATGGCAATTGTTTCTGGAATTGTATCTCTTATTTTAATCCTTCAAATTACCTGGTGATTATTTTATATGTTTTGATTATAAAATTTATGTGAAGAGCATTATCAAAGCAAATTCTGCAAGTGTCAATCCTGGTTTATTCACATGACGATCATTCTAATGCCAGTAATACTTTATTCACAAAAATAAAGCTTTACATGAAATGTATGCAAATTAATTTTGGTCGAGTATTGAACTCGGACCTTTGGAATGGTGCTTCAGTGTACATATGAACACATTACCAAATCCACAAGTGATTAAGGGCCAAAGCTTAAATTTGTCTACTTCACCGTTTAAACACATACATTTACATACTTTAAATAGKCACTGAAATCAGATATCTGCTGTTACATTTCCATTTAGAAGTGTTCTATAATATGTCGCTCTATAATACCAACCCACATATTTAGTTTCTGCGGATACTATATATACTCTACCTTCATCCAGTGAGGATTTTCACTAAACCGATAGTGGCAGTTATATCTGCTTACAAATCATTTTAGGCAAAAAGTGGCTTCGTCAGAAAATAAAATGCTATTTGCAAAATTTGGATTATCATTGGTCATACCTATCATCATCACACAAAACTGCATTCTTCTGACAGGATTACCTTCATTTAGCTCATGGAGAAGGGAAGGTAGCCTGTAGGGTTTATAATTATTATTTTTTAATATTCAAACAACCATCATTTAATTAATACTCTTGTCCAAATTAAGTTGTGTGGTTGATGTATGTGGAGACCGTTATATACACAACAAATAGCAAGCTGAGAAAATAATGGAGTCCCTTTGGCTCAGTGATACAGTGTCTACTACATAAGCGGCAGAGTGTGGCTTCGAATCCGGCTGGGGTTTCTCACATTGTTCCTGCTTGCTTTTCTATCAACACACACACAACCCAGATGAGTTATCAGTAACGCTAAATAATACATCAAGAACTTGATCTTCACTTGTAGCCAATTTCAGATGTATGTACCTTGGGATATCTTTTATATGTTCAGTTTCTTTGAATTTTTTAGCTAACTTGGACATTGCAGATTTCTCTCCGGATGAACATTATTAAATAATATTGTGATCTCCATAGTCAACCATCATTACGATTTCAGTTCTTTTAGTTCCTCTAAGTTTTGCCATGTTTGCAAATTAAAATGAAACAGCATATTAAATTATTTATTATTATAATATTAACCTTTTAACTACTTCAAACTGGCATAAAAAAGGCAAATATGTGGTCACTTTACCATTTTGTAGAATTATTAACAAATGAATGAACCAGTATTGATACCTGCAAAATCTGCTTTGTTACAATGTTTGTTGCTTATTTGAAAACATGATTTATCACAAAAATTTTGTTATCAAACCATACAAAATTAATATCAGGTCATTTCAAGCATAACAAGAGCAATATAATTTTGCTAAAAAGCACTTGGTTGCCATTTTAAAAAAATACAAAAAGTAGACACAAATGAAAAAGAAATAGCAAAAAACTTTTGTTAATGAAATATTGTTATAAAGTTCATATTTACAGAAATAGATACGTTTGACTAACCCCCTATACAATGGAATAGCTTTTTAATACCCATTACTTACCCTTTAGATTGCAGCTGGTTCTCTGTATCACCAATCTGTTCTATTGTTAAAGCAGCTAATTTGTCTGTTATTAATTTAGCATCCTTTTTAAAGGCTTTTCCAACAGCACCCTTGTTTGGTAAAATTTCAGCAACATCCAAAACCTTGGGCTCTACTAATTTCTTTTCTGCAGCCAATCGTACACCTGTAGCTTGCGTATGCTGTGTTAAATCATAAGCAGAACGATCAGCACAGCCAACACACTCTATCCACCCCTAATAAAAAAAAGCATTATCCAGCCTTTTAATAATTTTAAGAATAAAATATTAGCAACTTACATAGCTCGTAAGACACTCTGCATCCCAGCAGTCCTGGGCATAATGAGCCATTTCATTAGACATATGCTGACGGAAACGGAGTCTTTTAGGGTCAACACCACATTTGATCAGAAACTTATGAATGCGGGCCATGAAATAGCCTAAAGTTTCATTGGCTATAAGGCGCTGTAAAAAAAGTGCACCAGGTCTTAAGACATTTAAATTTATTAAAATTAAAAATTGTAAACTTATATATTTTCAAGAACATAATAATGAATTTTTACTGCATTTTTGCATTGTAAAAGTTGACACAAACAAATGGTACAACAAAACAGCAGTGCATAAGTACAGTACAAGTTTGCTAACTCAAAATTTAATGTTGTTAGCCATTAAAAAAAATATAATGTTTGAAATGTTGTCCAATCTATATACCTACCAAGATTTCAAATGAAAGCAATATTTACTAAATAATAAAAATTCAAATATCTCGATTTATTAAGGAAAACAGACTGTAGAATACAAGTCCACTTGTAATTTGAACAAGGCAAAGGATGGGCAGTGAAAAGCGAAGCTTTTTCAGCTAAAATCTATATTTCGAGCACAATAATTGGCTCTTCATTTGGGCTGGCCACCCGCTAAAAAGGATAGAATTCGAAAAACACATGGTAGTGAGAATCACATCAATTGATGCCACTACATTCTCCTGACTGGAGGCACAAACATTGATAACATTTGCATATAAATAAAAACAATTTTTCTTCAAAGCGGCTCACAAATTAAAAGTGTCACAATTTAAAACTTGGTACCAATAGAAGGTTAGATTAACCTCGCATCACGGAGCTGCTAAAGTAGACAAATGTCCCGTGATGTGAGGTTAACCTAACTGTAGTGTATCGCTATTTATCTTGTTCTGTTTTTATAAGAGTTCCACTTTTTCTGTTTAAAATAAAGCCAGTGTTCAGTTAGCCATGAACGAGTGCGTTTCATTTTTAACGTTCTCCAAAACTAACACTCAAATATCACATTGGCGACGAGGAAATTGCGAAAATTAATTACTCTTCAAATTAAGAGTGCATTCAAAGAAGTCTTTGAAGAAGAAGCGTGCTAGCCAAAATGCCAGCATCATCAGAAACGCCAGCATCGACATCGTCATCACATTATGGCAATGTTCGAGAATTCGATCCAAGCAGTGCAGATTGGATTGTTTACAAGCGACGCTTGGACAATTATTTCACCGTAAATGAAATCACGGATGAAAACAAGAAGCGAGCCATATTGCTGAACGCCCTAAACGAAGAAGCATACAAATTAATTTACAACATGTGCCTTCCGCATTTTCCGGAGGGAAAAACGTATGATCAGCTAAGTACCCTATTTAATAATCATTTTAAAAATAATGAGTCAGTTTTTGCGGCAAGAGCAAAATTTTTTGAAGCTTTTAGAAGTCGCATGGAACCTGTAAATCAATGGGCAGCTCGAGTCCGTAGCTTAGCGGTTAACTGTGAATTCAATGCATCCGTAATCGACATGATGTTAAGGGACAGATTCGTTATTGGTTTTGGAAAGGGCTCAGTTCAATCCAGACTTTTCAAAGAGAAGAACACGTGCACCTTTGCTGACGTCATCAACATATCTTCGGCGGAAATGGCTGCCGAGTCAAGTTCCGGTCATGGGGAGATGGCGAATGTCAAAATCGAATCAGAAGTTCAACATGTTTCCACGTCACGCAGGAATCAAAGACCGCCAACGTCCACGCCATCTACTGCTTTTAAAGCAAAGCCGTCAACGGCGGGAAAATGTCAGTGTTGTGGAAGGAATAATCATCAGATTGAAAAATGTCGCTATCGCAAGTATTCTTGTAATATATGTAGTGTACGAGGTCATCTAGCACCAATGTGTCCAAATAAGTCACATAAACAGAAAAATTTTCATGTATCTGGTAATAAACAAAATCATTTTATTGAAAGTGATGATATTTTCACTATTGTAAATGCTAAAACTTTAATAAAATCACCATTTGTTATCAACGTTAAAATTGGAACCAAAATGTATTCATTTCAATTAGATACAGGTGCATCAGTTTCAGCTATATCTGAAGAATTTTATCAAGAAAATTTTTATATGAATAAAATCTATACTAGTAACAAAAACTTAAATGTGTACAATGGAACGTCTCTGAGTACTTTAGGAGTAATAAAATTGAATTTAACTTACAATAATGTTACAAATACGCTAGAGTTTTTCATAATTAAAAACGGCGGTCCTCCTATTTTAGGCAGGGATTTTATGTACCACTTTGGGTTAGGTATAAGCAATTTTCAAGGAATTCATGCAGTTACTGACAATTTTGTTGAAAAATTGGTATCAAAATATAACCAAGTATTTTCCTAAGGTTTAGGAAAGTTCAATAAAGGCACAGTGACTTTGAATTTGAAAAATAACAATGTTTCTCCTAAGTTTTGTCGAGATCGACCTCTTCCATTTGGTTTAAGGTACAAAGTTGAACAAGAATTAAATAGATTAGTTGCATTAAACGTAATAAAACCTGTTTCTTATGCGGCATGGGCATCACCCATTGTGCCAGTACTTAAACGTGATGGTACAATTAGAATTTGCGGAGATTTTAAAATAACAATTAATCCTCACTTAGAAATAGATAAATTTCCCTTACCCCGAATAGAAGATTTATTTTTCAAATTGCAAGGTGGAAGTATTTTTTCTAAGATTGATTTATCAAACGCGTACAATCAAATTTGCCTAGATGATAGTTGCAAAGAGTTAGTTACTATTTCAACTCATAAAGGTTTGTTTCAGTATCAGAGGTTACCATTTGGAGTAGCCTGTGCTCCATCAAAATTCCAAATGCTTATGGAATCCCTTTTTCAAGGTTTGGAAGGAGTTGCCTGTTTTTTGGATGACATTTTGATTTGTGGAAGTACTGAAAAAGAACATATCCAGCGGTTGGAATCAGTATTACAGCGTTTATCAGATGCAGGATTAAAGGTAGCCGTAAATAAATGTAGCTTTAATCAGTCGGAAATTAAATATTTGGGGTACGTTATAGACAAAAATGGTTTGCATACATCTAAAGAAAAAGTTTTGGATATTAAAAATGCTCCCGTACCACAAAATGTTTCACAATTAAAATCCGCATTAGGCATGATTAATTATTATTGTAAATTTGTGCCAAATTTAGCAACAATTTTACATCCGCTTTATACACTATTAAAAAAGGAGGTAGTTTTCAAGTGGACTTCAGAATGTGATTTAGCATATAAAAAGTAAAAGAAATGTTATTATCAGCTAAAGTTTTGGTTCATTATAACCCAAATCTTGAAGTTAAATTAACTACCGATGCTAGCCTTCACGGTTTAGGTTGTATTTTATCTCATGTATTTCCTGATGGTACTGAAAAATCGATTGCATATGCCTCGCGCACATTAAGCGATGCAGAAAAAAATTACGCTCAAATTGAACGGGAAGGTCTTGCCATAATTTTTGGGTTGACAAAATTCAATCAATATCTTTATGGTCGCGAATTTACTTTGGTTTCAGATAATAAACCGTTATTAGCTATTTTCAATCCTAAAAAAGGCATTCCTCAGTATTCGGCGAATAGATTACGTCGGTGGGCTGTAATATTAAGCAATTATCAGTATAAAGTTGAATACGTAAAATCAGATAGAAATGCAGCAGATTTTCTTTCACGATTACCAATTAATGACAAAGAAAATGTACATGAAGAATCAATAGATATAGACTACATTAAATATTTTTCAGAAAGTCCAGATTTTCTTGTTGATTTTAAAATGGTTCAGAAAGCTATTCTTAATGATAAATTTTTAAAGCAAATACGTAGTTTTGTTCAATCAGGTTATTGGCCAAATAAATTAAAACATACTTTAGAATTTCAACCATACTTTAAAATTAGAAATGAAATTACTGTAGAAAATGATATTCTTTTGTGGAATAACAGAGTCATTATTCCAGAAGTGTTACGTCCTAGACTTTTGCAGCAATTGCATAGCTCTCATTTGGGTATAGTCAAAATGAAAAGTTTAGCTAGAAATCATTTTTATTGGCCAGGATTAAATAAAGATGTAGAAAATTTAGCAAATAGTTGTCAAAATTGTTTAGCGAATAAAATTTCTTCTCCTAAAACTACATTAAATCCCTGGAAATGGCCAGACAAACCTTTTGAGCGAATTCATATAGACTATTTAGGTCCATTTTTAAATAAATATTTTCTTGTAATTGTTGACGCTCATTCAAAATGGTTAGAAGTATTTCCAACAAATACCATAACGTCACAATTTACAATTAAAGCTTTAAAAACAACAATATTTAGATTTGGCATTCCAAAAACGTTAGTGTCAGATAAAGCTACTAATTTTACAAGTAGTGAATTTTCAAGTTTTTTAAAAGACTTTAATATTGAACATATTACATCTGCTCCGTATTTTCCACAGAGCAATGGAGCTGCGGAAAATGCAGTCAAAAATATTAAATACGCATTAAAAAACTTTTTGGGAAAAAATTCAAAAATTAACGTTGAAGATGCGTTATTAAAATTTTTGTTTGATTATAGAAATACTCCACATGTTACAACAGGTGTTTCTCCTGCTTTGCTTATGTTTGGTCGCGATATTAGGCATAATTTTGATTTGTTGAGGCCTGATATTAAGCAATCTGTACAAAAACGTACGCTTAAAGCACAACAAAAACAAAAAAGTCAATTTGGTGGTAACACAAGAGAACAGTTTAATATAGGTGATTCTGTAAAGACTATAGAGTAAAAAATAATGTAAGCTGGATTCCTGGAATAATAAAAAAGATAATAGGAAAATGTACTTATATTGTGCTTATACCTAGCTTAAATGTTACTTGGAAACGTCATACAAATCAGATAAATCGCTCTAAAAGTATCTCCAATTATAGGTATAAGTTAGCCTCTTTACCAGTAAAAGAATCATTTGATACTCCTCCAAATATTATAGAAACTCCTAATTTAAATAATGAAGTTGAGGGGGGAAAGACGAATGATTGTTTAACGGTCCACAGACCGAAAAGAATGTGTAAACCGCCAGATCGGCTAACATATGATTAATTTTTATATATATAAAATTTATAATGTTTAATAATGTAAAATCATTTAGTTAAGGTAATTGACTTAATGTATTATTATTGTATATAAATAATCAGAATATGATATTGTAAAATTATTTATGTAAAATTACTCAACATTATATTATGTAGTTATAATTAATTTAATTATGTAGAAAATTAGGGCGGAAGGATGTAGTGTATCGCTATTTATCTTGTTCTGTTTTTATAAGAATTCCACTTTTTCTGTTTAAAATAAAGCCAGTGTTCAGTTAGCCATGAACGAGTGCGTTTCATTTTTAACGTTCTCCAAAACTAACACTCAAATATCACACTAACCTTCTCTCGGTACCACGTTTTAATATGTAACACTTTTTTGTGAGCACTTTTGAAGAAAAACTGTTTTTGACTTGTAAATGTTATCAATGTTTCTGCCTCCAGTCTAGAGAATGTAGTGGCATCAACTGATGTGATTCTCACCACCATGTGTTTTTCGAATAAGTAGCAGCCAATCTATCAAAATATTTTAATTCCTTGGTCCAAAGAAGTCCAATATAGCAAATTTTGTTCAAATGTTGCATTATTATGCAAATTACTAAGATGACAGAATAATTTCATCCCATAAACACTGTGCCTTCCTAAGAAAAAATATTAGAACTAACAGTAAGATTAGCTCATTGTTTACTGTGATGTTATAGTGCCAATCACTTAGGTTTCAGAACTAAACACTCATATGAGTTTGTATAATGAATGTGGGCAATGATTGGTTACAGACCCTTGATCAGGGTACAATTGTGTTACCAGCACCTATTTATCGACTTCTCTAAAGCATTCTCAATAATAAATAGCGATCTTTTGATAAAATAGGGTTATATTATGGAGATAATTTAAATTGGTTCAGGTCCTACCTGTGCAATAGATAACAAAAAGTTAGATATACAAACTACACCTAATGCAATATTATAAATGCTTTTGGGGTTCCACAAGAGACAATACTCAGTTCCATTTTGTCTTATTCTTACTTATTCTTAGTCTTATTGTCTACATAAATGATATTATGAGATATGTAAAATTTAGTAAAATACATTTGTTTGCTGATGACAAACTGTTGT
The DNA here is from genome assembly GCA_025024175.1 of Rhyzopertha dominica. NCBI lineage: Eukaryota > Metazoa > Arthropoda > Insecta > Coleoptera > Bostrichidae > Rhyzopertha > Rhyzopertha dominica. The sequence continues at coordinate 34,490,489 of QCXZ01000001.1, read as the reverse complement.
GCAATAATAGTTTGTATGTTAACATTAAGAAAACAAAAAAACATCATATTTGGTTCAAAGCATAAAATAAAATTGTTAAATATTATCAACATAAAAATGAAAATTAAAAGTGCTTGGAAAGAGTTACTGATATCAAACATTCGAGGTACATTAATTATATCATGAAATATTTTTGGTTTTATTAGGATTGGCAAAAGTACATAAAAACACTCCCATATAATGGGGTTGTAGCCCTCGATCACAAATCGTTATTGCAACACATTTGTAGGTTTTCCTAGACCCAATGAAGTGAGATACTAGCAACAAAAAAATATTTCTAATGTTATATTGTCCTATTTTCGCCCTCTAAAGTTTTCCGCCAAATTCAAATATTGCTAGCAACGTCACTTGACCCGGCTAGAGTGGGGAGTGTGGTAGGATCGCATTTCGCCACGGTAAACCTACCGTGATTTCGCGTTTGACTCATAAAAGAAACATCTGGTCAGTGTTGCCAACTTAGCGGATAAAATTCTCGCCCAACGGAAAAATATACGTTTTAGCAGTTAGCGAATATTTTAACGGAATAAGAAACTCTTTAATTAATATTAACTGTTTCACTTTAGCGTATAAATATGGGAAACTTAGATATGAAGTATCTACAATCGATTTATTTATGCTAGGTGACTCGATGATTACTGTATTCCTTGCCTGGCAAATATTATATTTCCTGCTTTTTTACCTACCAATCCAAAATTTTACCAACGTCTCACTAGTGCTTGTGTGTTTCACGTTGCAGCTCAGATTGTCAAATGACGCAGATATTATTATTATCTTAAACCAAGTAAAAAGCAACGAAACATATTTCTGGAAGGAATGCGATGAGCTCGACAACAAGATTTTTAACGTTATAGCATAATATGTAGAAAAATAATAATTATTTATGTAAAATAAATAATAAATCCCCTTGTATATCAACAGATTACCCTGTCTTTAAAATTTTAGCGGATTCGATACACCAATCTAGCAGAATTTCTATCAGCCTTAGTGGCAACACTGTACAGATAGACAGATCTGTTTGTTTACATTTGCGTTTGGCTTGGTTTTGCGAGGATTTATATTTTTGCCTCTAGTTTCTTTAACACAAGCGACTTGCTGTTAGTGCTGCATCACGCCACAATTTTCGTCTTGATTTTTCTTTGGGTACAATTAAAAATTTCTTCTCTAGAGCAACAATACTAGTATTTGTGCATGTTGGCACAAAACATTTCTTTTCAGCAGCCATTTCGTCCGCGTTTTGAACGATATAATTGTGATCGATAAACAAAAGCAAGCAACACGAGCATTACTGAGAGGTTTATGAATGACGCTCGTCGTCCGTTCGTCGGCAGTTGACAGCGAAAAACCACATACTTACAATTATGTGCGAAAAACACGCATAGGCAAATGGAACGCTGAAAATTATTGTGCTCTGGCAACAACACACAGCTGCTGCCAATCACAAGCGGCAAGGTCAACCTACGTCACACATTCAAATATTTAAACTTTACCATTTTTTTTACGTGTATCTAAGCGCTTTGGAAAATAAATGAATACACAGGGGTCTATTATTTTTTATGTAGATTCATATTCTGCAATAAAAAAAATATGGTCTACAACCCCATTCAATAGTATTGCCACATTTGGAATTTTGTTTCACTGTTCTTTTTACTGCTAACCAGACAACTGCAGCATATTCAAAAAATACAAAACAGGGCTATGAGGGCTATTCTGAACTGTAGTAGATATACTTCAATCAACAATATGTTAAATGCTTTGAACTTAGCCAAGCAAAAAATAATGTATAAAATGTTGGAATTTATATATAAAATAAAATTTAATGTGGTTGTTTATTGGGATTGGGTACTTAAAGGAAAATCCCTTTTTTCAGTCTATAAGTTTCTTGACTCCTTTTAATGGTCACTTCATATCGGCTAATTTTAAAGTAAATTATTCAATTATACATCACAGTGTCACACAAACTTCTACAAAATGGTTGACTGTAAAAAAATTTCAATTGTTACCTGATATCAGGAATATTTTATGTCTGTAATATTAACTACTACAGTACCAGAAACAAACCAAGTTTCTATATTCGACACAGTAACAGGGCAGGTACTCTCGGTTGCAATATTCATGCAACAACATAAGGGGCAACCCTCTACACTTCCAGTTTAGTACCTTTTTCCACCAAACGATGGGGCAAGCACAGTATCCCTATTGAGCAACAATTCCCGGTTTTTATGCAACCAAACATTACCACATTTGAATATCTGCAGAGTTCAATGATAGGTAAGATCTACCCTCGGATATACCTGTTTTTAGGATTATATATAGCTTGGAATATGAAATTAGAGTTCCAAATGGACAGATACAACGGTCGTAGGTATAAAGGGTCGGCGGGAACGAAATTTAATAGCAATTACCTTCATTTCTAAACTATATCTATATTTAAATCTATATATCTGATAATTGAATATTTAGAAAATTCTAAATATTTTTAAAAACTTTTAAAGTACCTAATGTTTCAAAATACACCAAATATGACAAACAAAATGTAATAAAGTAAAAGAACAAATACATTTTCTCTAACCGCATGTAAAATAATAGCGTAGAAAAACTCTTTTACCACCACGAAAGTATTACTTCGAAATGCATGTTATAGTATTGCGTGGATGACTACATATAAAGCACATTATTTATATCATTTTCCGAAACTACAGTACTGTAATATTGTAAACATTTTAACTAAAAGGTTTAATATATCGTTCAAATTATTAATGGATAGTATGAACGAATTTGCCGTTATTATCGGCGGGATAATTTTGTTTATGTCGAATAAGGATATTTCTTGCATGTTTGCTAAGTAATTGTCCATATTTAACAGAATATTTATAGTTAACATTTTTTAGAAGGTAATAAGGTTTTTAGATTGTTATTACATTCTGTTTTATAAGCAGGGGGGATACGTGGAGCTAAATTGAGGTGTATAAAAAACATTTTCTATGTAAAACTTACTGTATATGAATCTTAGTTAAAATTTGAAAATCGAAAACAAAAATTTCCATTTACATCGTCATAATTGTACTATAGATGTGCTTAAGAAACCAAAGTCAACTGGTGACATTAGTTAACTAATACAATATTTATTTTCTTGAAGATAGGATGTGTTTTTGTTAATGTCATTTACTTGCAGTGTAAATTTATGTCTATAAAAATCCTATTAGGACTTTTTGATATTTATATTTGTCATATCTTGTTAACATTAACGTTACTCTAAAATTAGTCAGACCCTGTCATAACGCATATTTTAATGGTACCCGATGTAGCAAAATGCAATTACTTGCCTGAAAAAATCTTTTTAAATGGGGTAAATTTTCAATCATTTGGGCTTCATAAATAATCTAAAAAAAACAGTTACATACAATTTTTCAAATATTTTACAATACCAAGGAAATCTGTAAGTRCAACGTGATATGCAACAAAACCAGAAAACGTCGKTTAACATAAGCATTATAAATATATTTCTAAGAAAGGCATAACCAACATAATTCTCTTATTTATATTTTAGATTTCAAATTTGTTGTGTGATATTTGCATAAAACATATATTACAAGGAGTAGTAGTGGAAGAGGTGGTGGTAGTGGTAGTGGTAGAAGTAGTAGTAGTAATAGTAGTATTATATTTCAGCGTCCAATCCTCTATATCACTTTGTTTAACCAAGTAGTACGCTTCTGTCGTGCTGCCTGGCACTATGTTTAAAGATTTCGCGCTCAAAATTCCCCCTCCAAACATCTCCCCCGTATGTATCCGGTACTGTCATAATCATTAGCTTCTTAGTGCCGCCAGCTCACGGTCGTTTTCGCTGCGCTCCGAAATTTGCCGTAAGTATAACTTTTGCTATCTATTCAACAGCCCTTTTCAGCTATGGGAAACTCAGATGGAAGTTTCTCAGAAGTGAGTGTTAGCAATATAAACCTATTAAAAAGGTTAGAAAAGCTGGAAAAGAATTTCCGCAAGGCAAGACGTCATCAACGCGACCGTTCTCGCTCGCGTCGTCGTTCAAGGTCGCGTAGCTCGTTCGCCGGCGGCAAGCACGTTAGTCCGCCCAGTGGCGACAAAATCTCTTTCGAGCGAAATTACCGTCGCCCAAGAGGCACAGAATTTCAAAATGCTCGTAAACCGAATTATCGTAGCCCGAGAAGTAGGGGTTCTCCGGCCGGAAGAGAACGGGATTATCGTAGCCCGAGAGGCACGGAATCTCAAATTACAAGTAAATGGGATTTTCGTAGCCAGAGAGAGAGGGAATCTCCAGCCGGAGGGGATCGGGATTATCGTAGCCCGAGAGGCACGGAATCTCAAGATGCAGGTAAACGAGATTATCGTAGCCCGAGAGGCACGGAATCTCATATCGCAAGTAAAAGAGATCATCGTAGCCGGAGAGGTGGGAACTTTCGAAGTTCAAGTCCAAACTCTTCTACAGCAGCTTCAGCCCATACTTCTCACCCAACTAGACGCAATACCAGCGCAGACCGAACTTCTCAAAGCTCGGCAAGCGCCATATCCGATGAGGATCACGATGCGAGACATTTGGCCTCAGTGAAAGTAACCAACAGCAGTGGTGGTGGGACCTCAGCAATAGCAGATCATTCGAGCTCCAACGACTCACCTGTCCTGCAAATTCATCACGATGACAATTTAGATGCTGATTTTGCGCTTTTCCTAGGTGATGACCCACTAAAAATCAGCAAAAGCCAATCCGAGATACACTCGGCTTTAGCCTCTCGCTGGAGCCACATTCTGCTAAACGGTCTTCCCAAAGAAGACAAAACAAAGCTGTTAGATCGCTACAGCCTACCAGCTAATTGCGATGCTCTAACTCCACCCGTGTTAAATCCCGAAATTAATAACATACTATCAAACCCACATGTCAAACGAGACACGTCTTTGTACGAACAACAGCTTCAGCTCTCTACAGGTCTGACCGCCCTTGCTAGGGGGCTTCATCTAATTTTGGATGAAAATGAATGTATACCCAGAGACCTTAAAGGGAAACTTGTCGAATGTTTAGGAGATTCAGGCAGAATTCTTTCTGACCTTAATCATCACATTTCCATGGTAAGGAGAATGCTAATTGTACCAAGCTTAAGCAAGTCAGTCAGAGAAACCGTAGAAAAAACAAAACCATTGTCTATCCTCTTTGGTTCAGAGTTAGGGGAGAAGGTGAAGGAAGCTAAGACGTTAGAAAACACCAGTAAAGTCCTTAAACCTCAACAAACCCAAATCCCCTCTGGTAATCGAACAGGTCAGTCAACGTTTAGGAAACCCCTCAGTGGCAGGAGAGGAGTGGAGCGCCCTCCCCCCAGCACCCAGAATAAGGCTTTAAACCGGTATCGCCCGGTTCGCTACACGAGAGAGGCGAAACCAACAAGGGGCCATCTCTCGAAACCAGCCAACCGCTACGGGAGAAGGCCTTAGAGGTAAGCATTTCCAAAACTGCGGGGCGCCTAAAGTCCTACTTTTCAAACTGGACTCAGATTACCTCCAATACATCAATTCTTTCTTGGCTGAAAGGTTATTTCATTCCTTTCACAGAATTACCTTGTCAAGAATATATCCCTCCTCAGTCTTTTTCTGCTGATCAGACTGTTTTCCTTTTTTCGGCCATTAAGGAACTGCTGCTTACGGGAGCCATTGAAAAATGCACGCAACACAGTGACCAGTTCATTTCTAATATTTTCCTGGTAAGGAAACCTAATGGCAAAAATCGACTTATTTTAAATTTAAAAATTTTGAACAGGTTTGTAAATGCTCCCCATTTCAAAATGGAGGATTTCAGGACAGCCAAAAGACTACTCGGAAAAGAAAACTTCATGGCCACGATTGATCTTAAAGATGCTTACTTTTTAGTTCCAGTGCATAATGATCATAGGAAATTCCTCAGATTTTACTTTGGCGATCTCTTATATGAATTTACATGTATGCCATTTGGCTTGTCTTCAGCCCCATATTGCTTCACTAAAATTATGAAACCCGTTGTAGAAACAATGAGAAAAGAAGGCATTGCATGTGTCAATTATCTGGATGATTTTTTGATTATGGGCAAAACTGTTCAGGAATGCGAAACTAACGTGTCTTTTGCCATTAGACTTTTGAACTCACTAGGCTTTATCATAAACAAAGAAAAAAGTTCGTTGGCACCAAGCACAAAGAAAAAATTTTTAGGCTTCATATTCAATAGTGTCAAAATGTCCTTAGAACTCCCCCAAGACAAGAAAGAGAACATTCATAATTTAACACGGCTTATGTTAAACAGGAAATCCCTAAAAATAAGGGAACTTGCCAAGCTTATTGGTTCACTTATATCAGCGAGTCCAGCCGTAAAATATGGGTGGCTCTACATAAAAGCCTTAGAAAGAGACAAGGTCTTGGCACTAAAGAATAATAATTTTAACTTCAATGCTTACATGAAGCTTAATAGGGAGTCCGTCAATGATCTCTCTTGGTGGAGCAAGAACATTTTTTCCTCTTATAATAACATTATACAAGACTCTTTCGACTTGATAATATTCACAGATGCTTCCCTGGAGGGTTGGGGTGCAAGCTCTAACAATATCTCCGCAAATGGATGGTGGTCGAAAACTGAGAGAAATCTCCACATTAACACGTTAGAATTGTTAGCAATTTTTAAAGGACTTAAAAGTTTTGCCCGCTTTAAAAGAAATTGTAACATACTCATAAGAACGGATAATACAACTGCGTTATCGTACATTAACAAAATGGGAGGCGTAAGACATCTAAGACTTTGCAACATTAGCAAGAATATTTGGCAATGGTGTGAGGAACGCAATATTTGGTTGTCAGCTTCTTATATTAGCTCCAAGGATAACCGGGAAGCGGACTTGGCATCCCGGTCCCTATCATTAGATACTGAGTGGGCTCTTTCCAAGAAATACTTTAGTAAAATTGTCTCAGTGCTCGGACAACCAAATATTGACCTCTTTGCTTCCGAAGCAAATAATAAATGCCAGCGTTACATATCCTGGAAGCCAGATCCAGGCTCGCTAGCCGTAGATGCATTCACTGTAAACTGGGAGGGCGAATTCTTCTATGCTTTTCCACCTTTCTCACTCATCTTAAGAGTTTTACGTAAAATAATATCTGACAGAGCAGAAGGTATAGTGGTAGTTCCTTTGTGGCCGTCACAACCATGGTATCCCATTTTACAAAAACTAAAAGTAAAAGAACTGGTTATAGGACCTAGTAAAAACTTATTATTTTCACCTTACAGAGAGCCCCATCCTTTGGCCAGTTCGCTTACCCTGGTGGCCACACACTTATCAGCGAAGCTTTCCGTTTGAGGCAAGTTCCAGAATGTGCTATAGGAACTACGATAAACTCAATCTCGTCATCCACAATCAGGCAGTACGAATCATCATTTAAACTGTGGTGGGACTTCTGCCAAAGAAATAAGGTGGAGATATATAAAGCCACTGTTCCACAAGTATTATTGTTCCTGCAGCGAACCTTTGAGAAAACCAAATGCAAATATGGCACAATGAATTCTCATAGATCGGCCCTTTCTCTTATCTTATTAGAAAAAATAGAGACAGATCTCAGGATTAAACGTTTCATGAAGGGTACTTCCAAAATAAGACCTTCTGAACCTAGATATAGTAGCAGTTGGGATCCTAGTGTGGTACTTAACTTCCTATATTCATTAGGTTCTAATGATAAACTCACACTTAAACAACTATCCCACAAAGTTATTACTCTGTTAGCACTGGTTACGGGACATAGAATACAAACTCTATCCTTAATTAGGGTCTCCAATATTACAGAAACTGCATCGGGTACACAAATTTTTATAAGTGACAAAATTAAGACTTCGGGAACCAACTCATTACAGCCCTGCCTACATTTGCCTTTTTTCCAGGAAAATCCTCACGTTTGTGCAGCTTCTGCATTGAAGGCATACATAAAAGCCACAGAATCTCTTAGGAAACCTAATCAAGTGTTCCTCTTCCTAACTCACAAAAAACCACATCGGCAGGCAAATAAACAATCCCTGAGCCGCTGGATAAAGGAAACGATGGAGAAGGCAGGCATAAACACCCAATTATTCAAGCCGCATTCGACAAGACATGCAGCAACATCGGCCGCTAGCAGAAGTGGAGTTCCGTTGGAAGCGATTATTAGAACGGCAGGTTGGTCAAATGCAAGAACTTTTGCACGTTTCTACAACAGGCCCTTATCTTCGCAAATGGACTTGGCTACGAACGCCTTAAACATAAATATTTCAACCATATAGTTAACTTGTTAACTTACCTTTTTTTGAATACACTTTAATTAAAGAACACTTGTTACATTCATTCAGCCTGCTCTATTTTTTCCCATAATCGCATTACTTCTCTGAACAACTACTTGGTTAAACAAAGTGATATAGAGGATTGGACGCTGAAATATAATTGATAATCAAACGAACTTACCTTAGTGAAGTTCGATTATAATTATATGAAGCGTCCAATCCGAAGATATCACTTCCCACCCTCCCGGAACAGGAATATTTTTTCAGAAGTAACTATTTAGTCACTTCATCCCTAGCTTGCGATTATGGGTCTTCTTCTCTAAAGTAAATGATTATGACAGTACCGGATACATACGGGGGAGATGTTTGGAGGGGGAATTTTGAGCGCGAAATCTTTAAACATAGTGCCAGGCAGCACGACAGAAGCGTACTACTTGGTTAAACAAAGTGATATCTTCGGATTGGACGCTTCATATAATTATAATCGAACTTCACTAAGGTAAGTTCGTTTGATTATCAATTATTAACTAAAGCAATACAGCATGAAATAAGTTTTGTTTCAAAATAAAATAGAAAACAAAAGTGAAGTCCAGTAAAATGGGATTCAGTTAATGCTGCTCTTCAAAAAACGAATTTTATATTAAAAGAAACTAGCTTCATAGCTTGTTCACAAGAAGTGCCAAAGGAATGCTACGAAAAACTCAAAATGAAAAACTTTAGTATTAGTTATATTATCATTTTACACTCCCTTGTCTCCTGTTGCCCTGCAAATTAATTTTAGAATGTATTGAGTTTGCAGATATGTTACTGTAAATTTGATTATAAACTTTGAAAACGAGTAGATAATGTTCGATAGATTAATATACGTTTTCGAAAAAACGTCGGATCCATAATTTTTGTTGTTTGTCATAAGATGGATGCTGGAAACATTTTATAATAACAATCTTTTAGTGGCGGCGAAAGTGTTTAAAAGCTACTCTTTCAAAATGTAATTATATTAAATAGGTTACGAGTGATTCCTAAAAATATGTTATTGTATTTTATCCGCTGTATGTCGTATTGCTTGATGTATTACCGTAAAAGTTTTTAGAACTATCTGAAATTTTGTCAATATTCGATTATCCATTCTACAAATTGTAAAATAAATATAATTTGCCCTGCATAACCGGATCGTAATAATTCTACTTATTTGATAAAAAAATGGCGGCTGTATACATATACCAGATTAGAGTACTTTAACGTGCCAATTTGTCAAACAATTATCAAGAAGATTTACTAACGTCACAACACATATTTTCTTGCAATTAATTGTAATAGATAAACTCATCGCTCCTCTTTTTCAAATATTATTGCATGTATGCTAAGGTAGTGCAATTTAGTATAATATACCTGAAATAAATGAATAAACGACTTACTATCATTCGATGTGTCTAAAAATTAATGGGCCTTAAAGTAAGGTAATATGATTGGTTTAGATTCTCATTACAAAGATGATTTTAACTTAAAATAAAATAGAGATGAAAAACCTGCCCAATGACTTCATTTGACAGATTCCACAGTGTTAAATGAATAGTAATAATATAACACTTCAGAATGTTTCAAGTTTTATTAACTTGCTACATGTTTTACAAAAGAAGGTTGCTTATTGATATTAGATTTTGTTCACGCCGACGACGCGACGCCGACCCTTTATGTCTATGACCATTGTATCTGTCCATTTGGAACACAAATTCCATATTTCCAGCTACACCGCACCGCCTGAGTTGGGCTGTTTATATTAAGTAGGTAGTCGTTAGAACAGGTAGATCCGAGGGTATATCTTACTTGTCATTGAACTCTGCAGATATTCAAATGTTGGGTTTGATAAAATCGGGAATTGTAGCTCATTAGGGATACTGTGCTTACCCCATCGTTTGGTGGAAAAAGGTACTAAATTTGGAGTGTAAAGGGTTGCTTGTTATGTTGTTGCATGAATATTGCAACCGATAGTACATGCAAGACACTGTATAGAGGTTCTCATTGCTATAAAGAACTGCCATACTACATAAAGCAATGCAAACCATTAGTCTTTTTAGAACTACTGCTGTCAAAATGTAAAACAGAAATTTGGCAGTATTGTAGTTTAAGTTGTGTATTTGTCATTGCATACTATTATAATTGAGCTTAGCATGTATTTTTTGTAAAAGCTTTAAGCTAAATAAAGTACTCAGAAAACACCCTGTTAATCATGCAGGTACTTGTTTTGTTTGGAAGCTCTGGTACAAACAAGACAAGTCTTAAGGTGGCCACATCAAGCCAGTGTCTGTGTTCAGGTTAAAGTGATATATGCTTAGTGCTGTTTATAATTAGAAAAGATAAATGTCTTATATCTTATGGTAACTTCAATATTGCTTCCCAATGACCATAAAAGTCTGTGTATCTATTAAACATTTTGATAGACCAATTGGCAGTAACTTATGCGTTGGAAAAATCCTACTTACCTTGGCCACAGCAGCTCCAACTGTTAGTGTTTCAGCAGGTCTCCCATCCATCTGATTACATGCAGAATACAAAACTAACTCTGTATCGCTAATATCTTGAAATTTAGGATGACTCTTATCAGAAGGATCACAAAAATGTTCTATTTCCGCCATAGTGAACTCACGCACTCTGATTAGCCCAGACCTGGGTGATATTTCATTCCTGAAGGCATTTCCAATTTGTGCCGCAGCAAACGGAAGTCTGCCCTGATTAAATTCAAGCAATCTCTTGAAATTTACAAAAATACCCTGGGCTGTTTCGGGCCTTAGGAACCTAAAAAATTACAAATTGGTAACACTACTCTATCATCAGTAGTAACAGACTTATGAGAAGTCAATTATTTCTATGGAATGACTAAATTAAAATATAATTTGTCAAATCTAGCACGAGTTTTTTAATTTAAAATAATAATAATAATTTGGTGTTCTTGACATGATTTGTAAAATTAATAATAAAAAGGTGATGTTACTTATACTAAACCTACTGTAGGCAATCAATATTTGGATGTTATTATAATTTAACAACTTGCACAGCACAAACACTTGTTCAGTTTTTTCTACATCTGAACTAAACAATTAAAACATAAAGTAGGTAAATAAACAATCAATAAGCTCCACTTGTTACATATGTATAGTTAAATCTTTTCATGTACCAAAGCTAACAAAAATTAAATATTTTTCAAGCCTTTCCTTAGTTTAAGAATAACTGCAACTGTGATAAGTGAAACTAAAGCAGTTCACAAAAACATCTTTATTAATGTGGACACATCTTAAGTCACACTTTGGTGGTCATCTTGTGAAACTGGCAAAGAGTCATCTAGCAGTATCTTTGTGAACTACAATGTAAGTTGGTACAGTATGTATATCTACAAAGACTGAAACTGTCGGTTGTCCAGTCTTTTGCTGAAAATTGGTCACGCAACATCTAGCGATGACTTTATGAACTGCGTCGTACGTTACTACAGTCAGTAACTACAGAAACCTACACTGCCGATTGCACAATGAGTGTATGAGCCCATTAGAAAATTACTTTGAAAGATTAATCTCTAGTCACATTCGTTTTAGCTCGAAGTTAACTACCACCTCTGCTATGTACTAAAGACAGGCATAACAACATCAAACTTATGGGTGTATCAAAGATACAAACATCAGAAATTTTGTCATGTCATCAGCATGAAGTTTACAATAAATAAATATGGGAAAAAATGTACCAAACATTTTAATTTTAAAACTTAATAATAAAGAGAAAATATTTTACTATGCATTTCCTAATAAAACAATAAGCATAAGGGACAAAAAATGTGTAGGTGGAAATCTTTTTTTGTACACAGCGTTAATGTGAATGTTCAAAAAGAAAAACTGTTTATAATCAGAAAATTTGCAAACCTGAAGCATTCATACACTCAAAAATTTTAATACCAAATAAAACATGGTGTTAACACCGAGGTTCATGATTATTTTTATAAACATGATTCCATTACCGTGCCTTTGTGAATATAGGTAATAGGAGAAATGACAATTCACAAATGCAACAAAAGGCAACTGTATAACAAGACATTACCCTTTTAATCCATTGGAATATCCATTCTTATATACATTGAAAATATTGTGCAGAACTGAAAAATGCACAGTAATACAAAAAACAGATGCAAAGCACAAATCCCACAGTTCCCTACAAAATATGTCACCTGAGCACCATATTCATAAAATAAAATCTTAGTGTGCAGACATGCTTATTAAAATTCCGTAGTTCCAAGTAAAATCTTGGTGCATGGCAAAGCAGGTCAGAATGAACACTATCATGATATATTCCAAAGTAGCGAATTTTCATTTTACACTACCCCCACTGTGAATATGGAATAAGAGGAAGTAATAAGTAATTGGGATGAAGTTTTGAAATGGATTTGTTCACAATGAACAAAATTAACAAAAAAAAATGATGCAGATAATAATATACTTTTGCCAATTTTTGCTGAGGTGTACAAAGGATTGATACATTAGGCAGAGAGGAAGCCAGACTTTTTTAATACGGATGATGACCTAACAATTAAAGATGTTAACGACCAAATAGGAAACTAGAGAAAGTAACTACATAACAATAGGCGCTGAAAAATATTGTGCAGCTGAATATATTTATTGCAGAATGTGGAAATTTTAAAGCTCTAAAGATCATTCCCAATTTTCAGCTTCATTTTCAAGAGATTTTAACAACAAACCAAACAGCTCTTTTTTAATTTATTATTTTGTAACAATGAATTTATCTATTTCTGCATTAAAATTATGTATATTTCAAGCCTTAATAAATAATTGTTTATTCTCGTATGTGGTGTGCTATTTTTCCCTTTGGCAGACACCTCCCTAAAGCACAGTTATCTATTAATCTATGATGCAGTGAGTGTCCAAGTGGCCATGACAAACATTTGGCTGCTTGTAACGAATAAGTTATAATAACATGACTTCACCATAGTGTTTTTTGATAAAATTCACCATACTACTAATAATGTATTAATATTTTTTTACTTACCCCTTTATCAAACCGGAAGGACCTATTTGAGTTGCAAACATTAAATTAAACTCAATAGGCTCACTTAAATCATTCCCAGTCAATGGGCTTTTCATTTGGAATTTACTCATTACTGCAGCCATCTCAGCCTTGTTCATACCATCTAACTACAATTTGATATTTAATTTATCAAGTAAAACTACTCAAATTGCATGTAATACTTACTTTAATTATAATGTCCTCACACTCTGCTTTTGTATTTTCATCAGTTTTCTTATCTCTAGCAATTTTCTCCAAATGAGCTTTGATAAGATGATCCAGTCTAAAACATTCACCAGTTTTCACATCTTTCGTCATCAAATCTGCAAATCTGTCAACATGACCAGATGCCCTATAAATTACAAAATTACATCCAATCCACCTTTATGATTACAACTAGGCATACTTTAACACTGGTTCAGGAGTTAGGATTGAACAATCAACCTCCAACATCTGTTCTTCAAGAACAAAAAATTGTCTCCATGCATTTAAGAGGTTAGCTTTAAAGGCACAGCCCATTGGTCCAAAATCAAATTGCCCAGTAATACCACCATAAATTGCAAATGACTGATCAAAGAAAAACCGTCGTTTTAAAAGATCCTCCATTTTCGCTCTATCAAAAGTAACTACATTTGGTGCTAGCTCTAATTCCTTGTCCTCTAAAACTTTCTTCCGTAGCTTTAGCTCATTTACTGCTTTCTTGATGTCTAAATCAGGAGCTCCTTCTTGCTTCAGTTTCCGTACATAATCACCCTAAAATGTTTTTATTTCAGTCATTAATGACCTACATGTCAATAACTACCAAAAACAGAAAAAAACTGAAAACACAAATAATAACTTGGGCTGTGAGTATAATCAATAAATTGATTATAAGTCAATTATCGATTATTAGTCTATTGTGTCTCTATTTTATAATAAATTATAGCTTTTTATCATAATCAATTAATCAATCAAAAATGTTCTATGTTCGGCTGCACCCTAAACATGTATTTCGTAACACTGTTTATAGTCCGAGAGCCCGATCAATTTTACTATCTTGAATCTGAACGATTTTAATGTTTTATGAACAATTCATTATGAAAACATGTCCCCCAAATAACAAGGGTGCCAGCACAAATCCTGCCAAAAACAATTAATAGTATAGTGTTCCTAACTTCAAAGTTGGTTCTGCTCAAATGACCAATGCAATAAAGATTGTATTGTTACCAAATACAAKTGCCGAGGATTTCTGGAAATATGGCAGTTGGCACCGTTGATGTTTTGAATTCGCCTGGTCTCTGCCTACAATTTTTGTAGGCTTCTTTWATCTGGGAGATAAAGGTAGATAACGACTTTTTTCCAACCCCTTTATCACCATGGTAACTTTTTTTTCTGGTCGTATGCATGCAAATGCACACTCTAATGCTGTTCTGAAGTCTTGGGGGAAAAAAGGTTCACATTGAAAAAACCCATCCGATTATTAATTAATATTAATTCTTTCAGCAGGATTTGTGCCAGCATGGTTGCTGTTTGATGGACAAGGTAGTAAAACTGATCGGGCTCATGACATTCTGAAAAAAACAACATCACTCAAAAAGTACTAAGGTATTATTCAAACAAATATACTTAATACATTTTGCTTAAATAATTACCAATTGTCAGGTATAATTTCAGTCTATTATTTTTGGCCTATAAACTTTTAGGAATTTTAGATACTGCACATACAAAATGTATAAAGTGAAAATTACTATTTTCAAACATATTAGTGTAGTAATTATTGAGTGGTGCTGTGTTTTATAATCTTATAACTTTTTATTTTATAAACTACCCTTAATATTAATTTGAATGAAGTTTTTTCAGACTAGTTTAACATGAGTTTGTACTAGCAAGGTTACAAAGTCTCATCTCTGTTTATGTAGTCTTATAATACATTATACACAAGGGTGTTATTATTTCAACAACTGACAACTCAAAAATACTTTTCTGTTAAAAATTCTTGATTTGTTTTCTCACTTTTTATATAAAAAATAAATAATTTTATAGCCTGTTATACCAAATGTTGTAAAAGTTATGTGAATAGCGGCGAATAGCACAAAAAAGGAGTATTGAAACACTTGAAAACATTTGAAATGAGAAAATTATGTCCACTTAAAAATTTCAAGCATTTATTAGTGGTGGTGAATGCCCTTTATAAACAGAAAAGGAAATACAATTAGGACAACAGAGTCATCTTTCAGTACCTACCTAATTTACAAGGTATGATTTGATAATGTCTCATAAGTAATAAGTTAAAATGATTGGCAACCATGTGATAAATTTTTAAAAACAAAAGATATAATTACTGTATTTTAGGTGCTGCATTGAAGTATACCAAAAAAAGTATATGGTTCTATTAAAAAAATAAATTTGAGTACTGCTCCGAAAATATGCAACACCCCGTGTTGTAAACATATGTATTTAAAACATGATTAAAAAAGCACTTCCGGAGAAAAAGTCTTTATTGCATTTTCCTTTGATGGAAGTTACATTCCTTATAGAAAGAAAAAATATATATCTCGATCATCGTTAAGACCTATCCAACGAGCCCGATGTGTGACAGACAAGCAAATGCCGACAATAGTGCTCTTTTTCATAAACGGAAAATGCGCTAAAAAATTTGTTTTTATAAGTGACTTGGTGTTTCAAAAATTTCTATATAATAATAAGTAGTAGAAGTGCAATGGACAATAAATACAAAAGTATTCCTTCATAACAATGTTTACTGTATACAGCTGTGGTTCACATTCAGATGAGGTTTACGAAAAATAATATTTTCAAAAAACAGTTTGTGATTAGATAACATGTAACATCTAAAAATTCGATAGTACAAATTAAAGACAGTTATTATTATCAAATGCGTAAAGCCGATTAATGTTTCAAAAAAGTATTTTACATGTGATGTAAATTGCCATCAATCATGGTATGTATTACGGGCATCTACATAAAAAATAGAACAAGATAGTTTAGACAAATTTCTGTTTTACGAAACACTAAACTTGCTAAACAGCTTTAATTCGTATTACTTTCTGACAAATTTTTAATAAAAAATAATAATATTAATTTCTATGTTATACTTTGTCCTTTTAAGTAAATTTTTTATTTTATTACCTCCAAGCTTCATTTACCATAGATCACTGCCACTCAGTCGATACAGCTATTATTACATTTGCAATTGCATACTAATCTAAGTCTTATCTAACAGTAAAAACATTTTTTAATAATAATTTAATAAAATGCCGTTTATGTTTATTAATTGAAAACTCAGACAGCTCCTTATAAAATAGGTATACTGTAATTAGTTTATTAATTACTTTTAAATAGAAAATATCTATATTTTATAACAGTGGATAACGATTAAATTTAAGTTCTAAATATAGCTTGTGTAGGTACTTGAATTTAGTAAAATGTTTGAAACATATGTATAACATTCAGTGCCTACCTGTTCTTTAACATTAGCACGCAAGGGTGCTAAAACTTCCTCAGTCTGTGGATTCGCCATTTCTTGAAAATACAATTTAACGTCAATATTTCTGTGTTTTTTATTTGTACCCCACTTTTGCTGGCTGATGCAAGCACAATTCAATTGCCTTGCCGCTAGAAAATTAACCATACAACATCTTGTTAAAATATGTCGCGTATTTACTTTGACAATTTTATGGAGCAAAGAGTAGAGTTTCATTTACTAACAATTAGATGACGACTACAGTGAAAGTGAAAGGTAATTCTCTCCACATCCGGAAAACCGCACAAATATTGTTACAAACTAAAAATTCACGTGTGCAACACAAGCTGTCAAGTCAAACCACTAAATTCCTAACCTCATAGATGTTGTCATTGTCACTTGTCAATTGTCACAGATTCACTGCTGCCTGCCCAAGATTTATAATAGTAGACGATAGTAGTAAACTCTAATAGCCTTGCCGCCTGCCGCTAGCAGCAGCAAGCGCAGGCTAGCAACCAACCATATGTCCTTTCCACTAAATATTCAAAAATTGGTATATAATATTATTGTATATTATAAAAAATATTCAACCAACGACTAAAGGCAGGTTTTCTTATGAAAGATGATAGCTAAAATTAGTACTTACTACTTACTAGCTACTTCCTTATAGCAGTACTTTTTTAGCTAGGATATCATCCGGGTTCGTTAAAAGTTTAAATGGACTAACGAATCAGTGTGGGTTCGTTAAAAGTTTAAATGGACTAAAGAATCAGTGTGGTTTCGCCGTAGTAGAAACCTACTTTGCACAAAACTGCTTCATCTTGGCAGTGGAACGCGCATTTCAGTGTGTGTACCAATAACTGTGTGAGCATGGCGCGATCTCCAGATTTAAGCCCATGCGACTGTTTCTCGTGGTAGTTTCTAAAGGCCCGTTTTTAAAGCATACGAACTCTACAAGACGTAATATATCACGAAATAGCCAGTATAGATATCTAGGTATACCACGAATGCTTGAGATGAGAGAATCATGCAATTTTCAGAATGCGCTTACGATCGATGTGTAGCTATTGTACCTTGCTATGCTACCTATACTATGTTAACAATGAGCTTTTGCATGGCCACCTTCAATAAAGGTGGCCATGGCTTTTGACGCTTGCCTGCAGTCTTGCAGATGTTTTTTTTTAAACGATGTAAATTAATAAAGCTCACGTTGCATGTTGTTTTATATCAAAAACTAGACACCTGTATATGTGTATGTAAAATAGAATTTTTTATATTATCCTTTAAAATTAGGAAGGTTTTTTCGCACCAAGTATTACAAAATTCTACTTAGGTAAGATATACCTGTATATCACAGATAATCAATTATTCAAGATAGGTGCTTCAGTACTTCAGTAACTTCAGTTACAAATCAAAGTATGTTTTCGCATATGTGTAGATAAACATAATAACGCTTCTCGTAAACAGGTATAAATGTGGTATAAAATGGAGATGCCTGCAATATAGGTATCTTTATTGCAGATTGCAGATGTTCCTAGATTATGTTATCTATAAAAATATTATCTTCAACGAGGGTATTACTTGCTTTTGCTAATAAACACCAAATAAATACGACCATCGGTTAGGTATCTCTTGGTGTTATAATGTACTAATGCGTTGATAATAGATAAAAATTATTTAGGCGCTCTAATAATAATACTGTTTAAAAAATATATTTTGGACTACGTACTACTTTAGTTTCAACGGTTTCAATATGTGTTGTACTAAAATTCTGAAGGTTATCATAGTTATATTACCTGTCACGTGATTCTAATACCTACTACACGCTTCTATAACCAAAATCTTATTATCGCAGTAGTATCACATTATTGTTGCAAGAGATACCTATCAAAATGCGGTGAAAATACATTTAGAAACTTGAATTTGTTGAAAATTAGAATTGGTATATCCACATTCTACAGTCCACAGGCCACATAGTAAGCGTTTTAGTGATTTTGCAGTTTAAGGGTTTAGTCAAATGTCATTTTTGTGAGAGGTTACCTCCATGTTCGACAACTTCAAGTGAGTTACATCTTTTATTATCAGATGCAAGTTATTTATGGAAAACAAGTATGTAACAATTTCGTGTGGTGCTTCGCACTAAACGAATGACCCTTCTAATCAGTCCTTGATCTTTCAGAAGTGATATCAACTTCTTTTCTTGGTGTTTTGTAAGACGTCTTACGTTGCCAAGTTAAGTGTAGTTAACTCCAATATTGCCTTAACAAGTGTTAGTGCAGTTCTGTAAATAGGAAGGCTACAATGTTTACTATTCAGAACCAGAATATAGAGGACCACAGCAAGCGTGGAAAAGAGGCAATACACTCTGGACATTTTATGGTGTCCCATTTTGAAGCTGAAGAACAGGATGATGAAGATGAACTTGCTGTGCCATTGCCAGAAGTAACCGAAACGAAGGATACATTCGATGTTGTGGAAGTGAAAACTATTCGTACAAAAGAGAATCCTATAGTAAAAGTAAATCATCAGCAACTGGCAATTGACACCAGCCTGTCGAAATTATTTCAGTGCATGTCATTGGCTTACAGGTTTGTTTACTAATGCAATTCTTCATCTAGCTGGTAAAACCTAATGGCCTACCTAGCTCTTTGTTTACTTCATGTGAACTGAGATAACATGTAATCTACATGTGCTATTTGCAATTATGTTTTTGGTTGTTCTGTAC
Source organism: Rhyzopertha dominica (assembly GCA_025024175.1). Taxonomy (NCBI): domain Eukaryota; kingdom Metazoa; phylum Arthropoda; class Insecta; order Coleoptera; family Bostrichidae; genus Rhyzopertha; species Rhyzopertha dominica. The sequence continues at coordinate 34,470,920 of QCXZ01000001.1, read as the reverse complement.
AAAGCAAATCAATATGATTGTGATAAAAGGTTTTCAAATACTCTGCCTCTTTTCTTTTTTGATTAATAATAATTAAAAAATGCTGTATATCTTGTGTACTTAACTTAAGCTGTTTAGAATATTTTATATATTTTTTATAACAGATTGATACACTTTCAAACTTGGGATGAATTTTTTTGTTGCTGTTTAGACACTGCTATCATAAATTAATATACAAAGCCACTTAAAAAAAGTACAAGGCTGCTCACACTCTGCAGTAGAAGACGATAATAAGTATTTACTGTTTCGAGATCACCAATTGCCAATTGAAAGTACGAATCTTACTATTCTCGAGACCCAAGAATGGAAAAGAAGAAATTAAATTACTGCTGTTATTTTCAGTTAAAATATCAAAAAAGTGAGAATAAATTGAATTTGACAGAACTTCAAGAACCGTTGCCTGGCAATAGCCACGAGAGCCGATTTTAGAAACGTCAAATAATCAGTACACTATACTAAAAAAAACTCCCAATCCATCTAGGTATAATTTTCAATCTACACTCGAGTCACTCAGCAGATGTAGTAATAAAAAGTTGGAGTGGGAGAGTACTTGCGTAAAGCGTTGTAGGCAACAGCCCGTTTCACACTAAAGAATTGTATGCGTTGCGGACCTTTTGAATCGCAACTTGAAATTTGAAGTCATAAAAAAATGAAAATGCAACAGAACAGAGTAGTGTTTTATTACTATATCTGTTGAGCGACTTGAATATTTGAACGTTATATCATGCTTATTAACAAGGTGATTAGAACTGGAGTTTCAAAAACAGTACTTTATCTATAGATGAATCACTTCATCATACAATATAGTAATAATGATATTAGACATCTACGATATAATTTAACTGTTTGAAGAAATACAGGCAAAATTGTTAGTTTTTTTAATTGGAACATATGTATGTCTCAAATGTTTTGGTGTAAGCTTCTTTATACAATTTAGAGAAAATTGATTTATGGCAATTCTTCAAGACAGGTGTAACTAACATTTATCTTAAATTAAATATAAAGGTCCATGACCAACGAGAATCAACACATCAAGCTTTTGTGTGTTTCTATATAAAATCCCTAATTTTTCTAAACATCCCCATCTTAATTGTTCCATTATATCCATTTTAATTCAAAGTAGCCCAGAAATTTTCAGTTTGTCAAATTTGTGGAAAATTTAGAGTTGTCTTTTTTTTGTCACAAAAGGTATGTTGTGAGCATTTATCCAATTTTGAGATTTCTTGTGCATAATAGCACGAAGCTGTCTTTCCAAAACATATCTTGAGCCTGATTTTTATAAATAAAGTTAATTAATTTCGTTAAGCAATTTCAAATATAATTTTGACTGTCCACAGCTTCGCATCTAATTCATCCCACATACATTGTGAAATTCCACCAGTCGGTATCACGCATCAAACTAAAACTTTTCATTCAAATTTGTCTTTTTGCTTGTATTTTACATTGTATACACATTCTTCTGCATTGTGTATGTAAAAACCATTGTTTTTTCTTGAATTTGGGAATTACCCAAAATACAATATTTTCATGTATGATGATATTTGCAAAATTAATTAATGTTTCAGCTAATTGATTTGGTTGTATATTTCAGACATTTCTTTCTTTTACATTGTTCTACACTTCTCTTCAGTTCTCTCTAAATTCGCATACGTGATTTCCTTTCTGTTCAGTTAATAATCTAGGTCTTTAAGAAAGCTTTATACGTGGTAAACCTTCCTCACATTCTGTATTCGCACGATATATGATTACCCATGACATTTTTTTATTTTCCAGTAGTCCAACTGTTTGAATTTTAGACATCGCCCAACTGAATTATAATGCTTTTACTTCTTAAAGATTAATCTTCACCAAGTCCCAACTATATCCACTTTAAAGTGAAGATTAATCTTTATGAAGTTTTTTAAATTTTTCATACAGTTATAATTTGTCAGAACCTTTGACACATACGTTAATTAAAAGAAATGGCTTATTATAGATTTAATCTATTGTACAGCTGTACTTGCAGATTGAAAAGTCAACCCATATATATTCTGCTGAGTATAGTAATGCAAAAGGATAAAATATAGTAGCTATATGATTTATATATTTGTGAAATTTAGTCTGTCCATTATTGACTAGCTCTTAATATCAAATTCTTTAAGAGTAGTTACAAAAATTACAGGTGCCAGTTAGAGGAGCAACTATTTCATACCACACAAGAACACAAATTTTTTTTGGAGTACTTTATTTTCTGATTAGTTATATAAGAAACACTGTGGATACATTAGCTTCACTTTACAATTCCTATATTTTAACCATTTCACCCATATATAGAATATCTACTTATTGTACATGGTATAGTGTGAATATAGTTTGCAGTTCATTTTTACTAGCAAAAAATACTGTCATTTGTTTAATCTTTTTTTTAATTTTATTAGACATACATGTTTAGATATAGTCTACATGGAAGGCAAGCTTAATATCTATCTTCATTAACTGTTCTGGAACTAAAATTGTTTGGTTTGTTACTACTCAGAACAGTAAGATATCAAAAGTGAGAAAAAATCACAGTAATACAATTTAACAGAATTTCACACATTTGTGACATCTATATTTGATATTCTGTCATTTTATATTTTTCTGTGATAAATATGAAAATGCACATTTCTCATTGACAGCATTGTCGTTACTTGTAGTAAATTTACATCTATGTTGCTCATTTGCAGTGGTTATCGAAGGACAATTAAAATTATAATAATGAATTGGTTTTAAGTCGTTATTTGAATTAAAATAGGTAATATTGTAATCTAGCCTTTTTGATATTATCAAATGAAAAAGATGTCTATATAAGAATAAGAATTTTAGTTTCCCTATTATAGAAACAGTGGTAGTTCTGTATGTATGTGTAATGTTTTATAGGACTGCTTTCTGACCATGTACATAATGCCTAATTAGCAAAGTAGGTGTATTTTAAAACTTTAAAATTTCTATGTAGGTTACTACAGCATCCTGATTATTTAATTCAAACAGCTGTATTTGAACATTTATCACAATATTTTTTTCATGTCATGACCCCAATTACTTAAATAGATTTTTTACTGTTTCTACTACTTTCAAATGGAATATGAACAAATTATGCAATAAAATGTATTACAAATTTAACTTGCTGTTTATTTTTAAAATTCAGAATTATGAACATCTTTTAACTAAATTAATTTTAAGTATACATATATAGTAAGCATTCACTGGGTTTCAGTGAGCAATCTCATCTGTTTCATTTTGCAGCATAAATTTTTATTAAACTAGAAAATTACATTAATGTTAATTTTATGTATGGTTTTCTTTCTTATAAGTGGAAATTATTAAATGTTTAATCAGTGATTATGTTGTTGACTTTTCTTATGAGTGTCTATTTATTTAACAGTTACATAGCTTCAATAACACAAAAACAATCCTAGTCATAAGTTTATATATCATGTAGTGATTTTGATAGATTGACTGATGCAATGGTATTTACAGACAAAAGCTTACATCTCCAAAGTGGAATCGATTTAGAGGAATTCGTTTAAGATGGAAGGATAAAATTCGCCTGAATAATGTGATATGGAGGTGCTGGCACATGCAATGTAATAAGTCCTTTTTTTTTTAATTTGTCGAACTAACAAATAATTTAAATGTTTTTTATTTGCAGTTATTAAAAAGCAAAACACTTTGATATGTCAGTTTGCTTCCCCACTGGATGTAGACACGCACAATAAACCAGAGGTTAGTATCTTCTTTATCTGTCCATTGTTGTATCTACTGTAAGTCATGTTTATTGCATAGTAATTCATAACTAATCAGTTGTCATAATAAATTCATGCATATTTATTGATTATGCAAATAGGCTGCTGTTTATCTGTGTTTGACACCTGATGTTTTTTATTAAATCCTCTTACTTTTATGCCTTCTATAAATTAGGATATTTGCACGCCGGTTGAATATGAGTCATGCATTTTTATCCAACCGTGTAAAGTCAAAAATTGAAATTTTTGCCAACTGGCCTTAGTGAATGATGTAAGCCTGTCACACATTACAAATTCACCATAAAGAAATAATTTAAAAGAATCATATTTATTGATTTATATACTCAGGTGAAAAAAACAGGGCTATATTAGTTTTTATTAGTTGGCTATTTATTTTGTTGTTTTGGGTTTTATTTTACAATTTTAAATTTTTATGCCAAGTAGTCCTTCCTAGACTATGCAAAAACAATATGGTGTTTATACTTGCTTTAAATGAACAATAATGCAAATAATTTGTATTAACAATAATAAACCTTGAAGGTACAGAGAATGAAATCGAACACTTAAATAAATCTCACTTTGTATTTCTTCCTGTAGACCTAATTATTGCTTGTATGTGGCATCTGATATCATTAATAAGCTTACAAATTCGCATTATGTGGAATATGCTCCCATTTTTCTTGAAGTGCTACATGAAGCTCATTAATTGTTGTTGGTGCTGTTGTAAAAGTTCTAACGTGCTCCCAAACATGTCCCCCATAGGATTTATGTGTGGGGAATATCCTGGGCAGTTAAGTGTTCTAATGCCAATTTATACCAAGTATACTCAACTCGTGAAATATGGTTTGTCGTTATACTGCTTCAGGACAAAGTCAGTATCAATAAATGGGGCAAATGAAACCATGTGATATGCCGAAACTTCCTCAAAATACCCCTGTGTAGTCAGCGAGCTTCCATAAAAAAGACTAATTTTGTAGAGGCCTCCATCGATATTCATATCCATACCATTAGTGAACCTCCCTTACGATTTAGCTGGGGACTGAATTGTTGAGCCATTTTCTCCACAGTTGTATGTCCATCTAGTGAATGTAGACAGAACCAGGGCTCATCAGTAAAAAGTACTCCATTGCCTAATATTCCAGTTAACATATTCACGAGCAGATTGTAATTGTAATTTTGCTACCTGGTGACATGTAATCTTTGACAAACTGTCCACTTACTTACTACTTACTTTATCACAAACCTCCAAAACTCGATTTTTTATCTGTATTTAGGTTAAATAATGATGTAGTAGAGTATTAATAACAAGAAATCTAACATCCAGAACAGTGGTTGTCTGTTTTCTGCCACTCCTCGCCTTGTTGTTTTTACCWTGAAAATGTTGTAGTACTCTTTGAATAGTAGAGTGGCTAAAGTTAGGTAAATGAGCCCTATAATGTTGGCTTGTACCATCTTTAGTACTTGCCTTGCCTGATGAGAGTAACGAGTAATGAGAATTGCCTAGCAACCAACAAATAAGTAGACATTTACAAATAACAGGCATTATTTCGAATCGAACAAATAATAAAACGTGGAACGTTAGAATTTAATACCATGTTCCACATTTACACACACTTTTTATTTATTTGCGTTATTTTTAATCTAAAGCAAAAATAAATACCATATTGCTTTTGTATAGTCCAGGGCGAGCCCATTGTAAATAAAAAATCAAAATTATAAAGTAAAACCCAAAATAATAAAAAATATAGCTGATTTTAAAAAATTTAATGGGTGGCCCTTCTATTTTGTACCTGAGTGGATTAACAAATTTTAAAAATTTGCTTGAATGCTTGTGGGTGACAGTTTTTGAAAGATTACAGGAGTAATTGAATCATTGGCTTTAATTTTTATCAGTGTTTTTAGAAGGTTAAATTTTATTCTGAAAATGATATAATTACATTATAAGATTCTTTCAAACACAAACATTTGGTAGATTCATATCCAACTATTTATGAAACTAAAAATAGTAACTATTTTTAACTGTTTGTCACTTTTTAATTGTAACAGAAAATAAATGTTTATTATGACTGAATAACATAATTTTTAATCTTTGTTTTTAGGCCGTGGTCTTAGAAGGTAAATATTGGAAACGAAAGTTAGCAGCATGTACTGCAGAATACAAAAAGTGGCGAATGTTCTTTCGCAATCATGCTCTAGGACATACCCCAAAGGACACTCCAGAAATGGTATGACAGGTGTAATGTTTTAATCAATACAACAATTTAAAATTTATTATATTTAGCTGAACGACATGGATATGTTGTCATGGAACTCTCAAAGCACGGACAATATGCACATGATGGTGGATGAAGATTATATGGGGCTAATGAGTGATACTCTGTTTTCTACTATATCGAATCAACCATTTGTCTTCCCAGATTCTAGAGAGATTGGTGAGTTCCTTAAGATTTAGTGATTTAAAAGTAACTACCAATCCACTACTTAAAAGATGATTTTTTTAAATATATATTTTTGCCAAAAATTAATAACACCTGATTTAGTATCTACTTTATTTTAAAAGGGTAAGGTATTTCTGGATTTAAAGCCATTGTCAGTAGCTAAAACAAATTAATAGTACACAGAATAAAAATTTTTACATTATCACAATGAAAGAAAACAGCCCTGCTTGATCTGAAACTGCAAGCACCTTCATATAAATAAATTAATGATGAAATAGAAAATTTTGAAATTTTGGTCTCCTATAATTACTTCCGCATCCAACGGATGGGAAATATTGTATCGCGAAAAATTTTTTTGAAAATTTTTATTTGCTCATTCACTTTAAAATGGTCGAAAACGCAAAAAAACAAAATTTGAGCAAAAAAAATTTCTTGTCTTTGTGTGTGTACATGGATTAGGTTAGCCAATTTTTGAACGATTTGTGGTGACTGGTGTAAGTACATGCTCATAAGTAAACATAAACAATGTGTAAACATAACCAAATCATTGGTTATTGTTTGTCATCTATTACTTTCTGAAATAAATCATCTGCCCTGGTCAATCTACTCTCACCCGGTCCACCCTCCGCGGTTATGCGCTACAGTCTGCCATGGTCAATTTGCTCTCTACCTTTAACTAGTCGTAGGGTGAGAGTGGTTTGACCAGAGAGATGATTTATTTCACCTTTGCTTATGGAGTAGCTTCTCCGATGCCGTCGATAGAAACCTGCACTAGGCCAGTGTCGATCTCAGTTGTAGACCGCTTAACTCACAGGGTTCCGCTTAGATGGCACTGAGGGCATCTGCCCTCTTACTCTCATACACATTTAGTACTTTCGTTTTGTTTAAATAGCTGTAAGCACACTTGATACGTTCTACAATTTTTTTTTGCCATAAAACGCTTCTAACACAGTACAACTATACACAACTACAAACTGCGAACCCAGATTAGGGGTTATGCTCTGACATTTATTGCTGTTATCGATGAGTGCAACTAGAGGTGTTAGGGAATGGATTTTGTATTTACTTAGTACGACCTGTATCAATTCCAGTTACGTACCTATTCCAAATACCTATTCTGGTTCCAAGCTGTTCAGTGTTGTTCATGACAATACGCCGTTGCCTCGGGAAGAGGTGCACGGAACTGCCAGCTCATACCTATTCCAGTGTAATAGTTCCAGTTCCGACGCAACACCTCTACGGTGACAAGCCAACTTTTATTATTATTTCAAGCATTGTATTCTTGCAAGCTAAAAAAACAGTCAAACTCAGAGGTAATAGATATGACTGACGACTAACCTGTGTCTGTTTATAATTTAGTGCCGGATACATACAAAACTTTGAAAATCACTTCTTTTAAGATAAATGTCAAAAATTATTTATTTGAAAATGTTTGAATTGTAGTTATGTATTCTATGCTCTCTAATCTAGCCACTAGTTTTCTCATAGTATTCTAAGGTTAAGTTGGATAGCGGTTAGCTAGACTTCGCCGAATAAAGACCTTATTATTATTATTATATCAGATATCATCAGATTTGTATATCACAAACTTATGATTATTTCTGAAAAAATTGTTCAGATATTATTTTATAAAATATCATGTTTATTATGGAATGTTAACATTACATTAACAGTAATAACTTGTTGCAGCTAGAGCTGGCCTTGCAGACTTTATACAACCAAGCTTAGGGCCGCTACAACCAAATCTGGATGACTACATGGATACTTTTGAGCCCTTACAAGGTAAGATAAAAGTTCATTGAATATTCATAATCTTTGTAATCTGTGCTGAAAACTGTTTAATTTGCAACCATTTGTATAACTTGTTAGCAAGCCTCTCGCTAAAGAATAAATGAATGAATGTTCTTCATTTATTAATATAGTAATTCCATACTAATGATTAACATGCCTTTTAAGTATCTATGCATTAKTATCGATTTAAATCATMACGGACAACTTMCTCGATTATAAATCGCATAATAATCTCGTTACATTAGTAGCTATAACATAATAATACCATTTTAATCTAGCATAAAATTAAATTAATAAAATAAAATGTGGATCTCAGATTGGTGCACAGCTGMACTATTTTTCAGTCATACTGTGTACATCCTACTCGATTGTACATTTGTCACTTTGTGTTTATTTTAAATTAGTTTTAGAAACCTTTATATAACCTCAACTTTCCTAATTAATGTTTTGGCTGTGATTGATTGATGTGAACAAGTCCATAATAAACCTCATATAATTTATGTTTAGGATGTTTATAATGTTTATAGAGCACACTTCTTATTTTATTCCATAGTAAGTTTATGAGTCTTTTAATATTGATTCCTATATATTCGATGCTCTGTATCCTTAAAGAACTGGTGGTTTATTACATGGTCTTGTATAAATAACAAAATTGAGATTTTTTATAATTTACTGATAATTTTGTATCTAAGACTTTTAAAATTTGCAGGACGTTTTCCACTTATTGCCTTCTGTGCTAAAATAGCCTGTTGCCTTGAGAAACACCACAACTTGCTAAGTTGTCAGTTAATGTATTTTTTGACTCAGCATTTGATTTGATAAGCACGATTTAAATAAGTGCTATCTTTTGTAGTACTGTTAAAAGTTGAACATGATCGAGAATATCAAAAGTTTTATTTAAATTCGAGTATTTACATAATGTTTTTAAAAATCATGTTCATTATTAACCAGATATTCTATGACTTCATATTAAGTAATATACAACTTCTTTATGATAATATAAAGAAGACTGATTCCTATAAGATATACATACATATACACTGTATTTTTCCTAGCCTGGCTCAACAGCGACTTATACATCTTTTATCATACAGAGCATGTCAGTGGTTGACTTACGGATAAATATATGGAGTTGGTTAAATGAGATTTTAAAGAAGTTTATAAAAAATATCCTCTCCAGTTTTATAATTTGTTTACTTAAATAGACTATATTAGTCTGGGTTTAAAATATTTCATTGCATATATATATGTTTATATAGAACAAGTAGAATTAAATTTTGACATAATCTAGTTGGTTTAAATTGAGTAAAATATTTCCTATATTCATTTAATTAACTTAATCCTGGTAGCAAGTAAGTGAAGTTAGGTACATTCACCATCGCTACTTATAAAAATGCAGTACAAGTGTGTGACAAATGCAGTGATTTAAATGAATTATTTTGTCATATAGTGCTGCGAAGTATTCTTTTTTTATAGTTTTGATACAGCTGACACAATACATAGTATTAGAGTACATCTGTAAAAATTCTAATAAAGGTTGCAAATTCTTTCAGAGCTTATATCAGGAAAGTTGCCAACAGTGCCGGAAGAACACATGAATGAATTCAAACACAACATGCCGTGGTTTTATCCTGAAATGGATCTTTCATCCGCAGCTAGCACAGCAGTAACTGTAAGTGTTTGTCTTCATGTTTTACTTTTTTTATTAGGTAATATTCAAGAAATTTGACAAAATTACTATTAAAAATATGGAAATATTATTCTAAAAACTATTATTAATCCAGATGATCTATCTATTTTATATTTTATACATAATTTCTAGAAATTGTTTAGTTACAATTAACATAGCTGAATGTTTAGTAAATTAATATTAGGCTTCCAATCTGATAGACTTTAGTAGGTTTTACTTTTTTATGATTACACATTTTTGTAATCATGGATTGTGTAAGAGGCTTTGGCATATTTAACTACCTATTTACAATATGAATGTTCAAAAACTGTAAATAGTTCTTGGAAAAGGTTATCCAGCAATTATAATTAACAATAACTTTTTTTCCCAGTCTCCATCCCAATTGATGGACCAGTTTCAGTCCACCCAACAACTACACAACATTGTAAATGACAAGCCAATGCCCATGCCAGATACAAGGCAACCTATTATGCAAATGCTATCTCCTTATGATAGCAACATGATGTTACCGCCTGCTGATGCCTTCAACACAAGACAGCAACCTCAGGAACAACCGCCACCTTACCAGCCTCAAGCAACAATCTCGAAAAGCTCAAAACCTGTGAAGGCTGTGTCCCCAACGCACACAAAAGTGGTTACAAACTCACAGGTGTTCAGCAAATCTCTGGATAATGTTTATCAGAATTATCCACAGATGAACGATGCAAGTAATGTTCTTCCTAGGATAGAGGATGCTCTTCACAGTAAGTCAATAATATGTTCTGAATTTATGTTATCATATTTGATTGATAGTTTGATCAATGTTGTTCATTGTTTTTCTGCTGTTGTCACTTCAGTATAACCAGAGTTGGCCAAATTACATGATAATGGTAATGCATTACAAATTACACACTACCTGCAAATAATGTATTGCTATTATTTGGTAATTCATTTCCTTAAAAGAAAAAATAATGTATATACACATTATTTGGTATTTAAATACAAATTACTTTAGTAATTCCTTTATTATTTTCGTAAAACAAGCACATTATATTCAAAATCCATAAAATAATGTTTGTTGATAAGAGTACAAACTAAAATAAAACAAAAAACCAAAACCCGAATTTTACAAATACCACTTTTCTGTTGTAAGTTGAACTGTAGCATTACTACTTTTATATCGCCTTTTGCTTTAAAACTATAGCCAACTTTCAAATAACCTTACATTTCTTCAGTTGTCAATGTCTCCTTTAGGAATGTAGATACGAGAAAAAACTGTAGACAATTTTGATAAATATTTTTATCTTGAATCCAGTTACGAACATTTTTTTAATGGTTTTGCTATTGTTGAGGACACCTATTTTTTCTGATCTGTCGTTAGAATCTTAAATAATAGTTTTCTGGTGTGGACAAAGTTACATTTGCATACGTTGGGACTTTACAATATTTGTATGGTACCCTTACTGCAAATGTTTAAACGGTAATGCTCCTATAAGGAAAATGCAAATGCTGAAGCGCTCAGACTTTTCCTGTCATAAATAATGCTAGCAAAATCTTGAGATATAGGTAGTACAGCAGATACATTTCAACAAGTCCTTTGACTTTAAGCAAAATTGTGCTTTGATGTTTGCTCGACATCCGGAAGAGGGTGATATGCAGCAAACTTGAAAACATAATAATAATAATAATAATAATAATAAATCTATTTATTCAAGAGGATACATATAAACAAAATTAAGTAAATGATATGTAAGTAAAACAAGTCGTTTTTTTTCCAAATACTGTCACTTATATATGTTTCATGACTATACTTTTCCCAAAATGTTTACTAATAGCTGTATGAACATGAACATGCACCAGTCTCAGAAAAGATTGCACTCAATTTGTCTTGATAACTTTTTATAGAAAGCAAACAAGTAAACTCTAGGCTTGAAACAATTTGTTCATTTGTAATGTTCAGAAGTCATTGACACTTGTCTGAACAAACTACAAAGGAGCACGCCAACGCATGCGAGAAGCAAAATAGCTAGTTATGCTAGTGTTGTCTAATCTATTTGAACTTTATTCATATTTTTGTCAGCGTTTGCAGATGGTGTCGATTTATTAGAGATATTAGTCTTGCGAAAGATAGATTTCTAATTGAAATCATGAATAGTAATGGCCAAGTAATATCTAATTATCATTTATTGCAAAAGCATGCTTCGTAACTAAGTTCTATAGTCTGGCAATAAATTGTTGCAGCTAAAAACCGTGCGGAGCAAATGTTTTTAGGAGTCTTTCTCTAAGCAAGACCAAAATTCATCTTTAGCACATCTAAAGTCAAATGACACGAAAAATTGCGTGAGATTTACATTCTCCTTTAGTAGTGCACAAAATAGCCCAGAAAATCTTGTCATACGATGTTTCACAAATATTTTAGTGTCACAGCGTTTAATTGTAGTTACTTTTGATTTTTGAGTATTGTAACTGGTCCTACAGCTGTAGCTGTAGCAAACGGTAGATCGTCACTTTAACAAGCACCTGGTGCTGATTTGAAGTTAAGTTACGTAACCTGGCAACACCAATCTGTTTATTTTGACGTCACAGGCTTTTAAAGTCTGTGAAGTGTAGGTCCCCTACTACCAACTTTTAATGTTATTTAATTCAGAAGAAAATTTTTTCAGGCATTCTAACAGTGCACATATCATTTTACAGAATCCATATGTCACAAAATATTTGGCTGTATTAAACAATACAAATTCCCCGTTTGGTCAGTGTGCATTGTTTTTGGTACACCCTGTTATTATCATGTGTTTCTGGCATGCATTCTTTATAGTATACAGGCTACAAATGCTAGTCAGTTTTTCACCTAATTTCAAGGCTGTAGAAAGAGGGGGGGGGGTAACGTGGTATTTTCTTTCGGGCCCGTAAATTTATGTTTTTTGCTTGTATATTAAAACGGCTGCAAGTTTATCCACTTTATTAAATAATCGGTAAAGTGCTTTTGGCTAAAATATAACCATCATCAGTACCATTTACAATTATTATTCAAATAAATTTTCCAAGAAAATACGACATAGTCAAAATGGAAGCAAAACAGACTTGATCTCCAACAAAAAGTAGCCTACATGTCAACAACACAAAGATTTCAATGATCGAATAAACAGGTTAATATGGGGCAACTATAATTACAAAAATTATTCAAAATTGTTAAATTTTGGTTGTTTGTAATTTTTTATACTCCAAAATTTCCAAATAAATAATTGAAGATTTGTTACAAATGTGTCAAATTGTATGAAATATTAAAAAAAAGACTATTTTTGTATTATTTTAATTTGAAAACTGTTATAGAAAGCAATTTGGAGAATTACTCCAAGTTTTTTTTTCAAATCATATAATGAAAGGGAATTTTAAAAGGTTTGTGAATAAAGAATGAAAAACAGTTAGTTTGTGTCTATAATTTAATACAAAAATTGTTTTTTAAATATTTGATAATATTTAGCCTTTATAATAAGGAATGTAAGATTTGTTACCCCTTTAGGTGTGCTGGTACAGTTTCGGTAAGTTCGTCTAAATTATTTTCTTTGTTTGAACTACTAAATGTTGCTTTTTCTACGGTGGGCAGTGTGTTTTCTCTTTGTATATAATAAAGAAAAAACTCCAGTTTTCAATCATTCAAGAATATACAGTTTTTCATGTAACGATTGCGATTCTGTTTATATCGGACAGACCAAAAATTCTTTTTAATTAGAGGAACTGAACATCTCAAATAATTTGAGAAATTAAAAATACTTATGTTACAAGAAATTCATTACACATTTGTAGCAATTGCTGACAATTTTATTATTTAGAAATTTTGGAAATATACAAAATTATAAATGACCAAAATTTAACCATTTTGAATGATTTTTGTAATTTTAGTTGGTCCATATTGAATTGTTTATTTGAATTGTAGGCTACCTTTTGTTTGAGGTCAAGTCTGTTTGCTTCCATTTTGACAAGGTCATATTTTCTAGTCAAATTTATTTGAATAATAATTGTAAATGGTAGGTATATTTTAGCCGAAAGCGCTTTACCGATTATTATTAAAGTGGATGTACTAGGAGCCATTTTAATATCCAAGAAAAACAATAATCATTCATATCCACATTGAGAAATGTATGTTTTCTATTTGAAATGTATTTGATATAAAACTTTTATTGAATTTAAATGATTTTTTCTTATGATTTTATTAAAATGTGAACAATTTTGTTTTACCAAATATACAAGGGCCCGTACCCCCGCCCACAGGCCCGGAATTTTTCTCCACGGCCCTGCCTAATTTCACAAGAAATTTAATGAAGATATACTACTTTTTTATATATCTCATTTTGTAACCAAGGGTTTTTCAAACTACAATTTTCTGCTATTACCGTGCCGTCTATGCATAGGTAGCGCTCGGTGTTTTGATATCTGATACCTGTCTGTGTTGGTACCCTGCAAGTGTATGTTAGCAAATTACGCAATTTTTTAACGCTCAGTATAAGGTGATATAGTTTGAATAAATAATTCGCTACTGACGAACAAAATAATGCTATTAATATTAGTCTTGCTGTGAATTGTACTGTCTAATGCCAAATGATGTTGAATGGCTTGGATATACCCGAATAAACGTTGAAAAATATTTAAAATTGCTTTCTTACAATGTAAAACATTTTCGGAAAGGCTGTTTTATATATTCCGAAGAGCGCAAAAAGCTAATGGGCTTCAGTGTCAGAACAACAGAATTATAACAGCACCTATTAAAATATAACTTAATTAAAAAAATAGTCATGCCTGCTATCAAGTAAAGCCGTGCCACTCAGTCAAAATTGTCCGCTTTCTGTATTCCGTCATTTGTCGCTGGCCGTTGACACATGCAGTTTTTTAAAACGAATCCACCGAAATCTATGCCTAGTATTTTATAACAGGTATAAACGTATAACAGTTCCAAATATACCTGTTCCAAAAAAATACTGATTTTTACTACCTCTACTGAAAATACAATGTTTGCGATTGAAAAGCATTGATGATTGTTATGCTAAAGCAGCATCTATTTACTACTTTCGTAGAGATCCTATGCTGTGTAAATTAATATCATGATATCTGCCTTTTTATATTGTTTAATATTTACTGTTTTTAGTCCAAGAAACATCACTGCAGGTCAACACACCACAAATTCAAAACTTCAAGTTGCATCAAACTAGTAATACTAATTCTTCTGCTCAAATTTATAAATTTTCCGCACCCTCCACTTCTGCCGTCTCCAAATTTGCAATACAGGTAGGTACTTTATTGATGAAAAGGTATTAGTTTAACACTATAATTGCTGTTTAGAAAGAAGAAAAAGCTGACAGTATGCTCAGAGCAGGCACGATTAAAGTCAAACAGCGTTCTAGGTCAAACACCAGAGAACCTCTAAAGCGACCACCATTGATGTCTGCCATTAGTGACACTCAGCTGGTTACGTCAACCAAAAGTGTGTTGCTTACACAATTGTTAGCTAACAATTTATCAAACCGTAAGTATAAATCACTGTTTCTTTTCTGTTCGTTTTATAAGTTGAATGGTTTCAAAGGTGCACTAATAGTGAAACATTCTGAATTGATTAGGTAGCATAGAAGCAAGCTGATTGAATGTCCTTTGTTTCATGAGTTTTATCAGATAGCTCTAACAATCTTTTTGACTACAAATGGTTATTTTCAAAGAGCATCGAAGTTATACTAAGCTCAGAATTGCAGAAGTTTGTCTGCATTCCTTATTTTTACAACCGCTGTATTTACTGCAGGTGGTGTTGCTGTAGTGATCATTTTATGACCTGTTTTCTATTTTTTCCTTATTATACCTTTCACAAAGCCTTTCTTAATATCTTGGGTACTTTTTAAGAAATAAAAGGTAATGGCAATTCTATTACAACTATTTTTAAGGCTGTTTATACGTACTGTTCTACATGGTTTATGCAGGCTAAAATCTGTATTTTTCATCATATTGATTTGAGATTTTTTATCTGAGCGCTTAAATTATTTCTCTCGGGAGTTGTCATTGTACTTTGTCGAAATTCACACTGACTTTTGCCGAAAAAAAAAAGGTACAAGAAAAAAATTAAAATCAAAACAAACAAAAAATAAGATGAGAGTACTATAGAGAAAATTTAATTTTGATACGCAAAACGTTCGTTCTTTTCTTTATCACAGCAAAAATAATGAATTTTTGTTGCATCGAATTTGTACAATTTTAGCACCGAGGGAGTTAACCTTTAATTTTTTGCGGGGCGGAGCTTCGCGCTTGTAAACTATGCAGATGTACCCCTTGTTGCAATCTTTTTATAATTTGCAGATGGATCATTGTGGTCTTAAATTATCTTTATTTATTGTCTCTTCTTAAAACTGTCATCACTTTTGTTTTTATCACTCGGGAAATCTTAGATGCTACTCGAAGGTTTTAGTTTAGAATACGTGGAAAGAGTACTTTTGGGGGTTAAAACAGGAAAATTGCTATACATAGGTATGTGAAATAAATTTTGCATCAATTGTGCAAAGGCAGAGAACAATCCCAGTGCAGAGCACAGATGCACAAAAAATTGGATATGAATATCTACTTGAATTGAATCCGATATAATTGCTGAAAGTTTCAAAGTATTGATATGCATGGACTGAAGTATGAAAAACTGGTAGGTGACAGCGACAGACTTCTGACCGCAAAACCTTACGAACCACAACTAGTTCGCCAAACGCACAAACCATCTGCTGAGAAACTGTCTCAGAATTGCATCAAATGGCAAAAAGTCGTTTAAGTTCGACAAAAAATAAGGCTGACCTATGAAGCAGCAGAAAAGTTTGAAATCTAACATAGAGCGAATGAGAGGAGCAATAAAGAAAGCCCCAAATTTCAGGAAAACAGGATGTTTCGTTTGATGAACAATTGGCAGGAATATCTAGAGACACTGAAAATTGCCCAAGGCATGTATTTGGTGAAAATTATTTTTGCACAGAACCAAAACCAAACGAAGAGAACTTTGTTGCTGAGATGGACGAATGTGGTTTGCTTGGCGATTAACTGACATGCTCTAAAAGATTAGTGCAAAATGTTCATAACCTTTTAGCCGGCCTAGCTGGTCTAGTGGGTAGCGCGGAAGCGTGACTGCCTATGGCCAGGTAGGCTGCGGGTTCGAATCCCGCGTAAGGCATGGATGTTGTGAATGTCCATTTATAATGTAAAAATGTATATTATCAATAAACAATATTAAAAAATACTAATGAGCTGGCTAATTGCCAAATAGGCAGGGCCAAAAAATTAAAAAAAAAAATCTTTTATTAAACATGACAAGTAACGCAACAGGGACAAATAATTCATCTAAAAATTGCCAAACGAAACCTCGGAAAATTTAAGCGGAAACGAGATAAAGCTTGTAGAAGACTTTTCGCAGATGATCAACCACATAAAAAGAAAAACAAGCCTGTTGGTCCCGATTCAGATCATGGCCAAGTCAACAGTGAATCTGATGAAAAAGATGTCATCGATGATGACTATAAAGAGCAGCAAATGGGAGAACTGCTTCCAAAAACTTCAACAGGACTCGATGAAATAGAAAAAGATAGCATAGGTCAAACTGCTAATCCGAGGTAGTTTCAAGAACGATCCTATAGATTAACTGCTTGCAATGTTGGTCGTGTTGTATTTCGCCGGAATCCCAATACCTATGGCATTCTTGCTGAAAGTTGTGTTCATTCTCCCTTCAAAGGCAATAAATATATGTGTTGGGGCAGTGATAATGAAGACTTGGCAAAAAAAATTGAAACTAACTGGATTTAAAATTAAAAACTCTGGTTTATTTGTGCACTGAAATCACCAGTTTCTTGCTGCCAGTCCATTCAATGACACTGCCATTATAGAAGTTAAATATCCTAGCTCCATAATAGTTATCAAACTTTACTGTATAAATATATTAACAGGAATTGTCATTTTTATACATTACTTTACAGAAACAAAAATAATTTTTTTATGATTTTGAGTTTACATTTTAACCGGCTTCTCTCTTTATGTACATAAAAATTGGCGATTAGTATTATTAATAGTAAAACTTCACGTTTCTGAGTTTTTCAAATATATTCACAAAGAAAATCTATCTTGATTGTATTTTATAATAAAATATACCATTACTTGCTTTACTTTTTTAAATCTTGATAAAAGTATTTATTCATCAAAAAAGTCACTTGGGGGTAAAGGGTACAAGTCAGAGTTGTAAGAATGTAATAAATTTACTTGGTGTAAAATTAATTACATGTAATTCAGTTGAATTAAAAAGAGTTTCACCAGAAAAAGTAACTTTTGCCGAAATGACAAATTACGGTGCTCATAAACGGTTGGTCTGTGTGCAATATGCTGCCAATACTAGAGTGACAGGTTAGGGGTCATAACTTATCTTGCAGACCAATAGTGCAGCTGCAATATAGTGACAGGCTTTGTCACGTCCACGTGGACTAATTATGTTACCACCCTAACAATTTTACTTGGCCTAAAACGTACGAACAGCCTTAATATAAAATGCATTAAAAGAGAAACGGTAGAATACAAAATGGTGTTAGGTGMTGTTAGCTTTACTCTGATGCTTCCTACCTTGGCGTAACCTGGAAGAACTTGTTAACATTTAGTGTAGATTCTTATTACCTTTCTTCTAAATTCTTTATTGACTAGAAATTTTCACACTAAAGGCAGAACATATATAAGGAAATATAGGCATAGTAACTAAGCATTTCAGTATATATACCGAAAGTGAGCACCCGCCATTTTAACGGTGCCTGACAGAACCTGTCAACCACAGCAAATTTTGCCCATTAAAAGGTTTTTCCCAAAAAGCAGTGATGCAACATGGTTTTCTGTGCAGCTTGCAGGTGTAAAAGTTGGAGTGAAAAAATCAGCTTCAACAAGTAGGAACAAAATTCAATTTGCCGCAAGCTTTCAGTGATGTAGATCAATGTTCCTTATTTTTGCTAGCTAGATACTGTAGATACATGCTAGTATACCACTGCCAATTGGTGCCGTTAGGTAGCACTAACTTATTACATGCGGTGCCCATCTTGTTTCCTTGTGTAAGAGGCAGAATTACTATACACAAATGTTTTACTAAACTGATATAAAAATTGTTTATTTACAATAATCGACCATGACTTTTGCTCTAGGGAAGTTTTAGGCTCTTAGTTGCAAATATTTTAGTACCTGGGAGAAAGGAGTCTGTTGATTAGCAATACATTTCCACAAATACTTTTACATACATTTAGAAGAGGGTGATGTGCAACAAACATGAAAACTTGTGTTTCTTTCGATTTATTAGCATTTATTTGGGAAAGATAGCTTTCAAGCTTTCCAATCAAAATCACTTATAATAATGACCAAGCAATATCAGACCAAACTTTGTGAAATCATAATTTTCTGACGCACGTTGTTTAGTGATATCTGCTTATCAGTTAATGCAAACATATTGTTGCAACTGGCAACTGCACAGAGCAAATGTTTTTAGGAATGTCTTTCTCCAAAGAGCAAAATTTGTCTATGGTGGATTTAAAGTCAAGTGACATGGGAAATTGCATGGGCTATACATTTCTTCAAGACGGTACAATTTACCTTAAATACTTACTTGAAATTGATATTTCCCATGTATTTTAAAGTCAAATTGCTTTAAAATTTTAATACTTATATCTGCACTAACTTTCTATAAATATCTATAAGGGAAACAGGATGAATTATTAAGCGGTTTATAACGAAAGCATAGTTGAACATAGATAAAAATGTTTCAGAATGAAAGTTGGACAAACACTTGATAGTGCTGTAGTAGGTGAAAAAATTTTTAAGATAGCGGATTCCGCCTCTATCGTATGTGGACGCTAACTTCCTGGTTTATTATGGAACACACTGTTTATTATTACATTTTTCGTTTTCACACTGAAAAAATGTCAATTTGCTAATATTATATTTGGTCAAAGTAGCACTGTTCCGCAGTTATTTGACATTTTGTGCAAAATTTGACATTTGCAGTGTTAGGTATCATTTTAAAAATCTCCAAGAGGAAAGTACTGTGTGGGATCACCTACATTTCTCAGGGGTTGCTAATTCAGACATGAATAATTATTTATTTTTAACAGAACACCATATTTATTCTCGCATTGTCGATTGCAGTACCAAATTTTCTTTTCTGCTGATATGAAGTTATTGGTATCTGCCACCAATAGCTTATGAGATATTTGCGTTTTTTTTTTTGGAAGTTTCAAATAATYACATATTACCGCCTTAGCCGTGAAGTGTGTTGGTTTATTTTCTTTTGTCTTGTCAAAGAAATGTCCGTTTTTTGTTGTATTAATATGCCCTTTGTTTTGGATTAGTGATTCTGATTTGAAATTAAAGGTTAAGAATTTTGTATTAAAAATTTTTCATAAAGGTTATTTTAATAAATATTGAAAAGTACTGAAAATTTATTAATACAAAATTCTTATCCAAAATCAATGGTTCAAAAATACTATATAATCAGTTCAGAGATTCAAGGGCATTTAATAACAGGATTATAATAAATCAAAATAATACAGACATGTAGAAAAAGTATGTAGTAAATTAAAGGATAAAAGAAAGAAAAATGAATGATTCAAATGTTTATATGTTAAATGTGCTACTTGCACTAATTTTATTTTTGGATAAATCTCTCAAAATTCAATGGTCATTATTATGTTTATTTCACACACGAAAAGTTAACACTTGCAAAAAAAATGCACATGCATAAAATTATTAATTATAAATTGCATTTGGCCCTTTAAATTTTACATGACATCAAAACGATGTCCACGTCGCTATTATCGAGTCTGTTATGCGCATACTCGGCGCCCGCAAAAGGGAAACAAACGTATAAACGCTGGAACAGCGATTGACGRGTGGCAATGACCTCTAAAAGCAGAGKGCTGCACGGCGTTCCCTTTAACTTGTTTATTTGGATAATTCTGACGTCATAGCGGTTCAGTGATCGTTTTGGCGCGCAGATAATGTATTCCAATTTTAACACAAAATAAATACTCTATTAACAAAGACAATTCAAAAATACTTTGTACACGTAATTATTGACCTTAATGATTAAATTGAGCACATAATTTTTTTTTGTGCAAGTAGCTCATTAAATGTTCTACATGTGAAGAAAAGATATTTACGACAAACTCCTCAATACATAGTTAAAAAATCGTATATCTTTATTCAAAAGTGATATTAGGGGAAACAAACAGAAACATTTTATGGATTTTAAAATATTAAAATTTTAGATAATGAATAAAATTTATATAAAAGATATTTTCTGGAAATGGTACACATTTATAAAAATCAAAATAATATTAACTAAAAAATAGACATTTACAATTTAGTGTGATTTATTATATATTTGACAACATAAGTTGCAGGGAAATCATGTCCAATTCCAAAATACAAATATTATAGTTTATTTGAAATTTAATAAATGTATGTATTGTAATTGTATTATAGTTCCTGAGGAAGACGAGATAAATTAAATAAAACTTAAATATATATATATGTTAATTTGAATTTTTAATGTTTATTACTTTATATGTGTGAGATATCTAAAAATATTCAAATGTCTTGTTGAAAAATTAATAATGAAAAACTGTAAAATTTACTGTTATGTAAGCTTTTCATGCTGTTCGATGCAAGTAGAGTGGATATGTTAAACTAAAGATGATATAAAAGTTCCTTTTTCCTTACATTTTCAGCTAGTGATAATTCGAACACAATCTTTCCTCGAAGTCAGCCATTGAATGTTTCTCAAGAACAACATTCTTGTCCCTTAAGGATAAAAGAAGAAAGCTCACCGGTACCAATACTGCCACAGCCCAATTCTACAACAGCAACACTAATCATCACAGCACCTGTCAACAACACAGTACAATCAAACTTTAGTGATCCGGTTAGTTGAACAAACATCTTCAGTTTATAGTAATTTTACTTTGATTATTTGCAGTTGATCATCAGTTCACTTAGTAATTCAAGCAGTCCAGTTTTGGACACGAACAGTTCTCAGGGTTTAAATTCGCCTACCTCATCGCAAGGATCACTGGGCTCACCTAACAGAGAAAATCCACATAGAGATCAGCGAAGGGCCGGTCACATACATGCGGAACAAAAGAGGAGATACAACATAAAAAATGGGTTTGACATGATACACTCTCTAATACCACATTTACATCAAAACCCAAATGCCAAAGTATGATTCTTGAAAACGTGTGAATATTCATTTCTTAATAAATGTTTATTCTAGTTGAGCAAAGCAGCTATGCTGCAGAAAGGGGCAGAATATATTCGACAACTTAGAGCAGAACGCAGCCAACTGAAGGAAGAAATGGATAGCTTACGTCAGCAAATAGAAACTTTGAATACATCGATTAGGTATGTAGCTTGATAAATAAATGAAATTGTTCCTGCTGAATGGTTTCAAAAATGCACTCATTGTGAATCATTTTGAATCAGTTACTTAGCTTGAAAACAAGCTGATTTTTTAAAAATGTATATGCTTTGTTTCACTAATTTATCAGATAACTGAAATGGTTGTTTTGATCTACCGTTCATTCTTAAAGAGTAAACAACATTATACTAAGCCTGAATCTGCAGAATTTTATTTATGTCCCTTATTTTTACAGAAGTTGAAAAGATTAGTTGTAAAAATATCCTTCATAATTTTGGCATATCAAAGGCGTATTGAACATGGGTATTTCTTTTCGCATATTTGCATTGCTTTTTCTGATGTTGAGCTTTTTTAATTTATAAAAATGTTCCAAAAGGTTTAATTTTTTTACCTTTTCTTTGCAAATGTAAGACTTTGATGTTGTTTTCATCTAAGCATTGATTATTTTTTATGCAATGGTCAGCAAGACTTGCTGTACTTTTGTTTGAATTTATATTTGCAATGTGTGCTTTAATTCTATTTTTAATGGCTCTACCTGATAGTCCTACATATACGATATCACACTGCATGTATTTTAGTTGGTAAATACCGCTTTTGTTCAAAGTAATGGATTTTGACACTTATTTACTTACTTCAGTTGCTTTTATTACGAATGTATTGAGCCTATTTTTAACACAAACATTTAAAATTCTAACATAATTCACAATCGTGAAAATATGTTCTTTATTAGCATTGTACTGCATTCTTTGTGTTCTAGCTTTATATTGTTTTTTAAGTATTTGGTCCACAATTTTTGTGACGTATCCATTGTTAAAGGCATAACAAGCAACGACCACGGATTAAACCCGGATCCATGTTTGTGCAACCGGGCCTAACTGTTTAATTGTTGTCAATTCTAATCCAAAAAGCTGTTTTTTTCTAAGTGGTATAGTAGTCTGTTTATTAAACTATAGAACTTGGAATGCTCAATTTGCAATGATTGACTTGAGCTAGTCTGGATTTTAACATTTGACTGTGTGGATATCCCATAAATTTCAAATTCAATTTTATTGTTTATTACTGACATAGTACGAAAAATAAGAACTCCATCCTTTTGTTTCTCTGTGGTAAATTGAATCTTTTTGTTTATTGAGTTTAAGAATTTAAAAAGCCACCCAACTGCCTGTCAGTTCCTATCCAAATAAAAAAATTATCATAAGAAGTTTTTTTTCAAAATTCGACATGAAAATTTTGACTAAGACTGGAGAAAAAGGTGAAGCCTAAAGATGCTCGTGCAGCATTTTTTTATTGGTAACCTAGGAAGCGATGTAACTAGTGACAATTTTTATTGTTTATTGGAGATAAGTACCAATGCATGGTTTAACGTCAAATTATTTACATCCATTTTGACGAAAAACTTAAAACTCCTTAAATATTACAAAAATTTGAATAATACCAAAATTAGTAAAAATATTAACCTAACAATGTATACCTCTTCTTAATCAGAAAAAGTAGGTCTTTTCAACCATAGTAAAGCCAACTATGGTTTATATTTAAAAAAATGCAATTTTGAGTTATATTTCAACGTGACCCCCTAAAAAAATTCTGAGAATGCCACTGGATTCAGAATAAAATTTATCTATAAAAAATGTCTCCACAGTCTTTTGTATCTACATATCCAATTGAGATATTGAGAACTGAAGAAATGTTACATTATTCAAAAGTTGGCTATTGCTTTGAAACAAAAGACGATACAAAAATGGTGATGATATAGCTGAACTCACAACAAAAAAGTAATACACCAATGTTAAAACTACAACCTCATAACATAGTTACCAAGATACCTACCCTACATTTACAATGAAAATGGGACATCCTGTACATATGCAAATGCATAACTATCTGAAGCCTAGTTATGAGAGTTACTGAAGCATTATCAGACTGCAATTGTTTTAATCATTGGTTACCTGCATTTTATCTCAGATACTTCATATATTCAACTGTACATTAATTTCTAGAAAACAATAGATTTTATGTCAAATGTGTTCATATACCATGACTTTTAATAAATTACTAATCTTCACATAAAATTATGTATATCGTAGCAGATTTTACCCAACTATCATAGATCCATGTGGAAGATTTTTTTGCAGTTAAGCTGAATATCAAATAGCATTCTGACACATGAAAGATATATTCTATGGATGGTATCTAGATGTATTTTCTATGATAGTCCGAACATAATCTTTACATGTTCAAATGAGTTCGGGTCTATGTAACAAGCACAAAGCGAAAGTCTTCCTTATTTTTGTTGTCTCTCTAGTAGTTCTGTGAAAAATGGAAATGGCTTATTAGGTTTATTTGCTGTATTTTTGATAGATTTAATATTTTAATAAAGTCTGCTCATTATTTCATATTTGTACGTTTGAAAATTGTAATCTGAATTGTCATATTATTTATGTCAATTCTATTTTTATTATTATAGAGAATGCCTATAGTTTGTAAAAAAAATTAAAAAAAGTTGCAATTTCCGTGATTACTCATTTAAGCTATTTACACTGTTTTTATTTTAGTAATTGCCAGTCACTTTTACCAGCAACAGGAGCTCCAGTTTCAAGAAGGAAAGACAGTAAAATGCAAGAAATGTTTGATGAGTATGTTCGTGTCAGAACTATGGAAAATTGGAAATTTTGGATTGTATCCTTTACTTGCTTATCCCAGTGAAATATTGCACAGACCTTTCCTTAACACATATTTACAGTTTAGTCTCTTGTTCAAACCTCTACTGGCTTCATTTAATAATTTTGTATCCACCTCTAGCATGGAGGACTTATATAGATCCACGCTGCTGTGGATTGAACAGCACTGTACTTTAGTAGATCTCAGGCCAGGTAAGCTACAACTGTAAATTGAGAAATGCTTTGTTTTATTGTACTTACATTATAATCCAGACTATAAGCCTAGCGGAAGGTTATTTTTCTTGCTGGATTGTTAAAGATTGCAAAAGTAACAACAAATGTGTGTATAAGAATGCTGTCCAAAATTAGTTAATAAAGAGTTGTCTCACATACAACACGAAAGTTAGAGTATGCTATTTTGACAAACAAAATCCACTTATACAGCCGGGCTCATGGATAATAAGACACAGCCTGCCATGCACACCGATTAGCTTGTCTCATTATCAGTTAAGCTGAGTGTACAGGGTTTCCACAACTTACTGTGTTTTCCATGGTATCTTGGTACCATAAGATACAGAAAAAAATAATATACGTTTCAGGTCGAATTTTTAAACGCTATTCAGAAGAATTTTATATTAAATTTAATAAATTAGATAAACAAAAATATTTTTTTAAATAGCAGGTATGGATGGCTTTGACAGATTCTGATTTACTATTTTTAAGCTTTCAGAATGTAGGTATAGTTTGCTTATAAAATGAAGAAAAACAACTGAGAGTTTTTTGTTGTTCAAATTATCTGGTCAGCCATGATCAGCAAGAAACAATGTAATGCTCTAACATCTGGTTGAGACAGCTAATTTTTTAATTATCTCAGGTTCAGCTTAGGACGGAATTTTGCATTTAAGAGAAGTATGACATATTTTCAATATCCAGGGTCCGCCACCTAAAACTCCCCAGGCTCGTATTTTCTTAATTTTTTTAGGTACAACCTTAAGTTATATGTCAAATTGTAGGCCTTTTTAAACTTTTTAAAGMTAGCTTAGTGGGCGTCCAAAAAATATTTTTTTCTTTTTAAAGTTAATTTTTGTAAATATTTTTTATTCGTATAATAAATATTGTTTCTTAGTTGGATGGGTATGCAGGTATAATTTGTACCTTAATAAGCTACTAAAATAACACTTAAAAAATTTTGAACAACCCTATTAACAAAAATGGCGGCGACTAGTTTTTCTTGTTTTTCACTAAGAAGGAGTAAAAATTATGTATACATGGTAAAGACACAAATTGAAGAAAATAAAAGGCGGCATCCAACTATAAAGCAATATTTATTATACGGGGTAAGGTTAAAAAATATTTATAAAAATTAACTTTATTTGCAAAATATGATAATTAACAAAAAAATTTTTGGACACCCAATATTCTATTTTTAAAGATTTTAGAAAGACCTACAATTTCATATATAACTTAATGTTGTACCTAAAAAGATAGCGAAAATACGAGTTTTAAGTGGCGCACCCTATATAGTGGTTACATCAACCAGCAAAGAAAAAATCTGCATGTTTACGCTTTATAATATATCTTTAAAAAACTTAACCGTTAAATTCTAATTGTCTAACTTATTTTTTTTACAGTTGTTTTAAATTCTTTTCGTTACCTGTGCACAAGAACAGATATTTTATCTGAGCCAGAAAGGTTACCAGAGGAAGCTCGACAAGCAGTGGCCTCCAACAATCCGTCTCGTCTCTAGCATTAGGTAGTTAATGCAATACATGCATTTGTATTGTACAAATTAAGTGACTGTGAAACAGCATCTTGCCATGGCATGATGTGCCCCAGAGAACTAATCTAGATGTGCAGCAGTATATGTTTAAAATGTTGTTTGAATGTTATAAGTCAGTCAACCGCAATACTAATTTGCTTGGAATGAAAACAAAAAGGCATATCAAAATAAGTAGGTTATTTGATATCTGCTCAGCAGTTCTCAGCATTACGATCAGTACAACAATAAATGAAAGGCGGATGTCCGATGTAGCCTAAAATGGATGTGATGCTCACTTAATGCTTTTACTCACAAAGTCAAATGTCACGTAAAATATTTCATGTAAACAGATGATGGCATTTTTAATTCATCAAGTTTGAATTGTTACAATGTTACCAAAACTAATGATATTGAAAAATAACAACAGACATAAAAAGTAAATCGATGGGTAGCTAAGCAAAATGTTTAACGTGCTAATAGGCTATGGCAATAATACATTCAAGAGCTATAGTCAGCATTTAATTTACCAATTAGCAATTAACTTCGATCACTAATCATTAAGCATAATTGTTGGTTTTTAACTTAAATGCATGATTTAAAACTAGATCCAAAAACAAGTAGTACAGATTCATTATGCCATTTCTTATTTTGTAAAATGCACGACATAATTAATACACTTAAAAGAGGCTTTTCAATAGATTCCTCATTCAAACAAATGCATCTTAAAATACATATCCATCTTATTTAGAGTAAAGTGAGTAGATATTAATTCACACCCTATAAATAAAATAATATACATTTACCTTTATTGTTTTGTAAACAGTATTATAATCAACATTGTCATCATTTGACTGGTTTTGTTTTATGAAATTGTCAATACAAGTTTGTAGATTTGCTGTGCAGTTCTACAGTACACAATATTTGTCAATAAACTAAATCATTATGCTTTTTAGTAGCATAAAATTTCTTAGTAATTATTTACTTCTACATATTATTAATTTCAAATATACCAGCATAGTATTTTTAGCTTGTGGTTTGGTACGAGTTTTCAAAAACTGTTAATTATGCTTCGGCTTCCCTTTTACAATTTTAAAACTCTTTAAAACAAGAGATTATCTCTCACTTATTAAATGCCCTAAATGTGTCAATTTCAAATTAATAACGAAAGTATAAGTTGCATTACACTATCAGAATGTTTTTCAGCAATAATGTGACTATTATAATAAATACAATATGTGCCTATTGTAAGTGTATAAAAATTTTTGTTAATAATCTTCGGTAATGGGTATTGTAAAACATATGAAGGAGACGCCAGGCATCTTATTTCCGCAACTGAACATACTCTGTGCTCGCAAAATAAACACATCCAACAGCCCAATAGCTGTATTTTGGAATGCACTTATGCATTGCTATGGAAACTAAATACACTTCGTAAGTTTTAGTGTTAGTGAGTTATGGACAAAAGGTATTACCAGCAACGATATGACAGAGTGACGTACATTCTAACCAAATACATTAGTTACCATAACACTTACCAATTCTGTCCAAACTAAGGCAAAACTTTCTGCCTAATTCTTCATAAGGCTGACTGACTTTTAATATTCATACAAGGCTTAAACTGACGCACATTTTAGGTTTTAACATGAATGAAGCAATTAAACAGCCATTAAGTCTGATTAAATGTGCAATGCAAGCAACTGCCTTATGGATTAATAGTCAAGATGTGTGTCATGATTTGCTGATTACAAATGTTAATTTTTACTGGGCAATCTAAGTACAAGTTAAGTTTTATAAGCTAATATGTATATCATATAGATTGATGTAGTGCCTTGAATTGTAAGAGTGATATGATTTTGTTATTGACTATTTTCTTTCTTTGTTGCAAAATCGTCAATGTTATTATTTTAGGGTACTTACCGTAAATTTAAGTTTTTGTTACTATCTGAGTAATTTTTATTGTATAAAACATTGTATCGTAATTACCAACAAATATAAATTGTTTTATTTTTCTGTTTTGATAGCGGATTATTGAATTCCCTTTCCTTTATTAAGCTAACTACGTTTAACGGTGGAGAAGTAGCAGACCTGCTGATGGATGATGCTGTATTGCTGAAATGGCTTAATTTCTGTACTAGTGGACTAATTCGAAGTATTCATGAATATTACCTACTAGATATATTTCCAAATAACTTTTAAGGCCACAGGGCATTTCTCTGTCAACATTAATTGTCGATTGAAGATGCACACTACTGGTGAAACAATGGCCTTCGATGTTGCTGTGAGTGAATGCCAAGCAACCCCTGCATATGCAAAGGATTTTGTTTTAATATTTTGCTAAGCTATAATGAAAAATGTTTTCTGACTATAAATTTATGTTACTAGTTATTTTTACGCTTGCGATTTTTGTTCATTATAGACTAGTAAAATAAAAAGATGTATGGGCTAGCTAAATTTGAATTCGGTCTGCTCGTGTCATCAATCACCAAAATACGATAATTATTACCGCACACTCTTGAAACTATTTCAAAATTGTCTTTTTTATTTCTTAAAACAGGGGTATGTTTTAGTAAAAAAAAAGACAGAAAATGCCGCTGTCATATTCAAATTTTATAGAAATATACACAAGCAAAAATATTAGCAAATATTGCATTTCTTATATACTAAGGGTGGTGTAAATTTCGTGAAAGACAGTGTCAATTTTGCAACACTAATCATACTATGATCTACAGTTGTACTACTTTATTACATGAAACATAATAACTTTAAAACCATTCTGTTGCATGGAGTGATTATACTAAACTTCAATAACAATTAAAGGACCAGGTATTCCTGAGGTGATGTGATATTATACTCGACTTTAATAATAATTTAAGGATCAGGTATTCTTGAGATGGTAATAAGTTTTGTAAAGGTATATTTTTCTTATGATGATTATTTGTATCCTTGAGATACACTGCCTTTGAAAGACAGTATGTGAGGTGTGTGACATAAGTCATCTATTTTTTCTGGCCGCTTATAGGTTTGGTATTTTGCAAGATTTTGTAAGCTGCTTCTCTTATCTGTTGCACGAATGCATCCTCAGTGTTCAAAATTAGATAATTTAAGGTATGTTCTCATTCAACTTCTATTTTATTGGTATAAGATTCAGAGCAGCTACCATAACACTCTCTTTGACACTGCAAGCCGTCTTTTTCAGATAAGTGATACCAAATATCAAATACTGAAATAATGTTTTGAAACATATGCTAGATATCAACACAATCTTGCATTTTTTAAATTGAAACCATGCTTGGCTTTGCTATGGTTGAAACCTATTTCTTCTGATTAAAAAAAATATATACATTGTTAGAGGTATATTTTTACTAATTTTTGAATTATTCATTTTTTTTAGTAATTTAATCAGAATTTACGTTTACATCTAGGAGGCTGTGGAGTGGAATAAGGAAACAATATAATTTATATTATTGGTAAAACTAAGAATATTAGAGACGATACATTCACTTTAATACAGCATCCTCTTATGCATTCTGGAAACAGATGCTTCATTATAGCATATCGGAGACAGCGACTACAAGTGATAGATACAATTGGTTAAACTAGCAATATATTAGAGACCATGCATTCACTTTAATACCGCATCCTCTTATGCATTCTGCAAACAGTTGTTTCATTATAGCAGATCGGAAACGAAGACGACCATTAAAAGGCACAATTGGTCAAACTAGTTATATCAGAGACGATCCATTGAGAGTGTAGCGGGTGTTCTTGACGACCGGACGTGTGTATAGCGAGCTGCGTAATATAACTCGAAAATCGGGCTATTACAAGTTCCAAAACACACTAGAAAGGGAATTGTGATTGTGTATTTTGAGTTCAAAGCAATTGAAACAGTGAACAATTAAAAACTACAAGTGATAAATTTGATACAGACCACAAGACTGACATTTCCTGCAGACCGAGTTAAAGAGAAATCGCGTTTGCCATCTTATCAGTAGCGTTTTTCGGATCGCCTTATTGTTGAGGTGGACGGCCTTACCGTTGTAGCGCTGGAGTTGGCGTTTGTCAAGGTCGTGCGCGCGAAATTTTTAAATACTAACTGTATAAAATAAGAAGCCAAATGAGCGCAGCGCGCAAAAATATGGATAGTGACGATTATTCCACTGACGAGGGGAGCAAGAAGAGGAATAAGGAGGAAGAAGAAAGCCCGTTTTATAAAAGTAAGAAGACGCAAAGGTCGCCAGCCAAAGCAACCAACATCTCAGAGGACAAACTGGATAAGGTCTTAAATATGATGTCAAACTTAAGCACGCAAGTCCAGAGTTTGACGGCAGAAGTACAAAAGATGGGAAAGGATCAAAATAAGCTCGCCGAGGAAATAAAAAGCTTAAGATTAGAGAACGAAACACTGATCAAAGAAAATAAGGAAATTAAAAAGGAATATATGCAAATGAAAGAAGAGGTCAGATCAATGAGTTGGAGAATTAACAAACTGGAAGAGGCTAAGAGAGAAAACAATATAGTTGTAACGGGCATGGAAATAATTACAGAAGAAAATGCTGTCCTAAAGGAAACAGTAGAAACCCTTGTAAGAGATGTTATGGGACTAGAAATTAAAGCAAAAGCAGCTCACAAATTGGGATCAAAAATATGCTTAGTGGAGTTGAACACAAAGGAGGATAAATTGAAGGTGATGAAAAATAAGCAAAAGTTAAAGGGTTTAAAGGATAAAAAGATATTCATAAACAACGATTTGACTCCTGAGGAAAGAGATATAGATAGAAGTATTAGGAAAATAGCCCACGAAGAAAGAAGTAAAGGAAAAAATGTATGGTATGGTTATCACAAAATAACCGTGGATGGGAAGAAATATATATGGAATAGAGACAAGAGCGCACTGGAAGAGGTTCAATCAACAAAGGACATGCCAAAAAACTAAAGCGCAATAAAATAAAAGCCGAGGTTAAACACAATTCGACCACAGCTATGGACAAGGATAATGACACAGGTTTAAATTTATGGAAAATGAATGGCAATTGGGGAGTTAGAAACAAAAATGATACAAGAAGAAAGATAGCAATGCTGCAAAAGATAGGAGAGAATGCATTAATAGCCACCTGGAATACAAGAGGATTATGTGAGGAAGGTGCACTTAAGCATCTCAACAATGAATGCAAAAAACTTAATTGTGATATAGTAGCGATTCAGGAGACTAGACAAATTGGAGATGAGGTAATAGAGCTACAGGATTATATTTTCTTTAATAGTGGTGGACGAAGCAGGTTTTTGGGCACAGGGTTCATGGTAAATAGAAAACTGAAAGGAGCAATACTACAATTCAATGCTATATCAGATAGAATGTGTTATATGAGATTTAAAGGAAAATACCAGAAACTTAGTTTGTTAAATATTCATGCACCATCGGAGGATAAAAATATTGATGTAAAAGAAGAATTTTACAGTATTCTGGATAGAGAATACGAAAACATACCAAAATATGACTTAAAGATAATTTTGGGGGATGCAAATGCAAAAATTGGAAAAGAAGTTATATATAGACCTGTAATTGGAAAATACAGCAAACACAATGAGACTAACGAAAATGGGCGACTTTTAATTGATTTCGCGAAGGAAAAAAGTCTAATTATTAAAAGTACAGACTTCCAAAGGAAAGACATCTATAAAGGTACATGGAGAGCTCCCGATGGCAGTTATGTAAACCAAATAGATCATGTACTCATTGAAATGGTAGATCAAAAGAACATCAAAAATATTAGAAGCTACAGAGGCCCCGATGCCGACTCAGACCATTATATCGTAGGAGTTAAGCTTTCACAAGAAATTCCGAGACAAAAGAATGAAAGAAGAAGGATAATACAAGATAAAGTATGTAGAAGATTGAACAACATTAGTGATAGAAATACATATACAGCTAAATTGTGCTTAGAATTGAAAAATTTACAAGGAAGCAAAGACGTGGACGAAAATTGGAATAAGCTTAAGGAAGTAATGGAATTAGCATTGCAGGGGTGCAGCGGGATAAAGAATATGGGTAATAAAGGTAATGGATGGTTCGATGATGAGTGTAAAAAGGTTTTAAAAAGTAGACAGCAATCACGAATAGAAATGCTTCAAAGTGAGACAGAAAGTGCAAAGATGAAATACTCAAATGAAAGGAAAAAATGTAAAAGAGTGCTCAGAGAAAAGAAAAGAAAATATAATGAAGGAATAGTCAGATCTCTTGAGGAGAAGTTTAAGAATAAAGAAGTTAAAAAGCTGTACTTAGGTATAAGAAATGAGAAGCAAGGGTTTCATCCAAAAACTTTGTTTCTAAAAGATAAGGGTGGGCGGCTAATTGCAGACGAGAATGAAATGCTAGAAAGATGGGTTGAACACTTTAATGAATTATTAAACAGTGATGTACCAGTTGAAGGACAACAAATAAACAGTGGGCTGAACAACAGAGTGGAGGAAGAAGCACCGGACAAGGATGAAATAAAAAGAGTTTTGGAAGACATGAAAAATAATAAGAGTCCAGGAGGCGATAATATTACAACTGAAATGTTTAAGTATGGCGGAGAATATTTACTGGAGCAGGTGCATAAACTCATTAAGGAAATCTGGATACAAGAAAAACTGCCTTGCGACTGGTCAGAGGCTGTTTTGTACCCAATATACAAGAAAGGAGACAAGCAGGAGTGCGAAAACTACAGAGGAATAGCATTACTTAATATTGGGTACAAGATATTGACAGCTTGCATTAAGGGCAGGCTGGGAGACAGAATGGGTGATATAGTAGGAGAGTATCAGTGCGGCTTTCGCGGCGGAAGAGGAATTGTAGACCAACTCTATACTTTAAGGGAAATACAAGCCGAAAGCTATCAACATCAAAAGCACACCGAAATAGTGTTTATAGATTTTAAACAAGCATACGATAAAGTGAAACGGCATAAACTGTATGAAGCCTTGGAAGAATTCGAAGTACCTAGCAAGATAATAAGATTGATAAAAATGACTTTGCAAAACACTGAAAATAGAGTAAAGTTTAATGGTAAGCTGTCACGAAAGTTTAGAGTTGGAGAAGGTTTAAGGCAAGGGGATCCGTTATCGCCCATTCTGTTTAATGTAATGTTGAAAAAGTCATGAGAAAGGCCAACATAAGTCGCTCGGGTCTAGTGTACCACAAAAGGCACCAGTGTTTGGCTTTTGCGGATGACATCGCTATATTAACTCGCAGTACCCCGGAATTGCGGACAGTGTTGGAGCGCTTATTAACAACTGCAACCGAAATGGGCTTGGAAGTAAACGAAGCAAAAACTAAATACATGAAGTGGAGTGATGAAGAATACAATATGGGAAGGAAGCTAACGGTAAGGCTTAGGAGTGGCAAGGTGTACAACTTCGAGGAGGTGGAGCGTTTTGTGTATTTGGGTACAGTGTTTACAAGAAAGCCAGACATAAGTGAAGAAATAAGAAMAAGGCTGCTTGCGGGTAATAGATGTATTATGGCTTTGAGAAATGTAATATACAATAAAGTAATATCTCGATCTTTAAAACTGCAAATCTATAAGACTGTCATTAGACCAATAGTTACATTCGGAAGTGAGGTGTGGACGTTGAAAAAAATGTGAACAGTCAATGTTGTGCGTGTGGGAAAGAAAAGTGTTAAGAAAAATCTTTAGAGGAAGATTGGTCGATGGAATGTGGCAGCGAAGGTCGAACTATAAACTGCAAGAACTTTATAAAGAACCAAATATAGTGGGTATCGTAAAGGCCCAGCGGTTGAGGTGGTTGGGACACATAGTGAGAATGCCGGAAGAACGAGTGCCAAAAAGGATACTGAAGAGTGAAATTGGAGGAAGGAAACGAAGAGGAAGACCCAGGGAAAGATGGAGAGATGAAGTAGAGGAGGATGTCAGACTGTACTTGAAGAGTAACTGTTGGAATCAAGATGCCCAGAACAGGAAATTGTGGAGTGCAAAAATAGACCAAGCCATGGGCCTTTTAGGCTCGCAGTGCTAATATATATATATATATATATATATATATATATATATATATATATATATATATATATATATATATAGTTACATTAGAGTCGATGCAATAACTTAAATACGGCATCATCCTATACATTCTGGAATCTGTTGCTACATTATAGCAAATGGGAAGCGAAGACGAMCATTACTAGACACAATTGGTCAAACTAACAATATTAGGGACAATACATTCACTTTAATACGGAACCTCTTATGCATTCTGGAAACAGCAGCTTCATTTATAGCAGATCGGAAGCGAAGAGGACCAATAAAAGACACAATTGGTAAAACCACCTTGATTATAGACGATACATTCACTTTAATACAGCATTCTCTTATGCATTCTGGAAGCAGCTGCTTCATTATAGCAGATCGGAAGCGAAGAGGACCAATAAAAGACACAATTGGTCAAACTACCATGATTAGAGACGATGCATTCACTTTTTAATACGGCATTCTCTTATACATTTTGGAAACAGTTGCTGCATTCACTTTAATACGGCATCCTCTTATGCATTCTGGAAACAGCTGCTTCATTATAGCAGGTCGGAAGCGAAGAGGACCAATAAAAGACACAATTGGTCAAACTACCATGATTAGAGACGATGCATTCACTTTAATACGGCATCCTCTTATGCATTTTGGAAACAGTTGCTTCATTATAGCAAATAGGAAGCGAAGAGAACCATTAAAAGACAAGATTGGTCAAACTAGCAATATTAGAGACGATGCATTCACGGCATCCTCTTATGCATTCTGGAAACAGCTGCTTCATTATAGCAGATCGGAAGCGAAGAGGACAAATAAAAGACAATTGGTCAAACTACCATGATTAGAGACGATGCATTCACTTTAATACGGCATCCTCTTATGCATTTTGGAAACAGTTGCTTCATTATAGCAGATTGGAAGCGAAGATGAACATTAAAAGACACAATTGGTGAAACTACCATGATTAGAGACGATGCATTCACTTTAATACGGCATCCTCCTATGCAGTCTGGAAACAGTTGCCTCATTATAGCAGATCAGAAGCGAAGATGAACATTAAAAGACACAATTGGTGAAACTACCATGATTAGAGACGATGCATTCACTTTAATATGGCAATCTCCCATGCATTCTGGAGACAGTTGCATTATAGCAGATCGGAAGCGAAGACGACCATTAAAAGACACAATTGATCAAACTAACAATATTAGAAACGATGCATTCACTTTAATACGGCATCCTCTTATGCATTTTGGAAACAGTTGCTTCATTATAGCAGATCGGAAACGAAGACGACAATTAAAAGGCACAATTGGTCAAACTAGTTACATTAGAGTCGATGCAATAACTTAAATACGCCATCCTCTTATACATTCTGGAATCTGTTGCTACATTATAGCAAATGGGAAGCGAAGACTACCATTAAAAGACACAATTGGTCAAACTAACAATATTAGAGACAATGCATTCACTTTAAKATGGCATCCTCTTATGCATTCTGGAAACAACTGCTTCATTATAGCATATCGGAAGCGAAGAGGACCAATAAAAGACACAATTGGTCAAACTACCATGATTAGAGACGATGCATTCACTTTAATACGGCATCCTCTTATGCATTTTGGAAACAGTTGCTTCATTATAGCAAATAGGAAGCGAAGAGAACCATTAAAAGACAAGATTGGTCAAACTAGCAATATTAGAGACGATGCATTCACGGCATCCTCTTATGCATTCTGGAAACAGCTGCTTCATTATAGCAGATCGGAAGCGAAGAGGACAAATAAAAGACAATTGGTCAAACTACCATGATTAGAGACGATGCATTCACTTTAATACGGCATCCTCTTATGCATTTTGGAAACAGTTGCTTCATTATAGCAGATTGGAAGCGAAGATGAACATTAAAAGACACAATTGGTGAAACTACCATGATTAGAGACGATGCATTCACTTTAATACGGCATCCTCCTATGCAGTCTGGAAACAGTTGCCTCATTATAGCAGATCAGAAGCGAAGATGAACATTAAAAGACACAATTGGTGAAACTACCATGATTAGAGACGATGCATTCACTTTAATATGGCAATCTCCCATGCATTCTGGAGACAGTTGCATTATAGCAGATCGGAAGCGAAGACGACCATTAAAAGACACAATTGATCAAACTAACAATATTAGAAACGATGCATTCACTTTAATACGGCATCCTCTTATGCATTTTGGAAACAGTTGCTTCATTATAGCAGATCGGAAACGAAGACGACAATTAAAAGGCACAATTGGTCAAACTAGTTACATTAGAGTCGATGCAATAACTTAAATACGCCATCCTCTTATACATTCTGGAATCTGTTGCTACATTATAGCAAATGGGAAGCGAAGACTACCATTAAAAGACACAATTGGTCAAACTAACAATATTAGAGACAATGCATTCACTTTAATATGGCATCCTCTTATGCATTCTGGAAACAACTGCTTCATTATAGCATATCGGAAGCGAAGAGGACCATTAAAAGGCAAGATTGGTCAAACTAGCAATATTAGAGACAATGCATTCACTTTAATACGGCATCCTCTTATGCATTTTAGAAACAGTTGCTTCATTATAGCAAATAGGAAGCGAAGAAGACCATTAAAAGACAAGATTGGTCAAACTAGCAATATTAGAGACGATGCATTCACTTTAATACGGCATCCTCCTATGCAGTCCGGAAACAGTTGTCTCATTATAGCAGATCGGAAGCGATGATGAACATTAAAACACACAATTGGTGAAACTACCATGATTAGAGACAATGCATTGACTTTAATACGGCATCCTCTTATGCATTCTGGAAACAGTTGCTTCATTATAGCAGATTGGAAGCGAAGATGAATAGTAAAAGACACAATTGGTGAAACTACCATGATTAGAGACGATGCTTTCACTTTAATACGGCATCCTCTTACGCATTCTGGAAACAGCAGCTTCATTTATAGCAGATCGGAAGCGAAGAGGACCAATAAAAGACACAATTGGTAAAACCACCATGATTAGAGACGATACATTCACTTTAATACAGCATTCTCTTATGCATTCTGGAAACAGCTGCTTCATTATAGCAGATCGGAAGCGAAGAGGACCAATAAAAGACAATTGGTCAAACTACCATGATTAGAGACGATGCATTCACTTTTTAATACGGCATTCTATTATACATTTTGGAAACAGTTGCTTCATTATAGCAAATAGGAAGCGAAGAGAACCATTACAAGACAAGATTGGTCAAACTAGCAATATTAAAGACGATGCATTCACGGCATCCTCTTATGCATTCTGGAAACAGCTGCTTCATTATAGCAGAGCGGAAGCGAAGAGGACAAATAAAAGACACAATTGGTCAAACTACCATGATTAGAGACAATGCATTCGCTTTAATACGGCATCCTCTTATGCATTCTGGTAACAGCTGCTTCATTATAGCAAATAGGAAGCGAAGAGGACCAATAAAAGGCAAGATTGGTCAAACTAGCAATATTAGAGACAATGCATTCACTTTTATACGGCATCCTCTTATGCATTGTGGAAACAGCTGCTTCATTATTTTAATACGGCATCCTCCTATGCAGTCTGGAAACAGTTGTCTCATTATAGCAGATCGGAAGCGAAGATGAACATTAAAACACACAATTGGTGGAACTACCATGATTAAAGACAATGCATTCACTTTAATACGGCATCCTCTTATGCAATCTGGAAACAGTTGCTTCATTATAGCAGATTGGAAGCGAAGATGAACATTAAAAGACACAATTGGTGAAACTACCATGATTAGAGACGATGCATTCACTTTAATACGGCATCCCCCTATGCAGTCTGGAAACAGTTGCCTCATTATAGCAGATCAGAAGCGAAGATGAACATTGAAAGACACAATTGGTGAAACTACCATGATTAGAGACAATGCATTCACTTTAATACGGCAATCTCCTATGCATTCTGGAGACAGTTGCATTATAGCAGATCGGAAGCGAAGACGACCATTAAAAGGCACAATTGGTCAAACTAACAATATTAGAAACGATGCATTCACTTTAATACGGCATCCTCTTATGCATACTGGAAACACTAGCTTCATTATAGCAGATCGGTAGCGAAGAGGACCAATAAAAGACACAATTGGTCAAACTACCATGATTAGAGACGATGCATTCACTTTAATACGGCATCCTCTTATGCATTTTGGAAACAGTTGCTTCATTATAGCAAATAGGAAGCGAAGAGGACCATTAAAAGACAAGATTGGTCAAAGTAGCAATATTGGAGACGATGCATTCACTTTAATACAGCATCCTCTTATGCATTCTGCAAACAGTTGCTTCATTATAGCAGATCGGAAACGGAGACAATTAAAAGGCACAATTAATCAAACTAGTTACATTAGAGTCGATGCAATTACTTAAATACGGCATCCTCTTATGCATTCTGGAATCTGTTGCTACATTATAGCAAATGAGAAGCGAAGACTACCATTAAAAGACACAATTGGTCAAACTAACAATATTAGAGACAATACATTCACTTTAATATTGCATCCTCTTATGCATTCTGGAAACAGCTGCTTCATTATAGCAGATCGGAAGCGAAGAGGACCAATAAAAGACACAATTGGTTAAACTACCTTGTTTAGAGACGATGCATTCACTTTAATACGGCATCCTCCTATGCAGTCTGGTAACAGTTGCCTCTTTATAGCAGATCGGAAGCGAAGATGAACATTAAAACACAATTGGTAAAACTACCATGATTAGAGACAATGCATTCACTTTAATACGGAATCCTCTTATGCATTCTGGAAACAGTTGCTTCATTATAGCAGATTGGAAGCGAAGATGAACATTAAAAGACACAATTGGTGAAACTACCATGAATAGAGACAATGCATTCACTTTAATACGGCAATCTCCTATGCATTCTGGAGACAGTTGCATTATAGCAGATCGGAAGTGAAGACGACCATTAAAAGGCACAATTGGTCAAACTAACAATATTAGAAACGATGTATTCACTTTAATACGGCATGCTCTTATGCATTCTGGAAACACTAGCTTCATTATAGCAGAACGGAAGCGTAGACGACCTCTATATAATAGACAGTTGGTCAAACTAACAATATTAGAGACGATGCATTCACATTAACAATCCATCCTCTTACGCATTTGGATAGCTTCATTATAGCAGATCGGAAGCGAACACGACCATTAAAAGCACAATTGGTCAAAACAAAAATATTAGACAATGCATTCACTTTAATATGGCATCCTCTTATGCTTTCTGGAAACAGTTGCATCATTATAGCAGATCGGAAGCGAAAACGACCATTAAAAGGCACAATTGGTAAAACTAGTTATATTAGAGACGATGCATCCACTTTAATACAGCATCCTCTTATGCATTCTTGAAACAGGTAGTTCATTATAGCAAATCGGAAGCAAAGACTACCACTTAAAGGCGCAATTGGTCAAACTAGTTATATTAGATTGGATGCAATAACTTTAATACGGCATCTTTTTACGCATTCTGGAAACTGTTGCTACATTATAGCAAAAGGGAAGCGAAGACGACCATTAAAAGACTCGATTGGTCAAACTAACAATATTAGAGAGAATGCATTCATTTTAATACGGCATCCTGTTATTCTTCTGGAATGAGTTGCTTCATTATAGCAGATCGGAAACGAAGACGACCACTAATAGGCACAATTGGTCAAACTAATAATATTAGAGACGATGTAATACGGCTTCCTCTTATGCATTCTAGAAACAGTTGCTTCATTAAAGCAGATCGGAAAGGAAGACGACCATTAAAAGGCACAATTGGCCGAACTAACAATATTAGAGACAAAGCATTTTCTTTAATACAGCATCCTGTTATACTTTCTGGAATAAGTTGCTTCATTATAGCAAATAGGAAACGACGTCGACCACTAATACACACAATTGGTCAAACTAAAAATATTAGAGACGATGCATTCATTTTAATACGCCATCCTCTAATGCTTTCTGGAAACAGTTGCTCATTATAGCAAATCAGTAGTGAACACGACCATTAAAAGGCACAATTTGCTAACGTAACAATATTAGAAACGATGCAATAACTTTAATAAGGCTTCCKCTTATGCTTTCTGGAAACAGKTGCTTCATTTTACCAGATCGGAAGCGAAGACGACCATTAGAAGGCACAATTGGTCAAACGAGCAATATTAGAAACGACGCATTTACTTTATTACGGCATCCTCTTATGCTTTCTGGATACACTAGCTTCATTATAGCAAGTCGGAAGAGAAGACGACCACTAAAATGCACCATTGGACAAACTAGTTATATTAGAGACGATCCATTCACTTTCATACGGCATCTTCTTGTGCGTTCTGGAAACAGTTGCAATATAGCAGATCGGAATCGAAGACGACCACTATTAGGCAAAAGTGATCAAACTAACAATATTAGAGACGATGCATTTTCTTTAATACGGCATCCTCTTATGCATCGTAGAAACAGTTGCTTCATTATAGCTGATCGGAAACGAAGACGSCCTTCAAAAGGCAAAATTGGCCAAACTAACAATATTAGAGAATGCATTCACTTTAATACGGCATCCTGTTATAATTTCTGGCATAAGTTGCTTCATTATAGCAGATCGGAAGCGAAAACGATTTGCTATAATGAAGCATGTTTCCAGAATGCATAAGAGGATGCCGTATTAAAGTGAAAGCATTGTCTAATGTTTTTAGTTTGACCGATTGTGCTTTTAAAGGTGGTCTTTGCTTCCCACTTGCTGTAATGTAGCAACTGTTCCCAGAAAGCATAAGAGGATAGCGTATTAAAATAAATGCGTCGTTTCTAAAATTGTTAGTTAGATTAACTGTGCCTTTTAATGGTCGTCTTCGCCTCCGATTAGCTTTAATGAAGCAACTGTTTCCAGAGAGCATAAGAGGATGCCGTATTAAAGTGAATGCATTCGCCTATAATATTGTCAGTTTGATCAATTGTGCCTTTTAATGGTTGTCTTCTCTTCCGATCTGCTATAATGAAGCAACTGTTTCCAAAATGCATAACAGGATGCCGTATAAAAGTATGAGTCGTTTCTAATACTGTTAGTTTGATCAACTGTGCGTTTTAATGATCGTCTTCGCTTTCGATTGGCTTTAATGAAGGAGCTGTTTCCAGAGAGCAGAGAGGATGCTGTATTAAAGTGAATGCATGCTCTCTCATATTCTTGGTTTCACTAATTGTCTTTTAATGGTCGTCCTCGCTTCCCATTTGCTAAAAGAAGCAACTGCTTCAGAACGCATAAGAGGGTGCCGTATTGAAGTGAATGCATCGTCTTTAATATTCTTAGTTTGACCAATTCTGCCTTTTAGTCGTTGCTTCCGCTTAGCTATAATGAAGTAACTATTTCAACAATGCAGAAGAGGAAGCCGTATTAAATTGAATGCATCGTTTCTAATATAACTAGTTTGTCTTTTAATAGTAGTCTTTGTTTCCAATTTGCCATAATGTAGCAACTGTTTCAGAATGTATAAGAGGATTAAATTTGTAGCATCGTGTCTAATATGCTGGTTAGACCAATTGTGCCTTTTAATGGTAGTCTTTGCTTCCGATTAGCTTATAAGAGAGCAAACGTTTCCAGAAGATGCCGTATTAAAGTAAATGCATCGTTTCTAATATTGATAGTTTGACCAATTGTGCCTTTTAATGGTGGTCTACGCTTTCGATCTGTTGTAATGAAGCAACTGTTCCCAGAAAGCATAAAWGAATGCCGTATGAAAGTTATTGAATCGTCTCTAATACTGTTGGTTTGACTAATTGTACCTTTTAATTGTAGTCTGCTTCCGATTTGCTATAATAAAGTAACTTTTTTAGAATGCATAAGGGGATGCCGTATTAAAGTGAATTCTTCGTCTCTAATAAAACCAATTTGACCAATTGTCTTTCATTGGTCGTTTTCGCGGCATATCAACTATAACGAGGCAACTGTGCCCTTTTATGGTCGTCCTCGCTTCCCATTTGCTATAATGAAGCAACTGTTCCATAATGCATAAGAGGATGCCGCATTAAAGTGAATGCATCGTATCTCATATTGCTAGTTTGACCAATTGTGACTATAGAGGTCAACTTCGCTTCCGATCTGCTATAATGAAGCAAACATCTCCCGAATGCATAAGAGGATGCCGTATTAAAGTGAATGCGTCGTCTCTAATATTGTTAGTTTGACCAATTGTGCCTTTAAACGGTAGTCCTTGCTTCCGATTTACTATAATTAAGCAACAGTTCCCAGAATGCATAAGAGGATGCGGTATTAAAGTGAATGCATCGACTCTGATAAAGCAAATTTTGCCAATTGTGCCTTTTAATGGTCGTATTTGCTTCCGATCTGCTATAATGAACCAACTGTTTCCAGAAAGCATAAGAGGATGCCGTATTGTATAAGCATAATGTCTAATATTTTTAGTTTGACCAATTGTGCCTTTTAACGGTCGTCCTCACTTCGCATTTGCTATAATGAAGCAACTGTTCCAGAATGCCTAAAAGGATGCCGTATCAAAGTGAATGCATCATCCCTAATATTGTTGGACTGACCAATTGTGTCTTTTAATAGTCGTCTTTGCTTCCGATTTGCTATAATGAGACAACTGTTTCCAGAAAGCATGAGACGATGCCGTATTAAAGTAAAAGCATTCTCTCTAATATTTTTAGTTTGATCAATTGTGCCTTTTAATGGTCGTCTTCGATTCGCATTTGTTATAATGTAGCAACTGTTTCCAGAATGCATAAGAGGATGCCGTATTAAAGTGAATGCAATGTCTCCAATATTGTTAGTTTGACCATTTGTGGTTGTTAATGGTCGTCTTCGCTTCCGATCTGCTATAATGAAGCAACTGTTTCCAAAATGCATAAGAGGATGTCGTATTAAAGCATAAAGCATAATGTCTAATATTTTTAGTTTGACCAATTGTGCCTTTTAATGGTCTTCCCCGCTTCCCATTTGCTATAAAGAAGCAACTGTTCCAGAATGCATAACAGGATGCCGTATTAATGTGAATGCATCGTCTCTGATATCCTTAGTTTGACCAATTGTGCCTTTTAATGGAAGCCATTGCTTCCGATT
The DNA here is from genome assembly GCA_025024175.1 of Rhyzopertha dominica. NCBI lineage: Eukaryota > Metazoa > Arthropoda > Insecta > Coleoptera > Bostrichidae > Rhyzopertha > Rhyzopertha dominica. The sequence continues at coordinate 34,427,176 of QCXZ01000001.1, read as the reverse complement.
AGCTGTAATAAAGCAACTGTTTCCAGAATGCTAAGGAGGTGACGTATTAAAGTGAATGCATCGTCTTTAATAATCCCGGTTTGATCAATTGTGTCTTTTGTTCGTTGTTTTCGCGTCAGATCTGCTATAATGAAGCAACTGTCTCCAGATTGCATAAGAGGATGCCGTATTAAAGTGAATGTATCGACTCTGATAATACTAGTTTGGCCAATTGTGCTTTTAAACGGTCGTCTTCGCTTCCGATCTGCTATAATGAAGCAACTGTTTCCGGATAGCATAAAAGGATGCCGTATTACAGTAAATGCATTGTCTCTAATAATGTCAATTTTATCAATTGTGTCTTTCATTGGTCGTTTTCGCGTCAGATCTGCTATAATGAAGCAACTTGTATCCAGAATGCATAAGAGGATGGAGTATTAAAGTGAATGCATCCTCTCTAATACCGTTAGTTTGACCAATTGTGCCTTTAAACGATAGCCTCTGCTTCCGATCTGCTATAATAAAGCAACTTTTTCCAGAATAGTATAAGAAGATGTCGTATTAAAGTGAATGGATCGTCTCTAATATTATTAGTTTGTACAATTGTGCCTTTTAATGGTAGTCTTTGCTTCCGATTTGCTATAATGGAGCAACTGTTTCCAGAATGCAAAAGAGGATGCCGTATTAAAGTTATTGCAACGTCTACAATATTGTTAGTTTGATCAATTATTGTGCCTACTAATGGTTATCTTTGTTTCCGATTTGCTATAATGAAGCAACTGTTTCCAGAATGCATATGAGGATGCCGTATTAAAGTGAATGCACCGTCTCTAATAATGCTAGTTTGTCCGATGGCGTCTTCTATTGGTCGTCTTCGCTGCCGATCAGCTATAATGAAGCAACCGTTTCCAGATTGCATAAGAGGATGCTGTATTAAAATGAATGCATCGTTTCTAATAATGCTAGTTTGGCCAATTGTGTCTGTTAATGGTCGTCTTCGCTTCCAATCGGCTATAATGAAGCAACTGTTTCCAGAATGCATAAGAGGATGCCGTATTAAAGTGAATGCGTCGCTTCTAATATTGTTAGTTTGATCAACTGTGCCTTTTAATGGTCGTCTTTGCTTCCGATTTGCTATAATGAAGCAATTGTTTCCAGAAAGCATAGAGGATGCCGTATTTAAGTATAAACATAATGTGTAATATTTTTAGTTTGACCTATTGTGCCTTTTAATGGTCTTTTGACATGTTGTTTTCCGGGCTTGTTCCCACGCTGGTTATTACACCTTGACGTTTCGACACTCATGTCGGTGTCTTCCTCAGAAGTAGTTCTGAAACTGAAGTGTCGTAGTCCGCTCGGGTATTTATTCTCGTCCGGGTCACTGACGCGTGGGCGTTGTTACGCATGACCGGTTTCCAGATTCCAGGTAGTTCAATGCCCCGGTCTCGGTTGTAATTGTGCGGGTTCTTCTGGATTTCGATGGCTTCCTTGTACAGTCTCGGCCAGAATCTCGCTTCCTTCCACAGCATTTGTACTTCCTCGAATTTGATGATATGTCTCCATTCGATGTTCTGCTACAGCCGACCTATCACACCAAAATATCTCAATTTTACATTGCCTGTTGTGGACTGTATGCCGACATAATACTTGTAACTGAATCATGGTTAACCCCAAATGTACTATCTTCAGAACTATTTTCCCCATATTATAATGTATTTAGATGTGACCGTGCATATAACAGGGGTGGTGGAGTGATAACAGGAGTAAAAACCACATCTACTTTAAAGATTTGAATATAACTTCACCTGTACCGTCGATCGATGTCATCGTCTTGAGGATTACGGACGGAAGCTGTAAGAATGGAGGCAATCTTAGTATTGTTCTTCTGTATGTGCCGCCGTCTATTACCATCGATGACTATATATCTTTGTTTGATTTCTTGGAAACGGTTGTAGATTACAACCACCCTGTGATGATATGTGGAGACCTTATATACCTGAGATAGTTGAGTGTATGTTAGGAAATTCTGATACGCATCTTTTTCGCTTATACAGGCAGTTCTTGTCACTTGTAAACTTGATGCAACATAATAATGTCTATAGTGTCAACGGAAGGTTGCTAGACCTTGTCTTGGCTACCAGTGATCTGATCGGAAACGTGTCCAGAGCTGAACAGCCACTAGTTGCGGACTCCCATCATCCTTGCTTGAGTCTGAGCGTGCAGTACTCGCGTGAGCACGACCGTCCGTTTGGAAACGCCGGTGTTCCTAAATTCAATTTTTATTCGGGCTGATCTACAGGGTCTGTACGTCTCGCTTGGCCAGGTGGACTGGTCATTTTTGAAAGATGTCCATGAAGTTGGACCAGCCTGCGATATTTTTTATGCTTAAATGACATGTTTGCTCAGTTTGTTCCTGAATCTGGCTCAMGTTCACAAACTCGTAACTATCCTGTCTGGTATACTCGTGATATTATTAATAAGATTAAAAAGAAGAATAAATGCTGGGATGTGTACAGAAAAACAGGTTCTTTGTATTATTTAGATACATTAAAACGCTTGAAAAAAGAAATTAGGGTGGAAACTCATGTGCAATATATGTTATTTATTGGCCATGCTGAAAACTCATTGAAAAACAACCCCAAGAAATTTTGGAAGTTTGTTGACCAGAAGAGGAGAACAAGTATACCTGCGAATATGATTTATGATGATGATGCCCTTACATCCCAGAAAGAAATTGTTGATGCCTTTGCTGATCATTTTTCGAAAGCATTTCTCTGTAGTGGCAGTAATCTCATACCTGTGACATGGGCTGTGTGCCTGGTGACTGTGCTTCTGATTACTGCAATATGTACTGCTGTCCCTCTCTTAAAAATGTTGTTGCATGTGATGGCACTATGCACTCGTTGAACATGTTTTGTATTGATCAATCTGAGGTTTCAAAGTAGCCAAGAGAATTAAAGCTATTGATGTATGTGGTCCGGATAATATCCCTGCATTTTTGGTTGTGGATTGTATTAGTTGTTTGTGCGAACCACTGTCCCATATATATAACCTCATACTTAAATTGTGCATATACCCTGCAGCCTGGAAAACATCGCGTGTCTTACCAGTACACAAGGCAGCTGACAGGCACGATATAAAGAATTATAGACCAATTGCGCTCTTATCAAATTTTGCTAAACTATTTGAATGCCTTCTGTCCGATGCTGTCTACGCTCACGTGGTGTCTAGAATTGTACCTGAACAGCATGGATTTGTTAAGGGTAAGTCGACAGTTTCTTGCCTTTATGAATTTACACATTATACGTCATCAGCTATGGATAGTAACTGCAAGTGGATGTAGTCTATACTGACCTGTCAAAAGCTTTTGACCGCGTTCATCATTGTGCTTTATTAAATAAATTAAAATACTATGGCTTGTGTGACAGCTTATTGCTTTTATTTAAATCTATTCTAATAGATAGAACACAGTATGTGGAATACCGTGGGTTTGCGTCTTCTGGGTACCACGTGGGCAGTGGTGTACATACAGGGTTCAAATCTGGGACCCCTACTTTTTGTTGTTCTATAATGATGTTGTATGCAGCTTATCTTGCAGACCGTTTATTTACGCGGATGATTTAAAGATTGTTACGGTAGTCCGAGGAGTCGATGATTGTTTGGAATTACAGCGCGATTTAGACATGTTGACTCAATGGTGCCAAAAAAACTTGCTTGATATTAATATTAGCAAATGTAAGACAATGTCTTTTACTAGAAATAATAATAAGATAACGTATTTTTACAATATAAATGGTCATGTTTTGGAGAGGTGCACGCAAGTGTCTGATTTGGGCGTAATATTCGACAGCAGTCTGACATTTGTTCCTCATATTCTGCATATCACAAACTCTGCAATGAAGACTCTTGGTTTTATATTTAGGAATACTCGAGAATTTACAAATATATCTAGTCTAAAGCTTTTTTTTTACTCTCTGGTCAGGTCTAGGTTGGAATATTGCTCAGTTGTCTGGAAACCTTACTATCAAGTTTATATTAACCTAATTGAAAATATTGTTCGAAAATTTGCAAAATATGTTTTTTAAAATGTTTAATATGTATCCTGTCAGACATTGTAACCAGATGCAGCTCTTGGAGGTGATCGGCGAGAGCTCATTGGTTTCTAGGCGTAACATGCATTGCTTGATATTTTTACAGAAAATACTAAATGGTTCTGTAAATAAATAGTCATATATTACTAAAAGAAATATTTATAATTTGTCCTCTCGCTCTCAAAATACATTTTATTATCGTACACCTAGCACTTACCATCACCTTAACTCTCCACTGTTGTATAGTTTTCGTCTGTACAATGAGATTAATTTAAGTTTCGATATTTTCTACAGCAATTTCAGCAAAAATAGTGTTAAGAAGGCTATTATAAATTTTTTAGATGCTCGTTTGCATGCTCTGTAGCATATAAATGTATAAATTTATATTTAAGTTATCTGTAGTGTTATCTTTTTTTTTGTATTAGAACATTGATTTCCATCTTCTTTTTGTAGAATTGTCCACTATGGACCTTTGGGTCCGTTGGAATAAAGATTTATTTATTTATTTATTTATTTATCACCTTGCCGGTCTCTGGTGTCCCTCATGTGCTCCTTGTTTCTCGTGCTGATGTGCCTTCCGGTTTGGCCGAGGTAAACCTTCCCACAGCTGCATGGGATGCTGTACACACCTTGTGTTTGTAGCTCCTCAGTCGCCGAACGATATTTCGGAAAGGCGTTAGCTATTTTTCTCGGGGCGGTGAAGATGGTGTTTATATGATGTCTTCTCAGCATCCGTTTTAATGGTCTTCCTCGCTTCCCATTTGGTTTAATGAAGCAACTGTTTCCAGAATGCATAAGAGGTTGCCGTATTAAAGTGAATGCTTCGCCTTTAATATTGTTAGTTTGACCAATTGTGCCTTTTAATGGTATTCTGCTCCCGCTCTGCTATAGTGAAGCAACTGTTTCCAGAATGCATAAGAGGATGTCGTATTAAAGTGAATGCTTCGTCTTTAATATTGTTAGTTTGACCAATTGTGCCTTTTAATGGTATTCTGCTCCAGATCTGCTATAATGAACCAACTGTTCCCAGAAAGCATAAGAGGATGACGTATGAAAGTTATTGCATCGTCCCTAATATTGTTGGTTTGACCAATTGTGCCTTTTAATGGTAGTCTTTGCTTCCGATTTGCTATAATTGAGCAACTGTTTCCAGAATGCGTAAGAGGATGCCGTATTAAAATGAATGCATCGATTCTGATAATGCTAGTTTGGCCAATTGTGCCTTTTAATGGTCGTCTTGGCTTCCGATCTGCTATAATGACGCAACTTTTTCCAGAAAGCATAAGAGGATACCGTATTAAAGTGAATGCATCGCCTCCAATAATGCTAGTTTGGCCAATTGTGCCCTTTAATAGTCGTCTTCGCTTTTGATCCGCTATAATGGAGCAACTGTTTCCAGAAAGCATAAGAGGATGCCGTATTGTATAAGCATAATGTCTAATATTTTTAGTTTGACCAATTGTGCCTTTTAACGGTCTTTCTCGCTTCCCATTTGCTATAATGAAGCAGCTGTTCCAGAATGCATAAGAGGATGTCGTATTAAAGTGAATGCATCGTCTCTCATATGCTAGTTTGACCAATTGTGTCTATAGTGGTCGTCTTTGCATCCGATCTGCTATAGTGAAGCAGCTGTTTCCAGAAAGCATAACAGGATGCCGTATTTATAAATGCATTGTCTCTAATATTGTTAGTTTGACAAATTGTGCCTTTTCAACTGCTTCCAGAATGCATAAAAGGATGCCCTATCAAAGTATATGCATCGTCTCTAATATAAATAGTTTGACCAATTGTGCCATTTAATAGTCGTCTTCGCTTCCCATTTGCTATAATGTAGCAACTATTTCCAAAATGCATAATAGGATGCCGTATTAAAATGAATGCATCGTCTCTAATAATATTACTTTGACCAATGGTGACTTTTAATGGTCGTCTTTGCTTCCGCTTTTCTATAATCAAGCAACTGTTTCCAGAAAGCATGAGAGGATGCCGTATTAAAGTGAATGTGTTGCCTTTAATATTGTTAGTTTGACCAATAGTGCCTTTTAATGGTCGTCTTCGGTTCCGATCTGCAATAAAGAAGCAACTGTTTCCAGAAAGCATAAGAGGATGCCGTATTAAAGTAAATGCATCGTCTCTAATATTGCTAATTTGACCAGTTGAGTCTATAGTGGTCGTCTTCGCTTCCGATCTGCTATAATGAAGCAACTGTTTCTAGAAAGCATAAAAGTATGCCGTATCAAGGTAAATGCATCGTCCCTAATATTGTTAGTTTGGCCTTGCCTTTTAATGGTCGTCTTCGCGTCAGATCTGCTATAATGAAGCAACTTTCTCCAGAACGTATAAGAAAATGCTATATTAAAGTGAATGCATCGTCTCTAATATTGTTAGATTGACCAATTGTGCCTTTTAATGGTCTTTGCTTCCGGTTTGCTATAATGAAGCAACTGTTTCCAGAATGCATATGAGGATGCCGTATTAAGGTAAATGCATTCTCTCTAATATTCTTAGTTTGACCAATTGTGCCCTTTAATGGTAGTCTTGGCTTCCGATTTGCTATAATAAAGCAACTGTTTCCAGAATGCATAAGAGGATGCCGTATTAAAGTGAATGCATCGTCTCTAATAATGCTAGTTTGGCCAACTGTGCCTTTTAATGATCGTCTTCGCTCCCGATCTGCTATAAAGAAGCAAGTGTTTTCTGAAAGCATAAGAGGATGCCGTATTAAATTATAAGCCTAATGTCTAATATTTTTAGTTTGGCCAATTGTGCCTTTTAATGGTCGTCTTCGCATCCCATTTGCTATAATGTGGCAACTGTTTCCAGAATGCATAAAAGGATGCCGTATTAAAATGAATGCATCGTACCTAATATTGTTACTTTGACATATTGTGCCTGTTAATGGTCGTCCTTGCTTTCGATTTTCTATAATCAAGTAACTGTTTTGCAGAAAGCGTGAGAGGATGCCGTATTAAGGTAAATGCATTCTCTCTAATATTCTTAGTTTGACCAATTGTGCCCTTTAATGGTAGTCTTGGCTTCCGATTTGCTATAATAAAGCATCTGTTTCCAGAATGCATAAGAGGATGCCGTATTAAAGTGAATGCATCGTCTCTAATAATGCTAGTTTGGCCAACTGTGCCTTTTAATGATCGTCTTCGCTCCCGATCTGCTATAAAGAAGCAAGTGTTTTCTGAAAGCATAAGAGGATGCCGTATTAAATTATAAGCCTAATGTCTAATATTTTTAGTTTGGCCAATTGTGCCTTTTAATGGTCGTCTTCGCATCCCATTTGCTATAATGTGGCAACTGTTTCCAGAATGCATAAAAGGATGCCGTATTAAAATGAATGCATCGTACCTAATATTGTTACTTTGACATATTGTGCCTGTTAATGGTCGTCCTTGCTTTCGATTTTCTATAATCAAGTAACTGTCTTGCAGAAAGCATGAGAGGATGCCGTATTAAAGCGAATGCAGTGTCTTAATATTGTTAGTTTGACCAATAGTGCCTTTTAATGGTCGTCTTCGGTTCCGATCTGCTATAAAGAAGCAACTGTTTCCGGGAAGCATAAGATGATGCCGTATTAAAGTGAATGCATCGTCGCTGATATTGCTAGTTTGACCAATTGTGTCGTCTATAGTGGTCGTCTTCGCTTCCGATCTGCAATAATGAAGCACCTGTTTCCAGAATGCATAAAAGTATGCCGTATTAAAGTAAATGCATCGTCCCCAATATTGTTAATTTGACCTATTGTGCCTTTTAATGGTCGTTTTTGCTTTCGATTTGCTACAATGAAGCAACTGTTTCCAGAAAGCGTGAGAGGATGCCGTATTCGAGTGAATGCATTGTTTTTAATATTGTTAGTTTGACCAATAGTGCCTCTTAATGGTCGTCTTCGCTTCCGATTTTCTATACTGAAGTAACTGTTTCCAGAATGCATAAAAGGATGCCGTATAAAGTAAAAGCATCGTCCCTAATATTCTTAGTTTTACTAATTGTGCCTTTTAATGGTCGTCTTCGCTTGCCATTTGCTATAATGTAGCAACTGTTTCCAGAATGCATAAGAGGATGCCGTATTAAAGGGAATGGATCGTCTCTAATATAACTAGTTTTACCAATAGTGCCTTTTAGTGGTCGTCTTCGCTTCCAATCTACTATATTGAAGTAACTGCTTCCAGAATGCATATGAGGTTGCGGTATTAAAGTGAATGCATTCTCTCTAGTATTCTTAGTTTGACCAATTGTGCCTTTTAATGATCGACTTCGCTTGCCATTTGTTATAATAAAAAAACTGCTTCCAGAATGCATAAGAGGATGCTGTATTAAAATGTATGCATCGTCTCTAATATTGTTAGTTTGACCAATTGTGCCTTTTTGGGGTCGTCTTCGTTTCCGATCTGCTATAATGTAACAATTGTTTCCAGAAAGCATAAGAGGATACCGTATTAAAGTGGATGCATTTTCTCTAATATTGCTAATTTGACCAATTGTGTCTTTTAATGGTGGTCTTCGCTTCCGATCTGATATAATGAAGCAACTGTTTGCGGAATGCATAAGAGGATGGCTTATTAAATTGAATGTATCGTCTTTAATATTGTTAGGTTTCCCAATTGTGTATATATATTATATGTATATGTATTATTATATATGTATTATTATGTATATTATTCCGATCTGTTATAATGAAACAACTGTTCCCAGAAAGCATAAGAGGATGCCGTATTAAAGTTATGGCATCGTCTCTAATATTGTTGGTTTGACCAATTGTGCCTTTTAATGGTCGTCTTCGCTTCCGATCTGCTACAATGAAGCAACTGTTTCCAGAATGCATAAGAGGATGTCGTATTAAAGTGAATGCATTGTCTCTAATATTGTTGGTTTGACCAATTGTGCCTTTTAATGGTAGTCTTCGCTTCGCATTTGTTATACTGTAGCAACTGTTTCCAGAATGCATAAGAGGATGCTGTATTAGAGTGAATGCATCGTCTCTAATGTTAGTTTGACCAATTGGGGTTGTTAATGGTCGTCTTCGCTTCCGATCTGCTATAATAGAGCAACTGTTTCCAGAATGCATAAGAGGATGCCGTATTAAAGTGAATGGATCGTCTCTAATATAACTAGTTTAAACAATAGTGCCTGTTAATGGTCGTCTTCGCTTCCGATCTGCTATACTGAAGTAACTGTTTCCAGAATGCATAAGAGGATGCGGTATTAAAGTGAATGCATTGTCTCTAATATTGTTAGTTTGACCAATTGTGTCTGTTAATGGTCGTCTTCGCTTCCGATCTGCTATAATGGAGCAACTGTTTCCAGAATGCATAAGAGGATGCCGTATTAAAGTGAATGGATCGTCTCTGATATAACTAGTTTAAACAATAGTGCCTGTTAATGGTCGTCTTCGCTTCCGATCTGCTATACTGAAGTAACTGTTTCCAGAATGCATAAGAGGATGCGGTATTAAAGTGAATGCAATGTCTCTAATATTGTTAGTTTGACCAATTGTGTCTGTTAATCGTCGTCTTCGCTTCCGATTTGTTACAATGAAGCAACTGTTTCTAGAATGCATAAGAGGTTTTGTGACGTAGGCGTCGAGAGAGTTAGCGTTGCATGCCGACCTGTTATTATGAATGGCCTAGCATTTTCGGTCGTTCTTCCTCATCATCGTTCATTCGTTCGCGAACTGCACACCTCAACTCTATACTATCTGTGACTGACTTCCATAGCCAAGCACAAAGCGCGTAACAGGCATTTTCGTTTAAAAAACACTAATATCTTTTAAAAGAGCACAAAAAGAACTTCACAATTTACAAAAACAAAGCGTGGCACTTTTAAATCATAAAGCTGTTTGCTCGTTGTCATAATCAAGAAAACATAGTTGGTTGATATATATTTAAAAAAAAAACAATAATAAAAAAAGATATAGTTGGTTGTATTTTGAGAACTTGAAAGAAAATAAAGAAATAACATTGGTGACCCCGACGAAGAAAAAGGAACAAGAAGGATCCTACATGGAAAGATCAAGAAGAGTTAATGCTGGTATTAATAAGAATCTTTCTATGGATTATGTTTGGCCAAAAGATTTTGGCAGGAAAAGTCAGAGCGAAACCAACATGCTGGATCGAAAAGGAAATTTGACTGATGTCAGTTCTGAAGTACAAAAAAATCCTACAGAAATTAATAGTAGAAAATTTGCATCGCAGAACAGCATTTTGTCATCTAAGAAAAGTCTAGCAAGAAAAAAGTTAGCTCTTGAAAAAGAAAAGCAGAAAGAAATACTAATTCTAGAACAACAAAAAATTGAAAATCGTATGAAGATTTTAGAATTAGAGTGAAATTGAAAATTTACATTCGGACAATGAAGATGAAAACTTATAAAACTTGGTTATCGAAGAGCAAGAAGAAAAAAGAAAATTCATTGCAGACTGGGTCCAAAATACATTAATGGGTGAAGACAGTTTCAAAAATTAGCGATGGTTTAAATACTATTCACCACGAAAAGAAAACCTACAACATGGAGAAAGATATAAAAACCAAGTGACGACATTTTAATGGTGTGTAAAACCTTAAAAGAAATGTTAGAAATTAAATCAAATGAGCATCAGAAGAAAGATACATTTTTAGCTAGACAAATAGCTAAGGACTATCCAATATTTGACGGCAATCCTGCGGAATGGCCTCTATTTGCTAAGCAGTTCTGGCAGATGTGTAACATGTGTAATTATACAAATGCAGAAATTATACTCAAGTTACAGAGATGTTTGAGAGGAGAAGCGAAAGCAGTTGTTGCTGGTATGCTACTTGTTGAAGACAACGTAAACTTAGTTATGAAGACGCTGCAAATGCATTTTGGTAGACCAGAACACATAATTGAAACACTAATTTTGAAAATTAAAAATATGCCACCTGTCAAAGAGACAAACATGCAAAAGATTATTGGTTTCTCAAGTGAAGTTGGTAACTTAGTAGCTACAATGAAAACGTTAAATTATGTTGGCCACATGAAGAACCCTCAGTTGATGAGAGAATTTCTGCAGAAGTTGCCCGACATTCTAAAACTCAGGTGGGGAGAAGAGATAATAAAATGTCATCATGACAATTATGACCTGGAAGATTTCTACCGATGGCTGCAATCCACAGCAAATGCTGCTTGTTATGTTTCATTATCTAAAACATACACTGGAAATATAGATAAAAAGTCATACTCATCACCGAGAAAAGTTGAGAGTCCTCAAGGTAAATGATTTAAATCAAAATAAAACTTGCCTCTACTGTAGTGAAGAAAGTCATGAAGAAATTTCTCCGAAGATGAAATCTGATTAGCATTGAGATGCACTGGAAGACCGTAACAGAAAGAAAACTGTTTTTGTTGTCTAGAAAAACGTCATTGGAAAAATAGGTGCAAAAGAAGAAAACCGTGTGGAGAAAATGGTTGTAAACTACTACACCACCCTCTATTACATAACGAAGACCTACTGAGAGGGCATAACTCACAAGAAGAGGTACAAGATCAAGAAAAGTAGTCTGCCAGTGAATATGAGCACACAATTGAGAACCTGAATAAGAAAATCTTCCTGAGGATAGTACCAGTTGTATATGGCCCAAAGGGTGTTCTGAAGATGAAGCATCCACAGTAACACTGATAGAATCAGATGTGATCTCTAATCTTGGATTATCTGGAAAACAAGAAAAGCTGTGTCTTCAGTGGATAAACGAGAATATTTCAACATATGAAGATTCAGAGATCAATCTAGAAATATCACCTATAAATACGACAAAAACTGCAGAAAAAAGTTATCTTTTAAAGAATGTAAGATCTGTCAAAAATTTGTCATTGCCCACCCAAATAATCAAAAGGAGTCAGTGGGAAGATGTACCACATCTGAAGAACTTGAATGTTGAAGACATACTAGAAAAACCGGTTATTCTGATAGGACAAGACAATATTGACTTAATTATTGCCAGGCAAGTGCGTACAGGCCTATTGCATCTTCCAGTCGCAACGAAATGTAAACTAGGATGGTCGATTCATGGTCCTAACAATATTAGTAGTCACGAAAATAGATATATTTTGCATGTGTGATAAGTCTGAAAAAAGTATGACGAAAATATGCAAAAACTGATGAATTTGGTGTATCACCGTCTTCGAAGATAATGGACAAAGAAAACGGAAGAGCAATGGAAATAATGCAAAATACATGTATAAGGCAGGGAATGAGGTATGAAATTGGTCTGCTTTGGAAAGATAATTTTACAAAGTTGCCAGAAAGTAGAGCAGTTGCGTTGCAGAGGCTAAATGTATAGAAAGAAAATGCCACAAAAGTGGAATGTTTGCTAAAAATTACTGTGAGAAATTGAAATACTACGAAGAAAAGAACTACATAAGAAAACTTGCCCAGGAAGAAGCAGAAATTGAAGACTCACATATTTGGTATTTACCCCATTTTCCAGTGGAAAATCCCAAAAAACCTGGAAAGATTCGCCTAGTTTTCGATGCTGCTGCAAAATCACATGGAGTTAGCCTAAACGATCATCTTCTGGCTGGACCAGATTTGCTACAACCTCTACTTGGAGTACTAATGAACTTCAGACTGGGAAGAGATCGTAACGCACAGATTCTTGTGGAGAAATTTAGAATATGAAAGAAAACCTGACATATGTGATGAATGTTTATGACCTTTGGGGCTACCTGTTCTCCAGTTTGTGCTCAGTATATTAAAAATAGAAATGCTGAAGAAAATGTCAAGAACAAGGACACCTTAACAGCGATAACAAAAAAGTTTTATGTGGACGACTACCTAGACTCGAAAGATACAGATGAAGAGGCTTTAAAAACTTTATTGTCAGTAAAGAACACTATGAAACTAGGTGGCTTCGAATTGGTAAACTGGATAACAAATTCATCTTACATCAAAAACAGGATACCTTTTGGCTGCAACAAAAAACATTAACGATGGAGACTCTCATAGAATACTGGGATTATGGTGGCGTTCTGAAGATGAATTCCTTTACAATTGAAGAATTGGATAAAATTAAAGAAGTTAAACCGACCAAGAGAAAGGTTTTAAAGCACTTAATGGCAGTTTTTGATCCTCTTGGACTGTTAGCATGTTTCACGGTAAAGGCAAAAATTCTAATGCAAGATATATGGAGGACAAAAATTGATTGGGATGAAGAACTACCTGAACATTCGAGAAAAGTATGGGAGCGTTGGCTGGAAGGCCTTCAAGATATAATGACACTGAAAATACAACGATGTTACAGTTACAAAGTACCAGAAGCTGATGAGATACAGATTCACATATTTTGCGACAGTAGTGAGAAAGCCTTCGCAGCAGCAGCCTATCTTAGAGTGGTAACGAAGACAAACATTGATGTTTCTCTCATAATTGCGAAAACACGTGTTGCACCTTTGAAACCATTATCTCCCTCGACTTGAACTTCAAGCCGCGGTATGGCAAGTAGATTACTAAAAATGATAAGAGATGTGTTGGAAATTAAAATCGACAAGATATTCATGTGCAGTGACTTAAAATGTGTTCTTCAATGGATAAGAGATGGTCGGCAGTACAAACCATTTGTTGCTCACCGGATTGGAGAAATTCAAGGTATTACTGATATCAATGATTGGTACTGGATTCCAACGAAAATGAATGTAGCCGATGAAGTAACTAGAAATAAATGGATTGGTAAAAGAAGTAATTTCGAAAAATTGGTTCAATGGACCCGAGTTCCTGAAAGACAGTGAAGAAGTTTGGCCTAATGAAATAGAAAGTTGGGAAAAAGACGGTAAACATAAAGAAGAAATGAGGAAAGAGCACTTAATGGTGAATGTCCATGAATTACGTTCAACGTATAATCTGAAGGAATCATTACCAGATATTGAAAGATTTTCTAAGAAGATAAAGACTTTTGAGGAGTACTGCCTATGTACTGAAATGGATGATACTGCAAAAAACAAGAACAAAACGACATGAGATTGTGTCATCAGAAATAGCTGATAAATATTGGGTTAGATTTGCTCAAAGTGCGCCGAAGAAATTAGACACTTAAAAAATGGGAAACCTGTTAGCAGAAAATCTCGATTGTGTAACTTAATGTCACACTTGAAGAAGGAATCCTTGTTTTGGTAAGCAGAATAAATCTATCACCTTGTTTGAGTGAAACTACGAAGAAGCCTTACATCTTGTGCCCAAAACACAAGTATACGAAGTTAGTTATACATGTTCATGAAGAATTCTTGCACAGAGGCCAAGAACTGGTTCTTAACGAAATTCGGCAAAAATACTGGGTATTAAAAGCTAGAATTGCAGTGAAATCTAATTTTGGAAATTGCCAGACTTGTAAGAACGAAAAATCGAAACCTAAGATACCAATAATGGGACAGATACCAAAGCCAAGACTTTCACTCGAGGTACGACCATTTGTGAATGTGGGACTGGACTTCTTCGGACCATTATACGTAAATATAGGAAGAAGGAAAGAGAAACGTTGGGGTGCTCTATTTACATGCCTTGCAGTACGAGCACTTCATTTGGAGATTATACACAGCATGGACACAGAATCAACAATTATGGCAATCAAGAGGATGGCATCAAGGAGAGGAAGACCTAAGAAAATATTTTGTAAAAATGGAACAAATCTCAAAGCAGCTTCTAAGGAACTAAGTGATGAAAGAAAAAGCATCGATGGAAAGGACATTACAAATATTTTATCGAACAAAGGGATCGAATTTGAGTTTATTGCGCCAGCAGGTCTACATATGGGTGGCGTTTGGGAAAGCTTAATAGGAATTGTCAAAAAGACAATTGGAAAAGTGTTATATGGACAAACAATGCGTGACGAAACTCTGCAGACATTATTTACAACCGCAGAATACATTGTTAATTCTAGACCATTAACCAGAGTATCAATCACTCAACCCAGATGATCCTGAAGCTTTGACCCCCAACCATTTTTTATTAAGAAGCACTCAAACTGAAAGCGATTTGAAAGTTGAAGGTTGTGATGTAGCTAGTAGTATGCGACGTGAGTGGAAAAAATTACAAATGTTGACAGAAAGTTTTTGGAAGAGGTGGCTAAAAGAATACCTTCCAAGTCTAGCAGAAAGGAAAAAATGGGTAAAAGATCATAAACAACTAGCAGTAGATGATATTGTTGTGATCGATGACAACACTCCAAGATATAAGTGGAAACTTGGTAGAGTAGTTGCGACTTATCCCGGACCAGATAACAGAGTACGAGTTGTTGACGTGAAGACAGCAACAGGGGAATATCGGAGACCTGTGGCAAAACTTTGTAAAATGGAAGTAGAACAGAAGTAATAGCAACTCTTCTACGGTGGGGAGAAATGTCATAATCAAGAAAACATGGTTGATATATATTAAAAAAAACAATAACAATAATAGATATAATTGGTTGTATTTTGAAAACTTGAAAGAAAATAAAGAAATAAAAAGAAATAACACTCTAATGACATTATTATAACATATGTTTGCCCACAACAGCCATGTTGGATTTCGTTTTGACATTTCGTTGGAATGCCTAATTAAATCATATACATAGGAAAAAATACACAGAATAGGTATTATACAGAAGCGAAACTCCTGTCGGAATCTTTGATCTTTGCGTTGCACTTTCAGCACTGATCTCTAAATAACTGGATGTCGCTTACATACCAAAATGCATGTATACCACTGATCTCTAAATAACTGGATGTCGCTTACATACCAAAATGCATGTAAATTATTTGTGATAGATTTACGCCACTTTAGCGCCTAGCCGCTGGTCCTCGTACTAAAATTTTGACAAAGGTTCGCTTCTGCGGTAAATATAACGTTAATGATTGACGGTTAAAATCGTGAACTCATCATCTGTCTGCAGATTTCCAAAAGATAATCGTTGTAGTGTTTGAGTAAGAAACATGTACAGTACAAATTTGATGTTACGTTTACTCATAACGTCATAACCATATTATATTATAGTTAAGGATCTAACCTAAAATTTGAATGCGCCGTTAAATGGATAGTTCAAGTACCGGCGGCATGGTGGCTACTTATCAGTTTTGAATGACTTATGCAACATCCAGTTATTTAGAGATCAGTGATGTAAATTATTTGTGATAGATTTAAGCCACCTTAGCGCTTCTAGCCGCTGGTCCTTGTACTAAAATTTTGACGCAAAGGTTCGCTTCTGCGATAAATATGACGTTAATGATTGACTGTTAAAATCGTGAACTCATCACCCGTCTGCAGATTTCCAAAAGATGATCGTTGTAGTGTTTGAGTGAGAAACATGTGCCGTACAAACTGGATGTTACGTTTACTCATAACCATATTATATTGTAATCTTTAGACCCTTCTTTTCAAGACAGACACCAATTCACAGGAACACTTTAATAAAAGCCGGAGCCAACTGAACAAATCAAAGTAATTAACAATGCGAATAGTTAAAGAGGTAAAGGTAATTATTATAACTGCCCGAGTTTTTCAATCCGTTGACAGACGTTTCCCAAAAATTACTGACTGCCCTCCGCCGCGTTGATTCGTCCGGGAGATGGGACGAGCTGTGACGGCGTTCTCGTTTTATCCATATATTCGGCTGCTTCAGTTGCTAACAATATAGTTAGGCTTTTTAGAACTCGTGACTTTTGAGCGACTGCCAGGGGGCAAATTTCAAAACGATGCAGCTTCTAGCGCGCTGTCATAGAAACCCCATTACTTAATGCCAACGTCAGTCACTAGAGCTGGGACATTCGGTTCAATTCAAATCGTTCAATCAATCGCGTAGATTCGGATCATTCAAGTCGTTCAAGAATCATTACTGAGAACGAGTTGCCGAGTTGTTTAGACCTGCTTAAAGACATATGGATCGTGAATTGAAAGTGACAGCGATGTCTCCTGTCTCGCCACAACATATAAATGTGCTGTCATGCCGTGGTTTCGTCGTGTGCTGTCGTCAGCCGTGAACCATGTACGACCCACGAACGACGCTGATTCATTAGCTGTGAGCCAAATCAAGGCATGAGTCATTCAATTTGAACGACTTGGTTATGAAGGACCCAACTCTATCAGCCACGCGTCCGTTTCCAGGGTTTCGCAGGCGCGTCCCATGCGTGCGCTTTTTGCCCCCTGGACGCCATATTGGATGACGTAATCTTAAAAAGCCTAGTTAAGGATCTAACCTAAAATTTGAACGCGCCGTTAAATTGATAGTACGAGTAGCAGTGGCGCAAAGGGTTTCTACTTATCCCAGTTTTGAATGACTTATGCGACATCCAGTTATTTATAGATCAGTGACTTTCAACTTGCTGGTTCATTTAAATTAGTGTGGACTGGCGCGAAATTTAAATTTCAATTTTTATTGGAAGGTAAAAAGTGCATTTTAGACATGCCAAATTCATAATGTAATAGAAAGAAATATTTGAGAATTTTAAATTTTAGATAAAACAATGAAAAAAAATTGTTTTCAAAATTTATTTCAATTGTACAAATTCATAGCAAAGTTGTTGTGACTCCTGTAAACTAAGCTYAAGAAGTAATAGATAAATAAATATTCATTGTTCACCATAATAAAATCACCCCATCGATTTTCCCCGGTAATTTATATTGGGAAAATCAATCGTTAGGGCACTATAAATGCGTTTGCGGCACCCTTGCTTTTGTCCGGTACGAGGTTAGATAAACAAAAACACGTTGTACGTTGCCACGTGCTTGGAACCTTTAAATTGGTGTGCGCAACTATCTTTCTCCTAGTATAATTTTCTTTGTCTTACTTTCGTTTCTGTGTATTACCTATTCTGTGCCCGAGAACTATTCTTTTTAAAAGTTCGTTCGCTACCACCCAACTCTGTTTTCAACCATAGCAAAGCCAACTATGGTTTCGATTTAAAAAATGCAAGTTTGTGTTATATCTCTAAAATGTGACCCCTTAAAAAATTCTGAGTACGCCACTGGATTCAGAACAAAAATATCTATAAAAACTGTCTACAGCGTTTTTGTATCTACATAGCCAATCAAGATATTGAAAACTGAAAAAAAAAAACGTTACATATTTCAAAAGTTGGCTATAGCTTTAAAACAATAGAAAAGTTCTATACATAGATCAAATAACACAAAGAAACAATTAAACAATTTACAGAAATTGAATAACTACATAAAATTCAAGGTGATCAACCGGCCGGATTTAGCCCGGACAGGTTTGTATTTGTGTTTATGAGTCCGTATTTAACAGTGGTATTTAATATAGTATCCGAATTTATCCGGATTTTCAAAATTTTGTTCGGCTTTGTCTGTTTTTTTTTTATAGTTTTGGCTAAAAATGTGCACATGGCATTTTACTTTTTCATTTTTGCCAGTGGTATTTTCATGCATCAGACGTAGCTAACTCACTGATCTCTAAATAACTGGATGTCGCTTACATACCAAAATGCATGTAAATTATTTGTGATATATTTACGCCACTTTAGCGCCTAGCCGCTGGTCCTTGTACTAACATTTTGACAAAGGTTCGCTTCTGCGGTAAATATAACGTTAATGATTGACGGTTAAAATCGTGAACTCATCATCTGTCTGCAGATTTCCAAAAGATGATCGTTGTAGTGTTTGAGTAAGAAACATGTACAGTACAAATTGGATGTTATGTTTACTCATAACCATATTATACAGTTAAGGATCTAACCTAAAATTTGAACGCGCCGTTAAATTGATAGTCGAGTACCTGCGGCATGGTGGCTACTTATCACAGTTTTGAATGAATTATGCGACATCCAGTTAATTAGAGATCAGTGAGCTAACTGCTAACTTCATAGTTTCATCTGTCTCATTAATTAATTATGACATAAAATATTGACCGTTGTAGCCACAGACATCTTATCTATTATGTAGACGGCTAATTGTTATTGTTATGGCATGCGCGAGAAAATATTGTAACGACCCGTAAGACGCGCCATATTTTCCGTTCGCAGGGCAGCGAGTCTGCGGGGTAACCATCGATCTGACAAATTTATACCTCTACTGTCAGATCCATGGGGGTAACTCGCTGGTATGACAAAGTGAATGGCGATTGGCGAGATGTGGGCAGGTTATGTTGTTTGTTGTAACGTTGCCATGACTTTTCCATATTAAACTATTTACTGCGCATCAGATTGTATATACGTCTGGTCCTACACAGAATATTATTACATTAAAGTTCTAGGTATGTAGTTTTGTGGTGTCAGTAAGCAATTTTTCGTAGTCGTCATAACCCATGCATAACCACCTAATGCCGCCGACCTAGCTGGTCGAGTGGGTAGCGCAGAAGCGCGGCTACCTATGGCCAGGGCCTAGGGCATGGGTGTTGTGATTTGTGAATGCTTAATAATATGTATTAATGAATGTATACAATGTAATACCATAATAAAGATGCACGTAATGAACTGGCTAATTACCCTAAGATGGCAGGGCCATTAATAATGAAAAGTAAACTAATCCATCCCTCTTTATCCTATATTACAAAAATAGCACCATGAGAACGCCCGGATTTTTTGGTTTGGGAAGTTGGTCACCTTACATAAAATTGCAAGAGTAATTCATGTGTCCTATAGTGTTATGTACTTACTCTTACTATTATTATTGTAGCTGTCGATATAGTGAAGTACCTGGTTCCGTCTATCTAGTTAAGTGTATGCAAGAAACTACACAATCGTGGTACATAAAATCCTGGAAGACGGAAACAGTATGCATTGTAGGTGTTCATATGTCATGTTTCAACCGACAGAAGCGAATGCAGTGCTTGTGCTTAGGCAAAGAAGTCAAGAAACAGCAAAATGACAATATATCCTTCAACCAAATACCTACTACCCGTCCGGCAAAAGCGGAATTCTTGGATGACAGTACTATCATAAAAAGAGTAGAGACATACGTGATTACTGATGAATTACTAGGGACACATCTAAAGGAGAGATGCAGGCCATATATTAAGGAACGTCTTGCAACTAAGCGGAGACATGCTTTACATGGAAAACAACCATAGAGAGGATAATTCAAGTCAGGGAAGAACGAAGAATGATAGCTAGAAATGACAAGGAACAACAAATTAATCAAGCGACTCTGAAATGGACCACCGATGTAAACAACACCAAGAAAACATTCAAAGAATATGAATGTACCTATATAACCTTCCCATTTTAGTCTTTATACGAGTATTTCCTTAACATGCGCTAGGCAGTCGCACCATTGTTTAAGAATAGGATTCTTAAACAATGGTCGCACTACTAGCAATAGCAATATGCATGTACCCCTCCAACCCAGCGTAGACGACCGGCGGCCGGCCCTGCGGTATATCTGGGGGTGGCAGAAATGCTGACCGTACTATACTCCGATCACCGAACAGATGGAGTGATCACGATGTGTGATCTTCACATATTTTTAAACCATAATCATTTCATAATTATTTAGTTAATTGTTCAGTAGTCAAAAATTTGTTACCTATAAAGATTAAGTCGAACTTGAATAAACAGCGTCAAATCCATCTATTCGGTGATCGGAGTATAGCAAAAATGCTAATTAATATATGATTTTTATAATTAAGAAAAAAGAATAAAATTTATTTTTTGATTATGGTAACATGATTTTTTTAAATAGCACCGAAGTGCAAGTTAAGTTAAATTTGTATTGGTGTGAAAGTTGTGTTTTGAGCAATTAACATATTTTAAAATCTTTTTGAAATACATAATCTTACTCAAGGGAACGAATTTTAGTGTGGCTTTTTCGTATCTTGGGAATTACGCCAACGGGAGTATGAGACCATAGACACAGCCGATTTTTATTTACCTTTGTTAACCTAACCTAATATCGAAGGCAAAAGAATCCAACTGTAAACTATAAGTTACATCGTTGGTATTTTGTGAATAGTGCGTTTTATTCTGAGATGGCATTCTCTCTGAATTACAGCAAGATCTGTAGAACTTGTTTAAGTGAAGATTTCAATTTAAAATCTATATTTTCCATGGAACATATACTGGAACATGTTACTAGTCTGAGTGATATTCTAAAGGCTTGTGCTTCAGTACAGGTAAATAATAAATCATTCTTAATACGTTAGGATTGCTAACTCTACATATTTTATTTAGGTTTCCAAAGATGATGGCCTTCCACAAAATGTTTGTGTTAACTGTGCACAGGAAATGAGTAGAGCTTATGTTTTTCGAAAGCTATGTGAAAAATCAGATTCAACATTAAGAGCTTATCTGGATATTAACTTGTGTCATTCAGAGGAACAAAATCACCAGCAGCAAGAATCATATTGCACTGACATAACAGACCATACTTCTACTGAAAACAATTGCAGTAATGAGACTGATACTGATACCTCTAATAATGAAGACACAAAATATGATGAAAACCAAGGAACCCTTTGTAAAGTTTGTATGCTATCTACCTGAATGTTAGTAGATCTTGTTGCGTTATATTTTTAGGAGATTAGAGATGAAAATTTAATGCAGTTTTCATGTAAGTCATGTAATGAACATTTTACTGAGGCAACAGAGTATGAAACACATATGTTAGAAAAACATGTGAAAACCTATTTTTGTGATACATGTGAACAAAGGTAAGTTGAGTACACTAACAAAAAATATATAATATTTTTTTAGTATAGTAGCCGTCATCAAATATGCTGAAATTTTGTGCACTTCTAGAAAATTATTTCCTGAAAACAATTCAGAAATCTGTTTGTGTGCCGGGTCTAGTTTTTGAAAAATATGTGTTTGTACTTGGAAATACTTTATGACATTTGGTGTTCTCTATAATGTGCAGTGGGCCATATTCCTTCTCACATGATCGCCTACATGAGTTGAAATACAATCACGAAATGCTTGCTTTTTTCTTTTTTAATAAACAGTCCCAAATTTATAAAACAACTTCACCTAATTCGATTTTTTCCAGTAAGGTCTTGCTTGTGCTAATGCAGGTTTTTTCAGTGCATTTCATGCAAATATGCAGGGTGTATCTAAAAGATCTTTACACAAGCCTGGCACATATTGCGTGGACAAAAATAAGCCCATTTAACCAAACTTATCTTAGTCCAAAAGTTAATGCTAACAAAGATACAGGGTGTTGAAGTTTAGATTTTGTTTTTGATATATTGCGCAAAACTTTTGAAAAAATTAAAATATTTTAGTGTTTAGTACATAGGAGATTCTTAGGTCAATGTATTCAAATCTTTTGATGGATTGACTTATATTTGATTGTGGCGCCATCTACCTTATTTTATGGATATTTAAAATGCCATAACTTTTTTGCACCACCCTATATATCATTTTCTGACCAATACATCTGTTCTAACCTTTTGCAATAAAAAAGTACACCTTGTAAAAGTTGCCTTTTCAAGATTTTAGCATTTTAGTAGTGCATGTCAATTATGCATCGTTTCAATAATAAAACGTAAACATAGTTTAACTTGGTTATGTTAAATTTCATGTTTATAAATAGTCTTTGTCTCTTTGTGAAGTGTGTAGCTTATGTTTCCTTGCAAAATAAGGCAACTTAAGTAATTTGGATGCTATATGGCTCTGCATTTTTTTTGTGATGAATTTAAAGTGATTTTATTTGCACAAAATCTCATACTGTTGTTAAAATAAATCAGTTTTCCTAAAGTTTGATATTCTTTTCATAAAATAATTAAATTATTACGAAACCATCAGGAACACAAATAAAAAAGGTCAAAAATTCTTCGAAATGTTCACCATTTTCATGCATACAAAAATTTATACGGCAAATAAAATTAAATTGTACTCTTTGCATTACTTCTTCATTGCTTCTAAGGTTGTTTACTGAATCATAAATGTGTTGCCAAAGTTCTTCACTGTTTTCATCCAAAGGAGAGCGTGCCAAGCAGTTTACAGGAACGTCATTGCCTCTACCTATCCACTTGTTTGGATACTGCTGATTTAAGAAGTTTCGAACATTTAAGGAAAAATGTGGTGGAGCACCATCATGCATGATTCACATGTCTTTGTCTGTCAATGCTTTTTGTAAATGTTGCAAATAGATTTCTCCCGTTAACCTTTCTGGTAAAATTACAGAACCAACAATATTATTACCAATTACTCCAGCCAACATTAATCATAAATTCCTGTTGAAAATGGTTAACTCTTAATGCGTGCAGATTTTGATCTGCATAGACATGTTCATAGTGCAAATTATTTATTCCTCTTCTTTAACAAAATAATGTTAGCCAAACGTAAATTTCTTCTCTCTATCTGTTGACATATTGACAAAAACCCAGGCCCATTTTTGAATCTTGAGGTAAGAGATCTTGCACGGCTATCTTGTGATATGGATATAGCAATTGCTCCTTAATCGCTCTACCTACAACACCTTTAGACGCTCCTATTCGCGAGATATCCTTCTGGTGATTATTTCCGGATCTTCTCCAATGCGTTCTAAAATTTTCTCTTCAACTGCAGGAACTCTTACAAAACGCTGCCTTTTGTAATCAGCTGTGTCAGGAGCAACAGCAGCAAAGATTGGGTGGCTTGGAACAGGACAGTTGGGAAATCTTGCAGAGTACACCCTGACGCATTCTACTATTTCCTTGACAAAATCCAAGAACTAATAACATATCAGTGTATTCTGCACTGGTGTATTGCACCGCCATTTCAAATTAAAACAAATGAAGTTTTCTGAATTTAATTTTTTCAAAAGTTATTGCAAAATATCAAAAACAAAATCTAAACTTCAACACACTATATCTTTGATAGTATTAACTTTTGGACTAAGATACGTTTGGTTAAATCAGTTTATTTTTCTCCAAGGAATATGTGGTTATATTTGTTAAACTGTAGGAACAAAATAATGTTCTTAGACAGAAAAATTATAGTATTACCAAAGATTAAATAACTATTAAGATGGCCTAGTTAGAAAAGGAAACGCGAGTCAAGACAAGGATGGAAAGCATTTCTTATTTAAAGGTCCACTCTCGGAACAATTCGTTTGCTGTTGGGAAGCACAACATTGGTCTGCAGTAGTGTTACCAAAGTGGGTGATTTATCAGAACAGCCCCTTTTCACAATTTGTGGCTATACACATTATTTGTACTAGTAACAACCAGAAAAATGTTAAAATGAATATTTTTTGACGTTTCTAAAAACCAATCCAAAAATCAGTCAGTCGTAATTTTCAACGAATCAAAACACTATTATAGTAGGAATTTACACAAGAGCAAATTCTCGCTGGAATAATTTAAGGTAGGTTTTCCATGGCAACAAAAATTGTTGGCTTGATGTCTGTCATCAAACTACTAAAAATAAGTGGAACAAGATATGTCTTCACTCAATGAATAATATTGAAACAGTGTTTCTGCTTGTTACGTCAAAAAATAATCTATCGAATACCACACAAGAATGAGAAAATATTAAAAAATAATTCTGAAGAACTTTCATTCTCAAACTGTGCAACAGTTCTGGAAGTTCTGTCAAATTATTTTCAATTTATTCTCACTCTTTTGTGATATTATAACAGAATGAAGTATTGACATTCTCATTACTGTCTGTATTCAGCACCGTTCAATAATCCTAAATTCCGTGGATTTGGTTCACTTTTTGTATGTGAACGTTTGTAGGTATACGATACATAGTGCTATTATGCAATGAGTACGTCACTAAGAGCTGAACACACATACCTACAGGACCTAACCTGAAACACTAACGTCAAATTTAGGATTACCTCTATTCAAGATGCCAAACAAACGCTTCGGAAGAGTCCGTGTTTTTGCCAGCGAATTCAAGCTTTAACGTATTGCTGATAGGTGGCGCCCCATATTGTTTTTAATTTTTGAATAACTTAAGCATAATCTGACACAATTTTTTTTACGGGTTAAACGTTAAGTTTTATTTTCATTTCAAGTTATAAAACTACAAATATGAACCATTCAGTTTATTGCTATAAGTATAAAATTCCCAAATAATAACAATGCTAATCATAATATAACAATTAAAAAGCTATGTACCACCGCACATTTATTTGTTTGTCTGTTCTAAGCAACCTTAAATTTAACCAAATCAAATGTTAAACAACAAATTTAGTACAACTCAAACTATGATAAGCTCAAAAACACTCAAAATGTAAATGACACTTGTAAAACAGTACTTAACTTAAAAAATGGAGCACCTAACCTTATCAATGTTATAAGTGTTCAGAGCATATTGAAAGTTTATATTACATATTCCTAAGTAATGTAAGACGATAAAAAAATGTAAATGTCACACTTGTAAGTTGCTGCCATCTACTGGTCATTTGAAACCTCTATTGCCCTCTTTCTAAAAGTTAGTTATGTGTATGTAATGACATTGTGAATACAACAACTTTAAAGCAAAATAACCAGTTTTAAGTTTGCATCAACCATTTGTAACAAGTCATTAAATTATGTTATGGAATTGGAACGTTGCATCTGAGTGTATTAAACTTTTTCAGTAAAAGCTTATGTTGCAAAATGTCTGTTTTAATACTATAGCCTACAATAATTCATTTTATTAGAATGTTTTTTCTTTGATTATTACCAAAGATTTTAAAAAATGTTAGGTTTATATATTGCAGATTTGTAACTTTTCTTGTAAAATAGATGGGCATGCAAAATAAATAGCATGTATGAATTTTTCTGTTTAATTCAGAATGCATCTAGTCATAAAAAAGTATAGTTAAAAATTAAAATAGTCCACCATTTATGTTAAAATCTTTCTTAGTTCCAAAAATTTTGAAACATACATATATTATAGAACTTTACATTTCAGATTTAAGACACAGGAATCGTTTAAATACCATAAATGTCTTACAAATAGATGTAAAGCAAAGGAAGAAGGTACAAAGGTGAAAGTGAAAAAAATGAGTGGCATAACAAGAAAGAGAAACCTTCCGCGCACCTGTGATATTTGTAGCAAAACCTTTCGATTTCACAGCAACCTAGAAAGGCACAGGTTGATTCATACCGGTGAGAAACCGTATTTATGCAATGTATGTGGAAAAGGCTTTGGCCAGATGTCGTACTTGAAAATTCATTCTTTTATTCACACCGGAGAGAAACCATATAAGTGTGAATTATGTGATAAAGGCTTTGCTGCACCTGGTACACTGATGACACACATGCGAACACATACTGGAGAACGACCGCATGTGTGCAAAATCTGTGGGAAAGATTTTCCACAATCAGGATATTTATCGGCACATGTCAGAACCCACACGGGTGAGAAACCTATGGAGTGCAAAGTGTGCCAAAGGAGATTTAATCAGAGTGGGAGACTAATCGTTCACATGAGGATACACAGTGGAGAAAAGCCATATTCTTGCAAGTATGTATCTACATACAATTATTTGAAAAGTTCATACTCTCACCTTTAAGTTTTATATTTAGCCCTCTGAAAATTAGGAGCTCTCTTTTGTCTAAATTCTGCCTTTAGTACCTACATAAATAAATATTTTACAATATGCATGTAATGCTATGCTGTCTGTACCACAACCCATTAGGGACACTATTCAATATTATTATTACATCTCGGTGCAGTTTTAGTCTGGTGCAGACATCATGGCATAAAACTGATTTTGCTATGTACACCATTGATTCCCAAAATGGTGTAAATCGATCCTCAGAGCTGCATACGGTCCATGTGAACGAAATTGGGTGTCCACGATAGTGGATTTCATCTGAAAATTCATTATTAAAGCATGGTTTCATCACTCCCACCAATGGTATTTATTTTTTATTTATTTATATCACAGATTAATACAGAT
Organism: Rhyzopertha dominica; assembly: GCA_025024175.1. NCBI lineage: Eukaryota > Metazoa > Arthropoda > Insecta > Coleoptera > Bostrichidae > Rhyzopertha > Rhyzopertha dominica. The sequence goes on along the minus strand of QCXZ01000001.1, from coordinate 34,400,346 downwards.
GCGACACTTGGAAAGATATTTTCAAAACAGAGATAGGAAACAAACCAATTTAAAGGTGCAGTGAACGCGAACGCCACCGACTGAAAATTTGACTGCTGTTGCTAAAGTGGATATACACCACTTGTCGGCTGACAGCAGTTTTTAGCAAACCCGTTTAAAGGGATTTGATGTTGAAGGTCAATCGTCCCACTCTCGAAACTTCAAAGGAGCCACTCGAAGTGTCGCATCTGTATTAATCTGTGCTTATATTATGTAACAGCTGACAGTAAATTTCACTTTAGTTTGTTTGAATTTAATTAATGAATCTATGAAACTTAACAAGTGTTTTTAAAGTTTTTCGCATTACACAGTTAAAGATTTAAATCTTTAAAAGTGCGTAGTACCAGTTGTCAAAAATACATTTGAAGTTGAATTTCAAAAAATTTAATATTAACTAAGCAGGTTTGCCCAAAACCGAAAAACATGTCAAGGGATCTATGGGACAAAAAAGTTTGGGAACCTCTGATATTATACCATTCCAAACAAGTTGTACATAAATTTATATGATCGACACTTTTGATGACTGGGTAGATTGGAAGTGATTCACAAGAAATATTAATATAATATATATTATTAATAAAAAAATACAAGGGAGCTGTTCATTTTTAAACAGTTTTTTCAATATCCATTTACTGAGTTAATGTTATTTTATATAACAATAAGCACAATGGATACCTTTCTTACAAGGTGCAACAAAATTTGTTAAACAGGTTAAAATTGTAAGATAGTTTATTATTAAGTATTTTATGAGTTTTCTCACTGAGATGGGCTTCATCGAAGCCTTCTGCAGTCTAACGAGCCTGGAACTGTATCCTTTCTACCGTCATATCACACTAGCAGCCGAGCAATGTGAATGGAGACTTACAGAGTAGCATGCAATTTGTTAAAGAAATTAAGGTATTACAGTGTAATTTCAAAAGCATTTAGCAATTTGTGGTCCTCCTTTATGGCTATTAGTATATCTGACCTACTCATACATTCACAGCATGTGTTTGCTTTTAAGAATATGCTGTAAAGTAACAACATTAACATGTCACTCACAATCTCTATCAGTTTTAGTTCAAGCTGTGGTGGCTCGTGGGTTGTAAACTAGATGAAGAGTAACATGAAATTCAAAAACTAAGTTTTATATTTTTTTTGCAGTTATGATGATGCCAACATTCCGTTCTTATCTTTAAATATCCCCTTACCAAAATCAAATAAAGTATTTTTCTACTCAAAATTATAAGAAAAGCAAGGACACAAAGATTATAATGTCTTCATAAAAAGGTTGGCTCTTTGTTAACTACCCTAAAAGTTATTTCTGAATCGAAGTATTGGGGTTTTCAATAAACAGCACACAGTGTCATTTAAAGAATTCATTTTATCAGTAAATTTTAATATAAAGTTTAAATTAAAAATTTAGAAAGTTTTCAGAGTCCTCCATGGTCATCATTATCATCAGTTATCGTAATATACATTGATGTTTATCAAATCCGACATAGCAACACAAGCATAAATGCAAGAAAAGTGTTCTCAGTTAAGACTTCATTTGACTCTAAACATAAGGGATTTGGCACGTTACAGGGACAATAGTCACGTGAATGTTGTGCTAGTAACAGAGTTAAATCCTGCAAACATTTTGTTAGCTCTTGATTTGGGACGGTGTTACTTATAAAAGGCTTTGGAATGGCGAATGGTGTTATGTATAATGTAGAAATGAAGAGAATATTTCTTCACATTCAATTTGAACACATATGTTTGATGTACTTTTCAATGTTAACATAAATGATTTATTAGAATTTATTAACATCATTTTGGATAGGTGCAGTTTTCAATTGAAGTGGCACACCTGACGAGCTGCCACTGAGCTTAAGCACCAACAATTTGTATAATCATGATAAATGTACATTAATTAATGTTTTATATCATGCCACTATGACAGCAGAGATAATTTTCATTACCTATACACAATACTACTTATTTTTTTTAGTGGAAAGCTAACTTGTTATTGTTATTTTTTAATACCTACTTATATTTCTTTAAAACAATTTTGGCTCGTACCTTTTTTTGTAAGTGCTTAACTGTACACTGTTCGGATAGTCTACATGCTCATTGTTTATGTCTCAATAAACATATTTAGTTCCCCTAATACGCTTGCAATAAAAATTTGTAGCACATCAAAACATTGGTTACTTAAGTAATTTTGCTTATGGATCAAAATGGCACCATTTCGAGCCCATGTCCTGCCTAAACAAATGCAGATAGATACATAAAATATATGGTGCGATGGACTTTTTTACAACAAATTTGACTCTACATTTTTGTTTTAGAAGGTTTTTTCGTATATGTCGCGGCTTTGCCGAGGTTTTGAAAAATAGCTGTGAGCGGCGCATTTTCCTATATACAGCGATATGGGCTAGTACTTTGACGTCACACAATGCAATTCCAGGTTCTTTAGACTGTCGAAGTGCACATCGTGTGAGTCTTCCTCAGCTTTTTTAGTGGAATTTTTTGAATCCAGTTGTATAGACTTTATTGTTTATTCAAATGAACATTGTTTACTGTTTTACTAAAGTACTAAGTGCTTGGGTACATTATATTAGATGCACTGGTACCTGTACTTGATGTCTCTTTTGGACACAGACACAACTCAAATGATATTATTATATTCAGAAAAAGTTGTATATATACTAGTATTTCTGCTGAAAAACAAATAGACGTTTTTATTACAAAAAAATTAGATGTCAACCCAAAAACAATGGAATGTGTAGTTTCTCCAAAAATATCCTTGCAAAAAATATAAACTGAACTATCCTCCTATCCAAGCTTTTGTGCTTTAAGCTCATCATTAGTTGTTTTACTGAATTGTTTCCATACTTTCCTTTGCATTCTAATAAATACACATTTCAATGAACCATCTATGCAAACCCTAAGTTATCTATTAGTGTCTGATTTTCTAAATTGTCTAAATAATTCTAACACACTGTAAAACACATCCCTTTATATCATGCAAACGAGAACAATTCTTTTTTATAAACTAGTACTCGACCAGGCCAAAAAAATATTTCACAAAATTCATTAGCCATAAAAGAAATGATATGGCAATAAAGTTATCAAGAAGGAATTATATACTATATATATTCTTTGGATTTGTAACATATGAAAATGTGCACTATTATTCTAGGGACTGTGGTAGATGCTTTGCTGTCAAGGGTACCTTGAAAAAACACATAAGAACTCACACTGGTGAACGTCCTTATATCTGCAGTTCATGTGGACAAGCTTTCGCACAAAGTGGAACTTTAGCTACACATATGAAGGTACACAGAACAAAATCACAATCATAGGAAAAGTTGAGGTTAACAGTCTAGGATTTGAACTTTATCCATGAATTTATGAAATATTTATATTTTTGTCATTTGAATGCAGATGCATGTGCTTACAATATTTCTTTTTTTTGTATATGAATATAAATAAATTTGTAATGTGTGAATATACTGCTACGAGAAAATTATCGTCAGATTTGTGATTAACAATTAATAAATAAGCGATTGTAAGGTCTTTTGATAAATATACCATTGTTTTGACTAGACTTACATATTACTTTATTCTACCAAAGTGTTAAGCGTGCCATTCGTTATCAAATTGGTCTGATAAAATGGGTCATCTTGACTTGCCGGCCGACCAATATACTTATAGGTTTGTTCCAACAATCAATTCAGAACAGAACAGTTCATAGCTTAGTTCATAATTCATAACTGCATTTACCCCAGACATGACAAAATATACTTCAAAACTGAATTATTTTTTCCTTTTCTTTAAAGAAAAAAAATATTTAACCACACTACGCTGCAATTGCAATTACCTACGAGCCCAAACAACTATAGGTTCGGACACTTGATATTTTTCAGATTAAATAATTTTTACGATATGTAAAACATATTTTTCAAATTGATATTAATATCTTCAAATACAACTATATACATGCTTACTCTGTGGAAAATGCATGAGTAGAAAAACATATTATGTTTAAGAAATTAGTGCTTATTCAACACTATAACAAATTCGTTGTCAACTAAATCTTCGGACACTAATGTTATTCATGAGATATTTTAATCAGGGCGGCTATGAAAACAAAACATAATATTGGAAATTAATGCGACACCGCTTCTGTCAGTTTTGCAGTTAATTTTGTTATGTGCATAAAAATAATGGCTCGAGGAAAAGCATTGAGTATTGAGTTGCGTAATCTTATTGTAAAATTGCGTCTAGATGGTAAGAGTGGGCGAAAAATCGCAAAAGATCTCGATTTACCTGTGTCAAGTGTTGCTGACATTATCAAAAAATATTCATCAAGTGGTTCTGTTGCAATTGGAAAAAGCACTGGATGAAAACGGATAATTAATGACAGAGATGTTCGAGTTTTAATTAGCATCGCAAAGGAAAATTGCCGGAGTAGTCTATGAGATTTAAATGCAATATGGTCAGAAAGAAAAAGAAAAGAGCTTCTACAGAGACTACTCGTAAATACCTCAGAAAGCGGGGCTATAAATTTTATAAAGTAAGTTTAAGAGGTAAGTTTCTTGTACTCAAAAAGTAAAATTATATTAATTATTCAACAGGCAAAAGAAAAACCAATGCCGACTATTTTCAACAGGACGGCGCATCTTCGCATACCGCGAAAATTACAAAACAATGGTTTCAAGACAACTCTATTAACGTTCTGGACTGGCCCTCCAGTAGCCCGGATCTTAATCCTATAGAGAATCTTTGGGCCATAATGAAAAGAAAGCTAAGAAAGGATCCCCAAAGAAATATTGAAGGTTTGAAACAAAAAATTTCGGAAATCTGGGAATCTATAACTGCAGAGGACTGTCAAAATCTGTTAAATACAATGTCTGACCGAATAAAGGCAGTAATTAAAGCCAAAGGGGATGTAACTCAATAAATATTAAGGTAGTCTGTCCGAAGATTTAGTTGACAACGAATTTGTTATAGTGTTGAATAAGCACTAATTTCTTAAACATAATATGTTTTTCTACTCATGTATTTTCCAAAGAGTAAACCTGTATATAGTTGTATTTGATCATAGTAATATAAATTTGAAAAATATGTTCTACATATCGTAAAAATTACTTACTCTCAAAAATATGAAGTGTCCGAACCTACAGTTGTTTGGGCTCGTATTCTGATATAAATGGTGACCATGACAGATAACAACTAACTTGATAATGACTTCATAGTAGTTTATAGGAAATGTTTCTCTCTACACATAAGTGGACATAAACATTTTAGGATAATCTTATAATTAGTAATACATTCATTCCTGTGCTAGTCAAGTTAATTTCATTGTTTGGTACTGGTTAAAAAAAGTTAGCTATTGTAGACTGTTTCGTGAACACAAATCATATTACCTGAAACATCTCAAAAACAAATGACTATAGGGTATTGGTATCTTGATACTTTTTTTTAATTCGATGCCCTTAATCGAGTGCAATATAAAAAGTGGGGTCAGTTTTATTATTTATCACAGCCAATTTGATAAAAAAAATTGATTTAGTTAAGCAGTGAAAGTGTGAATCCTAACATTCAACTGCAATTTTCTCGGAAAGGGTCAATTTTAGCCGCATAAAAAAAGAGTACCTCTTTTTGTTTATAAGGCCCAAAGATTAAAAAAACATATTTTTGGTAAAAATACTTGACCGCTTTAATGTTAAGGGATAAAATGTGGGGGGTTGAGCCTCCCAAAACATTTATTTAAAAAATGGCCACATCATTTTAATGGCTTCCACTTCAAAAAACAATACCTAAAATTTGATGAAATTATATCAACCAGTCGAAGAGATATTTTTGAAAATTTGTTTCTTCCCCCATGTTTAAAGTCAATATACCAGTAGGCAGGTGTTGTTTCAAAAAAAGTTATATTTTCTATTTTGCATTTATAATGAAGTCATTATAACACCCAATTTGCATTTCATAATAGAGCCATTTCGAAACGCAACTTTTTATTTTCCAGTGTTGGAATTAAAAAACATCAAAGAAACTCCACCTCGTAACGTCATAACTGTCATGGGTTTTGTCAAAATTAACAGTTAGCCTTCGGCTCATTATGTAATCTTTGGATGCGTGCGACAAAATGGTGCCTTATGAAACTAGTTTTTTAATATACTATAAAATAGTGTTATTTTTGCACCAGTTTTCAGATTCCAATAGGTTGACCATATAATGTAGGACACCCTGTATACTCCCTTAACCACAATGAATTGAAGACAGTTATAAACAAGCTTTATTGAAATATCAGGGGTTTTTTAACTTATATATAAATAGTTTACAATCCAACACGAAAAGTAAGAAAAGTAAATTACTTGCATTATTCACTTTCTCCAGAATCAGAGTCCTTTAATGCTTTAGTTTTGTCAGTTTTTCTGCCTCTTCTAGTTTCAAAATCAGAACCTTCTTCATCAGATGAATAAATTGCAGCACCTATAAATTAAATACAGTTGTTACTTCTGTAAAATACTATAATAATGTTAAGTTTATGTAAGAGGAACATGATGCAGATAAAACTGTTGCATTATTTAGCATAAAGATGTTCATCGTGCTGCAATGGGCTTATACATGCCTGGTAGGTAATTAGATTTATTTTTGCACAGTTTTTAGAAAATGATGTTTATAACCTTCTTTATCAATTGTTACATTATGTAACAAACCGATATTGGGGAGATTCTAAAGTATTACATTAAAATATAGTATCTTTTAAAGTAATTAGTAAAAAATTCTCTATCTACACTACAGCAATATCAACAGCTACAATCCGCACATTATACCTGTATATCATGATTATTATTGAAGCTATATCATAAACGACATATCATAGCAATCAATTTTATATTGCTTTTGTCACAGTTCTCATTAGTGTTCCTATCACCTATCATAGCTGGAGCTGAAACGCTAGGAGGTAAACGAATAAAGCAGCATTTGGCAACTCTATAAGTCATTTGACAGGTAGTAATATTAGCTACAAAGGATGTGTTACTTGTTTAACCTTGACTATTTTCACAAGCAGCAGTGGCTGAAACACGAAGTTGGCTAAGGCAGAAATTTGCCCTTTTTTTTAAATTCTTCATGCAACGCGAACCAGCATGTGAATTGCATCGCAAGATTAGTAGTGTTGTGAGAGATTGTACTATGTCAATTTGACTGCCGAAGAGTGATTTTGGCATTTTAGAGTCGGCCGTAATGACACAACAGATGCCGTACATAGAAAATTGCCAATAATCACCGATGTCGGCAAAATCACAGAAAAAGCCTATGAAGACCAGCATTCGACTATCAGACGTATCATGGTGAGTTCCAGCTAAGCAATGAAACCGTTCATAGGCATTTGAAAGCATTCGAAAACACTGAAAAACTGGATAATTGGGTGCCACATGATCTGTCAAAAAATTAAACCTAACTGATCACGTTTCCATCTGCAAAGAAAAGGGGACGTTTTAGAAGCAAATGCAAATTGGGTAACTCAGTAACGTTGTTCGCAAACGATTGTGGACGAGAAAAGATGAAGTGGGTGAAATGATAGCCGAGCCAGGATTGATGCCCAAGAAGGTTTTGTTGTATATTTGGCTAAATTGGGAGTGAAACAGTATTTAAAACTTTTTGTCTGATCGTTTGTTATATTCTTTTAACAGTGAAAGTTGTAAATTTATAGATACTGAAATGTAATCACATATCTTACTGTTATTTTGTGTCAAATAATTTATTGAATTTTATTATTAAAATTTATTTAACATTTAATGTTATTATTATTATTATTATTATTATATTACAAGTCCATCATCATTCGAGTCGAAACGATCAACAATGAAAACTGCATTATGTATGAATTATCTCTTGTGAATTTTGAAAAGTTGGTATTGCAACTAAAAGTGTTAATAATGTAGAATCTAGATAATACAGGGTTTCTATAAATGATTCATGCAACKGRGGCAGCGTTGATTTCTGRATTCTTTATGCCGTCTTTTTGTAACTGCTGCCATGCACATGATAGTACTGAATGTTGCAGATCAATGTCACACCACAGCTCCGAAATATAAGCTTTCTGCAACCTTATCTCACAAACCACTACAGAATATGTTGAAAATACTAACTTCCAGGTGTTTTTCTCATATCAAAATATATCAAATAAATCAAAAATCGACAGATGACAAGTATACGTCATTTTCCTGAGAGGCGGCAAATTAATTTAATCGATAATTTCCATAAGCACCCTGGGTGCCTTAATCAGTTATAGAAACACTGTACAATGACTGCCAATAAATGCCCAACCTTTTACACCTACAAAGATAATATTTTCACATTAGTCAAATAATGAAAGATGGAATCACTACATTAATAATACAGTACCACCAAATTTCTTTTTCTTGTGCTTTAATTTAAGCCACAGCTTAAGCACAGGGTGCAAATGAAGATTTGCTGATTATGGCTCTTTTTTTACCTTTACTAGGTGCAGCTCCTGACTTGTACTTATTTTTGATTGCATTCAGCGAAATAGCTCCTTCTTCATCACTACCTTCCTCTTCTCTGTAAACGTTGCTTTCACCACGTGGTCTTGGTGGACCATCTCCCCTCTTCTTGGGCTTAGCACGAACAGCATGCCGAAGCTTCTCTTCCTCTTTCTAAATAATGTAATATAATTAAACATTATTCATTAAATAAAAGAGAGGGGTTAAGCAATACATATATGTTGTGTGAGAATTGCTCCATGTAGCACACCGAACATCTAAGGACAAAAAAAATTGACAATAGACAATTTGAAAAGGAAGGTTTCAAAAACAATAGTATCACAAAGATAACTTTACAAGAGATCAAGCTGTAAAACATCACATGATTGAAGTCACTGAACCAGAAGTGCATAACACCATTGCTGTAATGTTGCTATTACATAACACATCAATAGTACAGAAAGCTACTTAAAAAGAAAATAAATTAGTGCCATACACACGGTGCAGAACTTAAATCTGGACAAATTTAAATTTTAATTTCCCATCATATAAATAACAGGAATTAAATGCATGGGAAGAAATGAGGCATGCCGAAATGAAATAATGCAATTTAGATGTGAAACTGGGATCTCAACATGGAATTGTCAATGATCAGATAAACAAAAAAGCTCAAAACAGTAAAAAAAAATCCCAGAAGAAAATGTTTTTATAAGAGAACAAAACAATTGAAGGGACTAGTACTTAAGAAATAGGTTGAGAATTTTATAGAGAATACATACAGAGTAACTGAAAGACAGTACATATACATATTTACAATAAAAAAAATATTTATCACTGATATTTTTTATGGCAAGCAAAATACAAAAAAAACCTTCACTGAAAAAAGGTACACGTACAGCAAACCATACAAAATTAAAAAGTTCCAGGCTTACATTTAACACCTTCAGATAAATTGAGTTAAAGGATTTATATGTATGTATATTTACTACATATAATATATTTCCATACCTTTAATAAAAGTTTTCGATCTTGGTCAGGATCAGCTCCAACTTGCGATAATATTTTGATACCAGATGTCTTCTGAGATCGATCGGCAAGGGAAAGTGTCATTTTTCTATGTGTGAAACTCTCAGTCGAATGTGGCCGGAAGCTAAGTTTAGTTCTAAATACAGCCTGACCTTGCAAACCTGTTCCTTGTCGAATAAATAAGTGGTTGTGGTCTCCCTTGAATTTAATGCAGAATTAAAAAAAAATAAATAATGGGATAAATTATTTTACCTGCAGTGGCTGCTTATACACATCAAATATTTCCGAACCTAAATGTAAACTTAAAGAGCCATCTGACCATTTTACTAATCTAGCATTCGATTCCTTGAGGATATTTCCATCGTTGTCTGGGACTTCTCTCCATCTAATTGTATTTTCAACCTTCAGTTTTAACCTGAGGTCATTTCAATTAAAAATAACTATAATAATTAATATCAACTTGTATACCTGGCTCTCCCTTCTTCGTCTAATGTCTCTTCTTCATCAATTTCATCTTCATAGGTTTCTTGATCAAACGGACGTGTGTCTACAGACAGGAAGTTTGGTAATTTTACGAAATGAATTTCCTTGCCCAGGTCGCAACTGATTTTTGGAATCTCAACATCTATTCTTGTTTCTGGTATTGGCTCATTTTCTTTGTCTTCTTCCTAATTAAAAATAATGTAGTATATCATCTAACAGGTAATGACAGATGCGATGCTGACCATGCCATAAGTTGATAGATATAGAATAACACAAATACACAAAAATTCTCAAAATTTTGTACTGAATAATACAGTTTTGAAGAAAAAAAGAATCATAATTTGGTATCCTCTTAGGTTTGTTGGTCCAGTCTCAGTTTATCTAAATTGTTTTCCTCTCATGGAATAAGTGTTGGTTTTTCTACGGTAGGAAGTGTGTTTTCCCATTTTGTTCACAATAAAGACAAAATTGCAGTTTTGAATCATTCGGGAGTTTATAGTTTTTCTTGTAACGATTGTAATTCTGTTTATATTGATCAAACGGGAAGATCTTTTTCAATTAGAGGAAATGAACACTTAAATCAATATGAAAAATATAAAAATACTGATATAGTTAATACAAATTCTTCGTTAGCAAATAATTTATTGTCATTTAAACACACTGACTCTTTAAATAATTTAAATTCTTTACATGTTTGTAATAAATCCTCAAAATTAAATTTTCTAGAAATTCTTGAAATATACAAAATTATAGATAACGGTAAGTTTACAATTTTGAATGATTTTTGTAATTTTAGTTGCCCTATTCTAAATTCTTTATTTGATCATTGGTTTCATGTTTGTACTTTTGGCATGCATTATACTTTTTTGTTTAAAGTCAAGATTGCTTATTTCGATTTTGACAATGTCAGTTTTATAAATTCTTTTGTATTCCTTTTTTTACATTATGAGGCACAGATGATGGCTAATTATAGCTGAAGCGCTTTGCCTATTAATTAAATATAGTGGATTTGATAGACTTCATGAAGATTTATCGTAGAAGTAAACATTACTACATATATCCACTTAAGAGAAAAATGGACCAGTTTACATTGTTTATATTATTTATAGAAAATCGAGATATACATATTTTAATTTTAATTTTACCTGGAGCAACCGACATTATTATGGAACAACCCAATACTAAAACTAAATAACTTTTTAATAATTATCAGGTCCAAAAAGATGGACTTATAAGGGGCTGTAGCTCACTTACTTTACCATGTGGTATTTTTCAATGAAAATATTGACAAGCCATTATGTAATGTGATTTTGGATACATAATGCTGAATATTGCCAGAATAGCAATTTACTGTTATAATAAATTGTAACAACTAAACCTCAATTAATTCATATTAGCTTACATCCTCTGCTGTAGCTCTCTCTTCATTTTCATCTTCCGACCTTTGTTCTCTATTTTCTTCATCATCTGACTGTCGTCTGCTCTCTTCTTTGTCACTTGCTTTCTTTGCCTTATCTTCATCCTCACTGCTTATATCATCAGCATCTCCAAAGAGAGTTGTTGCATTTGCTTCTAAATAAATAAGCAGTTTGTCCGAGAATTCAAGGGAATCATGAGAGATTCATACCATTGTCCTGTTCTTCATCACTGTCAGAAACTATAGCTCGTGGTTTTTTCTTAGTTTTCTCTTTTTCCTCTGAGCTGTCTCGTTTTCTATTGTCCATATGATCACTTTTAGGTGATCCATCTTCTGCTATTTCTAAAGCACTATTGGAACGACTGTTATCCTGGACAACAGAATCTTTGCCTTTGGATGGTGAACGAGATCTGCAACAAAGTGTAAAGCAGTTATAATCTTAGAAAGTATTCAGATTTGATTATAAAGTTTTATGAAACCATAGATTTTCGCATTCTTTCGTAGATTAACTGACTCTCTGAAGTACCAAGTTTGAGAATATCTACACACCACATGTATTTTGATATTCACAAAATTTTTAATAAATAGTAAATATCTTGTAGGACGGCACAGATCGCAGAATTATGTACCTTATATTCAAATGCTTTTTAGAATTGAATTATCCAAAAGCAATATAGTGCATTTCTATCTAGTACTGGATACTAACTACAACTACAAGATGTTTTTTGAGCATTTTACCTTTCCAGCAACAGTTTGCAAGTAGTTGTTGTTTCGATACATGTGGGTTATTTCAATATGCAGTCAGAAAAAAATAATTACATAAAAAAATCATCAACACTTGTTAGTTTAACATAATGCTATGCATTCCAGTAGCAAACTTGTACTAAATTCTTGCAAATACTAATCGTAGTTTATTACATATTTGCTATAGTAGAAATTAACATGATCCTTGATTTTCTTTAGAACTTTAGAATATACCAAAGTTACCTGGAGTTGAGAAAGCATAAAAAGAATTTACAGCATCATCAATACTAGAAATTAGTTTTAGAAAAGCCCTATCGATATACAAAAAACAATCAGTACAAGGAAATTTGGTAGGTTTATGAATTTTTAAGTTTCTATAACTAATGGATAGAGATGAATGATAATAATAATCTTCTGTCAATACAGGTGATTCACAATGACAAATGCGCATAACCAAATTATAATTATTAAGAACAAGATCTAAAAGTTTGCTATGAGAATTATGAACATAATTTAATTGTGTAATATCAAGAAAGTCTATAAATTGATGAAAGCAAGATGTTTTATGTGATATGACATCGTTCTCAAAATCGGGTAAGTTAAAATTACCAAAAAGTATAAAATGCTGGTTAATAAGAAGCTATTTTAATGCAGAGATAAAAATCTCAATGTCATCTGCAGAAATATCAGAATGTACATAACTCCTAGAATAATACTTTTTGAATTAAGACAACATATCCAAAGGACAATATCAGTCAATGGTGCAAGGCAAGAAAGTGTGGGGTATCCATTTGTAAACACATAAATTTATATTTAATAGCAATAAGCACACCAAAACACTAACGTTTTACAAGTTAAAGCTGCAACAGTTTACCACTAAGCACAAAGTTACTTGAGAAATTCATTGCAGCCAATAGATTGGGGTTGGACACACACCTGTTGGTTTATTACCAATACCAACAATGCAATTACGGTTCCTGAACAACTGTTAAAAATAATTTGTTGTAAATATTCTTCAATTTGCACTAATTGTCAAGAACATACATCCTCGAACATTTCAACAGTAATTAACTTGGAATAAGATGTGGGAGAGTGTGTGGATATTGATATGGAATATTTCCTGTGTGGAAATGGATGAAGTCATAGATGAAGAAGAGACCAGACTACAGATACTGAAGCATCTGCTGACGATACGAATTTTATTCTCCGGCCAGAAAAAAAGTAAATTAATAGACATATTTTTATCAATAAACTAATTGGTCATGGTAGCTTTTTAATTTGTTAGTTGTCATGAAATCATTCCCTTGATGTTCCCTTCCTTAGCAGTATGTCATCAACTGCCCGTTAGTCATTCACACTACACTCAGCAGAAATATTAACAAAATAAAAGGGTAAACTATGGACATTCCACAATTATACAAAATCCTATTTATAAATGATCAGTGAAAGTTTTTATTCCTGATTGTGGATATTAAATTATTGGAACTAAGTGCACGGCTTAGTGCGCAGTTACTCTGATACAGGTAGGAGAGTACGTTGTTTGTTTGTAACTCATAAACAAAGGATAGGCATCTGATCTMTAATCTTACCTTGATTTATGTGATTCAGCACTTGCAGACCTGTTCGATACATTGCTGCCACTGTGGCTTCTTGAGCGAGAACCTTTTGATGCAGCCGATCCCGATCGAGATCTGTGGGACCTTGAGCCCGATCTGGATCTACTTGAAGCTACACTGCTTGCCCTCGATTTATCAGAACCACCCGATTTTGATGCCTTAGAATCACGCGAACCCGATCTTGACCGATTAGATTCTCCGCTTTGAGATCTTGACCTGTTGGACCCACTTGCTGACCGTGAACCAGATTTCTTTGAATTGGCGGAACGGTTGGAAACTACACTTCTAGACCGCGACTTTCTAGAATGCTGCGATGCTGGGGATCCTGAACGTGGACTTCCTGAATGTTGTGTACCTCTTGATCTGTTTGATTCTGCTGAATGTGATCTCGACCTGCTATTACTTCTGGAACGGCTAGAAGCAGCACTGGGTGATCTAGATTTGCTGCGAGATCGATTTGAAGCTGGTGAAGTTGCATTTGACTTGTTGCCAATTTCTGGAGAATTGGAACGTGACCTCTCCAAACCGTAACCAGGAGTTGGGGCTGGCCCTTGGGGGCTGAGACTTCCACTTCTATTAGATTCATTATCCGAACCTGATGCTGTTGACATTATGAGAGGTTAGGACTGTATTACCGGCGATATATCGGAGAAGCAATACGTAGGCTACACTTAATTTCTCGTACAAAAAAAAATCATATAAGGGGAATTACGTCAGTATAAACTACATTACAGCGTACAATAACATGCATTTCTTAAAGCAACACTAAGAATAAGAAACAATAATAATTCATTGTGCGTGGTGCGATTCGTGAACCGGCGTTGTCGACACTGACAAGTGACAAATTGACATTGACACAATAATTAATACGGGTAGTTCAAGTGGTTGTCTTTGGTACAGAAAAACCACAACTGCACATATAACCTATACCGAAGTATACAAATTTACAAATTTTTAACGGTATACCTACGGATTACTGTAGAAGCAAAGACGATTTTATAAGACTGTCCAACGTTATAGGAGTACCCCAGCAGTATTAATGCATGTTAACAGATGGCGTATGATGTAGCTCGGCGTCTATTCGGTCAAATTACGCGACATGACCTTGTCACTGGACCGGCAACACCACAGGGCAACACCATACTTTGAATAATGCGTGTTTGCCTATTATACTGTAAAACCTTAGCGCTTAGCGGGTATATATACCGATTTATGTACGATGCAGTTTCGCGTTGCGCTCTATAACTTTTAGTCGCCGCCGCCGAAAGAAAGGTATAGTGCGAAAAGATCTAAATTCCAAAAGATGTTTACTTTTCCAGTGTTCTGAAAGATCTGAATTAAAATGCTTTGCCATTGTTAAGAATTACAAACTTACTACGCACGCTTGAATTCTCTAAAAAKTGGAAAAATTTAGATTAGGTGTTCAATACATAACTGTATTATAGTAAAAACCCTGAATATTATTAAGCAAAACAATGCAAGGTTAAAATGCAACAAATTAGGGATGTCCATTTTAAGATGTATGAAAAAACTTGACAATGAGTATATAACTCGCATTTTATTAATATTAAACATTATAATGTGTACAGATAGCAAAACATTTGTATTAAAACGACACAAGTATAAAAATATGTACATATATGTGATGATAAAACAAACAAAAACTGCATGCTTGCTGCTTCAGGGTTCAGTATTGCAAAAATACAAAAAACATGAGGACTGCTACTGCATTGTTTTGCCACGCGTCGTGCTTTTATAAAGGGGTGGGCGTTAAGTGAATTACAAGACCATACTTCAAATGTTTTAACTATAATACTGATATTTAAGAAACATTAAAGATAAAACATTTCGTTTTTTTCTTCTACACAACAATATTTGATTTGTTTAATGCTACGCTTTATTAGAGAATATCATAATACAATTAAACGAGCATTCTAAAAATGCAATAATATCGTTAATAGGTACCCACCTATAATTAAAAAAACGCTGCAAATTGAATCAATACTTCCACATCCAATTGTAAAAATGACAGTTACGTTTTTATTTCTTATACTGTACGATTAGTACCTAATCAGGTTTTGAGCATTTTTTTCTAAGACAAACAGTCCTCGTGATATTAGCAAAAATATATAAATTTTAAAATCGGTTTTCTCCAAATAACTCGAAAATTATTAACTTAACAAAAAAACTACAAGAATACTTTCTGATCAGAAATTTGATAATCTATATAATACCAAAATTTTAAAAAATCGTACGAGCAGTGTCCAAAATAAGTTTTTTGGAAATATTTCGAAAATGTCAAAATTTTGAATAAATTTTCTAAGACACTTTTGGTGAGAAATTTTATTTCCTATCTGATGGTATCTTCATTTTTTAATATATTAAATATATTCGGAGATATTTAGGAAAAACCCTTTTCTTTAAGTGAYGCTTCTTTGCTAATACCTTCTAAACAGTTTGCTGCACCGAAAATTTATAAGAACGAATAATACTCGCAGTTATACTACTAATCACATACTAAAACGACAAAAAAATAAAAAAATGCAAAAATGGTAGTTACCCCTCAATTTCGCCCCCTTCCCGATACCCTACTTACCCCACAAACAATAGGTCGATTTGGGTAGTTGATATTTATACGTTTGCTAAATTTCAAGTTCATATATTAAGTCTTTCGAAAGTTATCGTGTCCACAAACAATACCACAGACACACACACAGACAAGAATTTTTTTTGCTCAAATTTTTTTTTGCGTTTTCAACCATTTTAAAGCGAAGAAGCAAATGAAAAATTTTGAAAATTTTTTTCGCGATACAATACTTTCCATCCGTTGGATGTGGAAGTAATTACCAAAATTCAAAATACTTGAATTTATTTACATTTCCTTCCAATACTATTTTATTTACAAACACGTAATACTATATGTATTTACATTCTATGTTGTATTGTTAAATTTACAATTAAAATCACGCTAACGCTTACTGGAGGTTCACAGCGGACCGAGAAAAGAGCGTGGCGACAAGTAGTTTTGTTTAATAAAGCAAATGATGTTTTTGAACTATAAATTTTGAAAATATTAATACTTATAGTACAGTCCACTACTTGAATTTTATATTTTAGTTTCATTTTTATATAATCAGTTCGAGAAGAGAAAATAGCGGTGTATTTATTTAATGATCACTAACATCGAAAGTTAAATATATGACTTGCCGTGCAAAGTAAGAGATGAAAGCTTTTACTGTTTATCTGAATCAACATTGGTCGCGATATACCTAGTATATAGCCAAAAATAATTCGAAGTCGGGGCCAGCAATATACATGCGATTTGTACGATTAATTTCCCAAAACGCGTTCGTATTTTATATATATATAAACGATAGATAATTGCCGGATGTATATTAAATATTTTCTTGGGAAAACGGCAAGGGTGTTTGGGCTAAATTAAGAAATTGATTTTTTAACTTTGTCTATATTTCGAACCAAAATCGGCTCTTCGTCAGGACACTAAAATTAAATACATAACAGGGACTTTTTATAATTAAACTTCTTAACACTTACTGTTAACTCCAAATATTAAAGGAAACAAAACGACGAAAACATATAACTTTGTAAAAGAATAAACTATTACAGAATGCCGTATGGCAAAACTGAATAAATAATTAAAAGGTGTCCAACCGTGAAATTGACAAAACTGACAACATTTTTCGACATAATCAAGGATAGAGTTGTTGAACAAGCTTAAAATTCATGAGCGATTTATCAAATATAAATATTATTTAAAAATTCTATATATAAATTTTAAGTTGTATTATTTCTTCTTAGTTTAACACGGTCAATTTGAAGAAGTTGGCAATAAATAGAACTAAGATTTTGTATATCTGACCTTTTGTTAATAGAATTGGAATTTTGTTGTATATAACACATGATCGTAGATATCAATATTTATATTTATTTTGGGGTTTATTCGACCTTAGTTTGGTTTAAAGAATACTCTTTTTTCCAACGTCAAGCTTTCGACTGTATTCAAGTCTTCGTCAGGACTTCTACAAGCAATTTACAATTTTTATATACAAAATATTCTTAAATTACTAATCAACAATTATGTACTTACATGAAATTTGAAGATTATGCAATTTCTGTGATATTATGTTTTATATTTATATAATCCTGGTATTCAACGAAAAAAGGAACGAAAAATGTAACATATTTTGGAAATTCAAATTCTGTCAAATTCAAAATTAAAACAATTTCAAGTTTTGTTTGGGGTAATATGTTTTTTTCTACGGACCTTTCAAGCAAGGTCTCTTCTTAATCTCCATTGCCCTGGGTCTCTGCGTGACAGGACACGTTTGTGTATAAGACAAAGGTCACATCGCTGACATAGTGACATACGTACTACATATTTCTGCTTTGCCCATCAATACAGTTATTTAAGTAATTAGTTTATCACTCAAGTTTATTTAAAATATTGCACAATGCATTACCTATATTTGCCATAAAAATGACTAGCCAAGACCGTTTTTTATGTTTAGATGTTATTCGCGTAAAAACAAGAATAAGACGTAAGCATGGCAACGTCGGCTTTTAGCGCTTAAAATTAATCAGCGACACCCCACAGGTGCAAGACAAACTAATGGTTCGATGGTGTCGACGCCTAGTGGCCGCATACTAGTTGGGCGCGTCCAAGTTTAACATTGCGTTGATCAGTCTTATAAAATCGTCTTTGGTAGAAGCAACGAAAACACAGAAAAAAATGTCTTTATAATGCTGATATAAGCGCTAATCAGTTCATTTACCTCTATCTGTAAAAAATATTGTTTTGAAATGTGCGTATGTTTGATAAAAGTGAAGTTAGTGATCAGTAGCTGTTGGTGGCTACTACAGAAATATGTGTATAGAATTTTAAACCAATGTACCAATGATAACATTTTGTGATAAATGATCCTAGCGCTCGCGCATGTAGGGCCAGACGCATGCGCAGTACAGATTATATGGGATGGTCATAACAACGTCACAACAAACAACAGGACCTGGCGACCTGGTACACATCTGACATCTGACCCATCGCCATTCACTCGGTCACACCTCACACCAAACAGCTTACAAGTTTTACTATGCAGACTCGCTGCCCTACAAACGAGCAACCTGGCGTCACAAAATTTTCTCGCGTCTGCCACAAGATCTGGTCGTCTAGCTAATAGATAAGATGTCTGTGGTAGCTTACCTTATCAGTAGTTATTAAGGTACATGCACAAATATAGGACAAGTTGACAAGTGGGCAAGTTTAATAATGGAAATTTCCCTACTGCACGTGTAGTGTGACGGTAGTGTGTAGTAATCAAATTTGGTGTGCGTGTTATGAAATAAATTGTAACAAAAAATGTAATAAACGCCAAAAACATTAAAATGGTACAATGTAAAATTATAATAAATTAGTTAATCTAAATTTGGGACGGTTTAGTTAAGTCGCAAATCGTCTGTCGTTTAATCGAGAGTTGTGACAAAGGGACATAACCAAAGTTTGAAAAAACATGGAAATAGATTCAGATGAGGAAAATGGGTTGGAGGAAGATTTTTATGCATTTCTAAATGTGCCCAGAGAGGTATGTATCACTTGAGTGTTAACATTATAGTTGCAAGTTTTCTATGGAATTGCTTAAAGTATAATTTAATATTAGATTTTGTTGATATCATACTACCAAAATATTTTCACTGTTACTTGTTGGTATTAGGCAAGTAAAGAAGAGATAAGTGCTGCCTATAGACGACTTAGTCGTTTGTACCATCCTGATAAACATCAGGAGCCCGAACAAAAGGAGAAGGCAGAGCTTCTCTTTAATAGAACTAAACGGGCATATGAAGGTGAATAACAAAATGTACACTTCATGTTGTGTTGACTTAACAATATCACAATGTTATTTTAGTGCTAGCAGATCCTCATCGCCGGGCTATTTATGATAGTTTAGGTCTTAAAGGACTTGAAACTGAAGGATGGGAGATTGTACAGAGGACAAAAACTCCATCAGAAATAAGAGCAGAATATGAACAGCTTGCAGAAGAACGAGCAGAAAGACGTAAACAGCAAAGAACTAATCCGCATGGATCAATTACAGTTAATATAAATGCTACTGATTTTTTTAATCCATATGATGATACCTTAACTGGACTTGATGACATAGTGTAAGTTACGTTTATTTAATATACATATCTACCTATCTAGTTTGTGTCTGGGTTTTTGGAGATATAACGAAAAAAAGAATCTTTAATTGTAGTGGAATATTGATTTATTTACAAATTTATGATGATTTAATGAATAAAAAATACATGTAAATATTTAGGTTATGATGGACCTCATTGGCTCATTATTAAATCACATTATCAGCAATGAACTTTAGTAACTGTGCAATGCTTTAGACCTGTAAGTCGGTTGCTAATTTTAGCAATTTACTCTGAGCTGTTGGCATTGTCTAAACATTTAAATATTGGTAAGTATTAGTATCTAGTTTGTTCAAACGCTGTTAAACAATCCCTTCTAGGTTTCAGAACCTAATTTGCCTAAAATTATTTGGTATAAATTACTACCTAGGTATATTTATGTAGATATATTTACTTTGTTAAGCGGAAATGACAAAATCAGTGCTTAATTGATTATTCTTACTTTCAGTGTACCAGCTTATACTTTTACATTCAACTTGCATATGATATAGAGTAAACCAAAATAATGTGCATTTTGTAAGTTTTGTAAAAAACAAATCAGGTAATTTTATAATTATTATTGTATTCTAACACCAAAAGCTGTTACAATATTCTATCTAAACAATTAGCACATATAATAATAATTGAACACTACTTTCTACATTGCAACAAAATAACATACAATAGATAAGAGAAGAAATTTATTAGGAATACTGTTTTAGTACAGCTAATTTGCATAATTTGAATATTCCAGCTAATTGAACAAATTTGATTGTTTTATAATACAAAATACTTTTACACATCTGTGTTAATTAGTATAAATTTCATTTTAACAGTAAGGCATGCACACCATGTACTGTTAAGCATCCATTTGCCAGCAAATTGTGCTTTTTATTACAAATAGATTTTATGTTTATCCATATCGATAAACTTATTTGTTCTGTAAACATGCAGTTGTGTTTACATGTGCTACATAATGTATAACTATTTTAGATTTTCTTGTTTATATCTTGTTATTAAATTTTGTAGTTTACCATATAATTTAATGTTATACATTGACGGGTGACAAATCATGCTTTGTGTATAAATCACCAGCCGACTAGATTTTTCTTCGTTATTCATATGCTAAGTCGCCTCTTATATACATCTAATATCATTTATTACAAAGTTTGGGTGATAATTTTATGTATGTTTTATTTTTCTCTTTTTTCATACTTTGACATTAGTTTAAAAAATATTTATTATCTTGGTCTGAATATATATGTACATGAGTATATTATGGAGAAATTCAAGTGTTCTTTAAAAATTATACTCCAAGTTAATCCACTTTATTAATTAAAACGTAAAGTGCTTTCGGCTAACAAATAGCCATCGTCAGTGCCAGAACAATAAAAAGGTCAAGTTTGCTTGCTTCTATATTTTTGACAAAGTCAGAGTAATTTTAAAAGTTCTTGTTTTTCTTTATTGTTCTGGAACTAATGGGCGTTACCTTTTAATTAATAATAATAATAATAATAAAATCCACTTCGAGATTTGGATCAATTTTTAGTTTTTTTATGTAGTTACTCTCTTTTTGATCATTAATTTAAAATTGTTACAAGACTTAGCTGATCATTTTTCATGGCTTAAAAATGGTTTTTTATCATAATAAATTGTGAACGAATATGCAACCATATTGGATAGTGTGATTTTTTTCATTAAGATATTTAAAATTTTCTCTATAAGCAGATAAGTTTATTTACCTTATTGACATCATCAAGCAATAATTATTCAAAATAAGTTTTCCAACATATACTTATACTGTATTAGCACTCTATCTTTTTCTCAAAGAGAGCAAGTGTAGTTTTGCGATTGTGTAATAATTGTGCCCATCTGGTCTTCAACATTTTTTGGAAATATTATTATATATGTGTACATGTTTGGTAATTGCTTACAGAGAAGAGCCTTTAATACCAAACATTGAAGTTTCTGGCATGACCTTTAACCAGAGTGTTGAGTTCCCGTTAACCCAGACAGATGTTTGTACTCTTTCTGGGCAACTTCAGACTCAAAATGGAACTGGTGCTGGTGGAATTAATGTTAGTTGGAGACATATATTTTCACATAAAAGTTGGGGTGAACTTGAATTAGCTGCAGGTACATTTAAAACAGTTTTGTTTTCAATAATATTACTAATAAATTAATTCCAGGGAATGGCCCTGCGCTTTCATTGAAAGCCTTCAGAACAATAAATAAGTGGTTGTTTTGCAATGGCGGTGCTGTTTTTCAATTTACACCACAAGGAATTCGTCCTGGTATAATGTCAAGTAAGTAGAAAATTATTAATTAAAAAGTAACCAGTAATGACAGCTTAAAGACACATAATCTATCTCTCTCTTATGCTAAGACAATTGAATTATTGTAGAAAAATAACACAAGATTAGAGTGTAAGACGTAAGCATTAAAATTTATTGCTTGACTAAGGGTGTATGGTAGCCCGTTTCTGCCCATGCTATTACATGTAAAACGATTTTACGTCCAGAGAAGCTAATTTTAAAGCCACTGCTCCAATTCTTTTATATGTTGTTCTGTATACAAATCTCTAGAGCACTGCATTGCGTATTTTTAATTTTTCTGTAAAATTTTTGCTAAAAAGCAACTTTTGTTTTAGCATTTGCATAATATGCGTATATTTCGGTTCATCAATAAAATTTTGGAAAAAATAAAATGGAGTGCCCTTGGAATAGAACACAAGAATGTGTAGACGTAAAATCAATTTTGTATGTAAAGTATTATAGGAGTTGAATCCAAAAAACATAAGAAAWATGCATAATTTCACACCGCACAAAGGTAACCGCCCTTAGTAATACCTAATTACCTGTCGTAAAGTAGATTTCATCCTATCCTGAGAGGTCTGCACTTGACCCGAGGTGTTCTCTCATTGGTGAATGATAAGATTTATTGCACTTCACCCTTAAATGCATTGCAATATTTGGGCGCTATATGAAGAATAAGGCGCTTTAAATTGTCAATAAACATAAAAAACACAGAACGTTGATAACATGTCGTCTAGCAAAGCATTTTGTGTTTAAGCAATTAATTTAAATTTTGACGATTTGATTACCTTTACGCTAATATTTTTATGTTTACATAACAGGCAAACTGTTGTGAACGCAATTTCATATTGTGTACCTACATACGGCACTTGGACTGTTATTGATACGAGAGTAGCAATTGACTTATTATACTATTTGTAAAACCGTAAAAAAAATTGACTGTGTTGKATGGATTTTTTCCGGGGCAAACTTTGATAAAGATTACAGGTGTAACCGAAACGTCAGTACCATTTTTACAGCGTTTTTAACGATAAGTTTTGTAGTTATTAATTATATAATGTTTACTGCTATTGCTTTGACGTCATCGTTATGTTAAATTATACAGTATGCCGCAATCGATATCTTGAACAGAGGATCCCACTTTTCGTGCAATTAAAGGTATTTCGGTAACTATTAATACAAGAGAGATGCGGTTAGTACGTTGCTGTCTTAGCTTTTATTTGCGAGTCGAACTGTACCATTGTGATTGTTATATCGTCTTTTGTTCTAAACCTGTAGCCAACTTTTATATATTTCGTCAGTTCTCAGTATCTCGCTTAGGTGTGCAGATACAAAAAAAACTCCTCATAAGGGCGTTTTTGATAGATATTGTTATTTTGCCCCACCTTGTATAATAACTGTATGTTTTGTCATATAACAATTATATAAAACCATAGATTTATTTGTTTGGCTACTTTAAGCGACACTAAGTTGTATCTAATTGAATGTTATACAAGGAATTTAGTAAAATTTAAACTAAAATAAGGCAAAAACATGATAAATAAAACTCGTGAAACAGTACTTAAATTAAAAAATAGAGTGCCTAACCTAGTCCATGTTGTAACTTACGCAGAGCATAGTAAAAGCTTATATTAAATATTCTTATGTCACATCCTCTTTCCCCATGATTATTATAATGTGTTTCACTGTTCATAAGATGACAAAAAAGGAAAAAAATATATGCAACTAGTATTTATATTGTTATCTGTGGAAAGCAGTGCCATGTTTTAATTTGTTGGCTTTTTTACCGCATGAGTAACATTGCAACATTTTCAATACCAAAATAGTTTTAAACTAAAAAATAATTAATTATTAAGCCATCTTTTCCATAAGAGGCAATGTGAAAATCATAAACTTGTAGACTGCCGCCACCTATGGGTCAGATTTAGAAACCATTTTTGTAACATCAAAAATGGCAACGATCAGTATCCTTAGTGGAGTCATCCCTACACAGAACCTATAAGAAGAATGTCATTGCATTTCCAAAAACAATTGCCTCTTTTATTTTTTTTTTGTGTCGCAACAAAGAGCCTTTAACTTTTTATTCGCTGAATGAAAAACTTTATGTGAAAAATGCTGTAAATTATACATCCTCAAATCCTTAATTTGGTTTTTTCATCAGTTGGAATCAGATCTCACATTAGAACTAAAAGGGCTATAGATTTATCCATATGATTGTCCTATGGTTTGTTTTTAATTTGAACTTCTTGATTTGCAGCTTTAGCAATGCAATTAAATAAGCATACTGTTGCTTATATCACTTACAATGCAGGCATTAGATCTATGATGCAGGTTTCACTGGCAAGAGACACAGGTATGATTGCTGATATCTTTTTAATTATTTTAGCACTGGTTTTGCGTGTTTTAGAATCGTCACAGTATAATTGTGCCGCACAAATAGGTTTACCACACTCCTACATCTCCATTAGTTATGTCAGAAAAATGATGAATAATGAGTTAAGATTAAAAATTGTGATTAAGTAAGTATTTTATAGTTACTGCTAATAGTTTTTTTAGTTTTATTTTTTCTGTTAGCTCCTTGTGTGTCTTAGTTACTTACTGTTAAGTTTAATCGGTAAAATATGTTTGTTTTGCTTGTGTATAATGCTTGAATAAAATCATCTATGAATGCACTTTTAGCATACCTACATGTATTAATAGCAAAACTTTTTATATTATTTTAGGGGTGGTACATTTGGAGGTGCAGTAGAATATGGTGTAGAGAAAAAAGTATCAAAACATAGTAGCCTTTCTGCAGCTGTGTCTGTAGGTATGCCAACCGGTGTAAAATTAAAAATAAGGTTTGTATTCAGTTAACTTATGATAAGTTGATAAAAAGTGTGTAATGACATCAGCATATATTTTCATTTTTAAGAAAATTTTTTACTTGATTTCCATGGAAAATCAAGAAATTAGTTTGGTACTCTGTAGTAAAAATATTTAATAGTTTTTCATACATGAGGATTGATTACTTTATGGTTATATTTAATTAGTGTTACCTGAGGTTCAACAGTTTTGAATCTGCTTAATTTTTTTTTATATTAGATGGGCCCATGAACAGCATTTGGCAACTGATGAGCTGTAATGACAGCAAAATAGTACTATCTGCAGTTGGTTGAGGTGTAGACAGCACAGCATAGCCATGCATTTTAATTTTTGACATATATGAAATTTTTAACATACGTGTTTCTGAGGATGCTGTGTTTAATAAAAAATATTGTCATTCTCGGTTATACCAGAAGTAAACACTAGCTTCGTTTGAAATGGAACATCCTGTGTATTACTTATTTTTTGATTTTTTGTAATATGCCGCAAACTACCAACAATTTTGGGGATATGTCAATTTTTCGTAAAATTTAGCTAGTTTAGTGTTTCGAAAAAAAATCATTGTCATAACAGTGTAAGATATCACAGTTATCACCACTCCTTTTAACATAAAGTTTTAGATTTCTTCACTGTAAACACCTTCAAATGTGTTTTGGAGGTGGAGTATAATAATAATAATAAATGTTGAAATGTAACTTTTATTACAAACTTAAAGACGTTTCAGGGAAACCCTGTTTGTACAGAGACTGGTGCTTGAACACTGTTAGGTTTTCCTTTTTTTATAAAAAAAATTTTGGCTGGTATTCAGTAAACTGCTTCTTGGTATATTTAAATAAAATCTGTTAAATTTCTTATAATAAAAGCAACAATGGATACCTTGAAATAACTGTATAATATGCTGATTTTCAGGTTACAGAAAGAAAAGCATGTAAAGTTTGTTCATTTAGAACCAAACCAAATCTTTTCATTCTATTCCTTTGTTTTGTGGCATCATTACTTCTAAGCTAAGTTTTGTCAAAGGAAGAACTTTTTAGAAACTTATAGAATTTAATATCAGATCATTGAAACTATCAAGATCTATTGCATTTTGACAAACATTGTCAAACATGTATCCCATCACTACCTTGCAACAAAACTATATTATGTTTACTTTTTATTACAAAAGACAAGTGATAGAAAATAGTTATAAGTGCTGATATTTGAAATTTATTCCATATTTATAGCGAACGCAATAGATTCATAGCATTATGCGATTATAGGACTTACATAAAATACAATCTAAGTATGGTTTGATTATAATTAAACTATGTATGAATATGTACGATAATTTAGAAAGTTCAAATTTTTATTTCGGCAGCAGCTATCTTCAATATAAGTTACAGTAATTGACTCCTTGCAATTTCTGGCTGGATTTAACCAGAGGATATTCTCCACACTAAATTTTGTAGCTCCCCATTAAGTTACTTAAAATATTTATTTTCTTTGTAAGGTTAACCAGGGCGAATCAAGTATACTCATTCCCAATCCATTTGTGTGAAGAAGTCATGCCTTCCCCCGTATTCTATGCTACAGTGATGCCTTTGGTTCTCTACATAGTGGTGAAAAAGGGTTTTGTTGAACCTTTTATGAGAGAACAACGTGCCAGAAAGATTGAAAGGCAAAAGCATAATAACCATGCAAAGTTATTGGAGAAAAGGAGAGAAGCTGAAGCCGCACAAGAATTGATGCAAGCTGCTTATACTCGCATTCGTGGTGAGGAAGAAGCAAAAAGGGGTCTAGTTATTGTTAAGGCACTTTATGGTAAAATTGTTAGTGGTAAGACTTTGCTGTAGGCAAGTATTTATTTGATTTATGTTATGTTGTTTGTTTTAGAATCTGGTGACCATGAAGAACCAAATCCAGATGAGGTAATTGATGTAACTATCCCTCTACAATGTTTAGTTAAGGATAGCAAGTTGGAATTACATGAGCTGCCGAAAGTAAGTAATGTAAATACTTTGTGCGTGCTATATTACAATTTTCTTTGTCTTAACTTTCTGTTCTGAAGGTAACAAGGAAAATTGAACTTCACTTTTCAAAAACAGTTATTATAATATTGAAAATAAACTAATAAACTTAAATTACAATTTTAAAAATGTAGTGTCCCAAATAAACATACTTTTTCTATAATCCCATTACCTATGAAAATTAAAAAAAAATGCACAAAAGTATTTAGGATTTTTGAGTAATCGAACTTAAATTATTTTCAAAGGTGGCGGACCTCTGATTACCTATATTAGAAATGTACACTAACTTTTTTTATGGAAGTAAATGTACATGCTATTCCTTTACGATTTTAGACATTTTTTTGATAGGAAATTTAATTAAATATTTAATTTCATACAATATGTTAAATATGGCAGACACTTGTATCCTCTTCTGTTGATCCAAAATGTCCGCTGAACTTGTAATTATTTGATATATGTCTAATAAATATATTTATGTAGGTCTGTCATAAAACTGTAGAGCTCTATGAATGGCCGTAATAAAACTAAAGTTTTTAATTTCTATTTTGTGCGGAAAGCACGCGCATGCAACTCGGGAGAATGAGAAAACATAAATATTGAATTGAACATAACCTACAAAAACTTACGTGCACTGTGATGTCACTATTTGTGGTACAATGGTTAAAAAAATGGCTTAATAGTATAAATGTTTGAGCACATAAATTGCAATATAGTTTTAAAAATAGTACAACTTTAGAATAATTTGTTTTATAAGGCCCTTTCTTTTGCAATGCCCAAAAGGTATCATAAAACTGTTTACAAATGCAGTTTTTGTGAAATGCTTAATATCAGAATAAATAGTTTTAATAGGGTCAATAATCAGAACAATTTGAAGTAGGCTTTAAAACCTATTTTAGAAGTGACAATAAAACCTTTTGACTCTGATGGACCTCTATAAATCTATATTACATTTAAGAGGGGCGTTTACCTAGAGCGAATCGGGTCATTTTAAGCACCTACCGTTTTACGTTTTACCGAGTTATTCGAAACTTTTTCGAAGTAAAATTTCGACATGGCAATTACAAAAGATGTAGCTACAACGTAGAGTTCGAGTTTTTTCTGAATTTGGTACGGTAATGTAAATATTTGTTGTTATATTTTGCTTAAAAATGCGTATTTTTGGCGAGCTATTTCTCGAAAACTAAGGCACATAAACGAAAAATTCGAACTCCACGTTGTAGCTACACATTTCTTTGTACACTACCAAAAACATGAGCACGATAAATAAGTAAAAACATTCAAAAAATCTAAAACCGCAAACCCTTTCGCACGAGTCCGTCAAGAGAGCGGAATGCGGATGCCCATCCCCACCAGGTCCGTCGCGTGGTATCCAGAGAACAGTGAGGCTAAGATACAAACCTGTCGGGAATGATCGAGCGGTATACGATTTATTCCGATATGACTGGATTTCTAAGATTGTTTGTCTAAATACACGTGACAAGTTTAATGTTAAAAGCTCTTTCACATTAGTTTACTGTCTGCCGAAGCAATAGGGAGGCGGAATGAAAATTATTATAAAAGTTCCTCCAGAAATCATAGTCGACATGTAGTTAGAATGAAATGTTATATAATTCATATTTACAGAAATAAATGGGTTATTCCATATTTTGAATAACCTGGTATAATATCATAATAAGTTACTAATATCATGCTTACTTTTTTATGCGCACGCGACAGTCAGCAATTTTTCGAATATTAGTTTAGCCCGTCTGATCTTTGCGTAATTTCAACCTATCGGCTACCCTCTTACGTCTCATGTCCCGCTGGTAACACTGGTTGCATAGTTTACATTTTGCCCGATCGCTCCAAGTAAATGCCCCTCTTAAAGCAATCATAAACACAATTTGATTTATAGTGTAGCAAATCTATCAATAATAAAGTAGTTTTAAGTGCAAATTGATTTAAAATTCAAAACGTTGCTTAATTCAAATTTTAAGGGCTTCATAAATGGCTTTTGTTATGAAACTATGTTGTATTTAGGTTATAAGTGCATCTATACCAACAACTTCAATCCTGTTTTACTCTTTCAAGTTAAGATAAAACCATCATAAAACTGTAGAAAATAAATTTAGCTTTTAAAATGTTACCTTGGTTTCTATGAGGTACACTAAGAACAGAACAGCTGACCTGTCACAATTAATTTAAACTTCAAATCTTTTTATATGATATATTTAACTGGAGTAATATTTATGTGTTGAATTGTATAATTTCAGGCTTTGTATTAGGCAAATAATATAGACACTTTATTAAATTTACCAGACTAATAATTCTTTGTAAAATTGTTAAAAAAAACATTAAAAATTTAAAAACTTTATTTACATAATATATACATAAGTGTTTTGAAGAAGTCTATCCTAAACTTATATTTTAGAGCCATCTTCCTGGATTTTTTGATCCTGCAATGGGAGAAGATAAATATTTGGTCATAATCTACAATTATAGAAATCAGGCACACGAAGTAACTATCAAAGATAATGAAGCTCTTCGAATTCCAAAAACTTGTAAGTTACTAATATTAATGCATATTGTATGTAAAATTAAAAAACTTATTTTTTTAGCACATCGTACGAGTGTTACATAGTACTGAAGAAGAAAGTAGTATCCGAAAAGTAATTATCGCAGTGACTTATACCACAAAGTGATAAAAAATAAATTGTTGCTTTTTGTCATGGTACAAAGATTATTTTGTTTTATGTGTACCGAAGAAGTAACTTACAAGAAGGGAGTGAAACAACAAATTGCATTGTTTAGCGGTTGTTACTGTAGACTGACTTGTAATAAAGTGTTTTATTGTTGGCTTTTGTATCTATACCTCCAGTTCATTAAACATCCATTGGCACATCTTGTAAGGCATGATGTAAAAGACCAGCTTGCTCATTTGTCTGTAGTATTTTACTAATCAGTGCAAGTTCATCATCTTTTTGCTGGATCTCTTCAATAGGGGTCCATGAATGATCTTGCTCTAGACGGTAACTTCCTATATATGTGTGAGGACAATTTGTCCACTCCTGAAAATGTATCTATTGATGTAATTTAGGTTTTTACCTGAATTGTCACTAATAATTATTAGATACTTCGAAAACAAGCTCTTAATCACTCATAATTGAATTAACTTGAAATTAATTACATAATGAATAGAATCACTTGTAACAAATATGTAAAATATGTAGGTATGCATGGAGAATATACATTGACCGGCACGAAATATAGGTTACCTACTATTCTAACATTTTCTCAGAGATAGTCTTTACAGCTGATATTACATGGCACATGCCCAAGAGTCCTTAGTACACCTGCTGCTGGTTTTAAATGTTAATATAAATTTTCTTTTTCCGAATTCTGTACAAAATCTCCAATATAGACACCGAGCATGAGTACAACTATCAAGCTCTAGTGGCCATATATTTCTCCAGCGTAGTGAAAGGTTTATTACCTTAGATGAGGCTTCTACAGTCATTTTACGTGACAACACCACTGACACCTCAAAAATAACGTCAAGTTAATTTTGAAGTTGGTGCACGCTTATTGAAAGACCTTATATTTGTAAGTAAAAATCCAATACAGGCAGTGTAAATAAAAAATATTAAGGTTTTTGCGAAGTGGCTTCAATTGTTTTGTATTTTGACAGTTGGGAGTATTTGTTGACTCATTGTGTTGAGTGTAGAATGTTTTTAAATGCCGAAACCATGTCTGCAATCATTACTTTAAATGATAATGGTTTTTAGAGACCAGACACTGTGGAACTGGTCCTCAAGGGATAATTACAGAATGAAATGACCAATTTGTTGTTTCCCAAAGTCTCAGAAATCGGCATTTAAATGCTGCTAAATTGGGGAAAGCGATTCGCATCACATATTGTTTAGAGATGGAAGATGGAAGGCAAAGAGTGCGTACATTTAAACCAACGGTTAGTTTTCAAGGTAGTTCAGTTATGGTCTGGGCGGGAGTTTCAATGGAGGCACATATGCTGTGTGTTGTTCCTAGGGATTCTCTGACTGCTAAGAGGTACATTAAGGAAATACTGCAAGATCATGTGGTCCTCTATGCACCGTGTATTGAGGAATACTTTCTTTTTATGCACGATAATGCCCATCCACATGTTGCTCAGATAGCCCACCAATATCTTCTGGAGGTAAACATGCCCGTGATGGACTGACCAGCACAGCCCAGATCTAAATCCCATTGAACATGTATGTGATATGGGAAGGGGGTAGAAGAATTTGAAACCGTGATCCTGCTCCAACGACTTTAAATGAACTACATGGAACTCTTTCAAAGGAGTGGGAAGCCATATCTCAGAATGCAATAAGTCATTTACATAATTCAGGGGATGTCAAGGCAAATGCAGGCAGTAATACAAGCTCGTGGAGGCTATGCACCAAATTAATTTACGGCTGTGAATTAACTCCCATCAAGAGAAGCTTTGATTCAGGGCTTAATACCTTTAACTTTTGTATCAAATTCATTTTCCCGATATGCCTTATTATAATTATTTATCAATAAATATGTACCAAMCAAATCACTTTTAAGCAAAGAAATAATAATTTTAAAATGGAAGATGTTAATTTGCTATTTTGATAGTTTCTCTGGAAAATTGTGGGTGGCCCATTTTATGTGCTGGTCAATGTGTATAAATAATAAAAAATATAACATATAAGACATTCCTGTTTTTATGAAGAGTCGAAGTTGCTAGGGTTTGTAATAAACTAATTTTAATAGAATCAGTAATCAGTGTCAATCTAAATTATAGAAACTTATTTCTCCAGGTGATCATGATTTAGTCTAAGATTTTGGCAATATGTTTCTTTGTATGTCTTTCTAAGAGAAACATATCCTCATAAAATTGTTAAACACAGAAAAGATTATGATATACTAAAAAACATGTCAAATATCCAACATGATAAATAAAAATCATCTGTATTAAGAATACGAAAAATGTCCTTTGATAAGCCAGGCAAATCCAGGACATATTTTATTTGCAAACTCTGATCATTAAAACATTTATTCTAATTCCTTTTCAGTTGGTATAGACATCTACAGTAAAACTGTCTAATTTACCTGAGGAGACAGCATTCCAAAGTATGTTTGACCAGCAGGTCTTTTATACAAATGATAGACACTACCAGGCACTTTTACAAAATTACATGGTGTGTGATGTAATTCAAGATTTTGCTTTGTTTCCATAAGTACGCTCCTAGCTTGCTGTTGCAAAAAACGTACCTAAAATCATACTCAGTATGCTTTTCTAATAATCACTTCATTTCTACCTACTTGCTGTGCTATTATTTGCAATTTATTACTAGCGCTGGCATGAACAAAATTATCGGCCTGAAAATATTTTTAATAATTTATAGTTCATTCCCTTTATTGATGTGTTACCTTCTGTATTTCCATTGCTAATTCAACTAAATCGGTCGGAGCTCTGCGTGCCATCAGGTTTGTATTTACTATATCGACACCGCTGGGTTGATAATTCCTTTCAACCAAAGTTGCTGCATATAACAGTGTTTATTATTTATTTAATCACATAGTCAAATAAGCAATGTTTTGTGGTTTGCATGTTACCTTTTTTGCATACAACTGCATTTTGAGTGTTGGACGTGTCATAACTGCGTTTCATTTTATTAAATAACCTTAACTTCTTTAATGCCACTAGAATTTTTTTACATATATCATAGAACGTGTATTTTTATTTTATTATTGATTGTTTAATAATTATTATATACAGCAGAAGAGAGGTTAAATTACTTTGCCAGAAGACGTTGTCAATGTCAAGTTTGTGTCAACTTGTCAGTTGTCAATCTTGTCATTTAATTTTGTATAAGATTGAGGTTAAGCTCAATTATATAAACAAAACAACTCGTGTTCAAGGATAATTTTATTTTTGGCATTTACGTTTAAAATTGAAGAGAACCGTAGGTTTTATCCTAGTTGTTAACAATTGCTTCCAATGATGAGAATGACGTAAGGACCATCGGGTATGATTAAAAATCTTCTAGTTCTGTTACTTAAAAACAAACTATGTTGTTGCAGACTTTAAGAAAATTGTAAGTATTTCGTGATGTAATGGTTCCGTCATATTGTTTTTAAAATTTTGCATTCATTTTTGTGTAAATGATTGTTTACGTTGCATGAGTTATTTTAGAACGGTAGTTCGTAATCGTTCAACAAATAACATTGAAGATTGTTTATTTGCTATTATGCTTATTCACAATATCTATAGGTTATCAGAACATTGAAAAATATTATTTTTAAGGAAACCAGAAATTGGTGAATTCTACTACACTGCTATCATTTTTCTTTGTTGAATATCTGGTATTTCAAACCACGTTTTACAGTTTTTAAAAGTAGTACATATTAATGCAGTACTAGGTCGACTACATATCCATCATCACAATATTTTAAGACCTTTTGCATGATACTATTGTCATTATGATGTAAATATTATCAACAACTACAAAACACAAAAGATGGCAAATGTCTTGCTATTAATAGTACTCGTAAGATATTTGAAGTGAGCCACTTGTTGCTACTATATATAGGCAGAACTGTGCAGAATATTTAACAAGGGTACTTGGAATATCAAGTACTAAGTACTGATTTTGCAACTACTTAAAGTAAGAAGTACCTATACTGCAGAGACGAAAGTACTTCAAGTACTAATCTGTAGCTGTACATAAGTAAGTCAAACAAAATTTTACTGTGTATCAGCATTGACTTTAGTATTGAAACGGCCTGGGATAGCCTATTCTCTGGGTTTGGAGTGAAGCTCTTGAAACTAGCAAATGTTCTTCAAAGAATGGCACTCTTCAGATGGAGCAATTAACGTCACTGCAATATATAAGGTACCGCTAACTTTAGTCTTTAGTAACATTAATTGCTGGATTTCAATTTCGCCTAGATACCATCACCGTTATAGTTGTCAAATTTTGTTATAACAGAGATGGAACTATACGAAACTATATGGAAGTTATTATATGTATATATGCCTCAAGTGTTGTGGCTACCTTTCAAAATTAAGCGAGCTTAGGAGAAATATTTGTTTGCTTAATAGATATACTACTGGGCAAACAAATATATTTCAGACGATTAGTTTACATAGGCGAGAGCAAAAACATGTGTACTGTAATAAATATGAATCTGATGGTACATTTAATGAATATTTTGCAGTATGCAATAAGCTTTCTAATATTCATTAAAACATTTTTTGATGTGAATTAGAAAAATGGGTAAAATGTTCCATAAAACTCACCTTTAATAGTAAATATGAAAGGTCCACCAACTGGATACAAAATACTTATCATTATCGCCGAGTTCAAACATAAGCTATACTGCAAATATTTTGTGCTAAGTTTGTCAACAATTAAAAGTAATAATCATATTGATATGGTAAATCCTTCATAAAGATTAGCCTGCCTCGCTCTTCAATAGAAATTTTGTTGTCTTTTTTTTGTATATATTATACTTGAAAAATAATACAATATTATGCTGGAAAATTTCATTAAATGCTATATTTGGTCATTTCTTATACATATGGCGGCCTTATATAAAGATAAACTTAATGTTTTTGTCATTTATCTAGTGGTGAAATGTAATGTCACTTGCTTTTATGGCAAATTACATAGTTATTATAATATTAACAGCAATTGTTATGATACTAAATATTTATTATAATAATAAAGCATATCCATATTTTTCAATGTAGCCTCCAAACAATAATAATAATATATAACTGTTCAAAATTACTCTGCGCATTGTCACTGGAGAAAAAGAAACAGAATCTTTATTTAACAAGGAAAACAAATTGATATCCACAATTCAAGGTATATTGCAAAAGATATGGTAGACCCCGTTATTATACATGCAAATTAAGTTCTGTTCATTAAATGGTAGCATGAAAACAGTTATTAAATTCAGAGAATGGTTCCAACCAGGCAAACAGTTGTGTGTACAATTCATCTTTGGTGAACAACTGCAGTAAAGGGGTTGATTGCTTACACATACTGTGAAATGATCTGTTTTTTTATTTGAGCTTCTACGCTTCATAGCATATAATATTTAACATATTTGCCAAAATTTTCTAGTTACATTTCACAATAATATACTATACTGTTCATTGAAATAAATTCAAATACCTATGAAGATGCACATTAACAAATAACTGCAAAGTGGTACAGATATGGTCTACTGGTTAATTATAGCTTCCTTCCATCATAAACGATAGCAGTATGGAAACATAAAGATTTTATTGGTTGGAGGCTGCATTGAAAAATATGGATATACTGTAGTTAATAATTAATTATGAACAAAATATGAATGATTTCTGTTAATTTTACAACAGCACATTATTGTGTCCTAAGAATAGGTAATAATACATTCCACCACTAGATAAATGACAGTACTATTAAGTTTATTTTTATATAAGACTGGCATGCTTGCTTATTCTTATTTTGCTCATACTGTGTATAATCTAGAAATATAGTTAAACCTTACTGATAATTACTTTTTGAGCATTATTTTGTTTTATTTTTTTAATAAAATATCAACAAAAGAAGCAAATAAAGTTTCTGCTGAACAGGGGGAAGCTAATCTTTGTTACTGATTTACCATGTAAATGATTATTACTTTTGTCACCAAGAATTTGAACAAGATAAATGGCAGTATAGTTTATGCTTCATTTCGGTGGCATATGGTAATTACTTCCGTTCAAGTTACTACATTTTCATATTTATCATCATTTATCAAATTATTATTTCAAATAAAAAAATATGTTCTGTTCTAACGAATATCCGAAAGCTTAAGACACACAAACTATTCATAAAATATGAAATATGGGATTCATGTATATTACAATATGCATGCTCTTGCGCCTGCTGTGTGAACTGTTTATCTGAAATGTATTTGTTTTCCCAGTAATATGTCAGGCAAACAAACATTGCTGCTTCGTAATAGTGTCATCTTATGGTAAAGAACATTGAGTAGTTTCAAAAGCTTCGCTCCAAATCCAGAGAAGGGACTCTACCATGATGGTACGTGATATAAGAGGTAGCCTTAGGTTTACCACAGGGGTCATTGCTAGAGCTCATTCTCTGTGTGTCATACATAAACAATTTAGCAGGTGCTAAACCTGAAGATGCAACGAGTAGCTATGCAGATGATACTACTCCAATAAGTTCAAATGACTGCAGGAGTGGACTGCTTGAAATGTTTAAGCCATCACTATTTTTAGTCTAAAAATGGTTTGGAGCAAATGGCCTCTTGCTGAGTGCAAGAAAGACTAGGAAGTCACATTCGTGTGTGTGAGAGAGATGGAAATGTGTTGTGATGTAGCCATTGTATGATGTATCTTTGCTCTCACTCCCTGATATGTGTAAAAGCTTTAAGGTGATTCTTAGGTGAAATAAAAACAAAGATAAGTTTTACAGTTAATTTTGAATAACCCTATGACATTGCGCCAGAGGACATTGTATCAAAACAAAATTTGCTATTTATCAGGATTCAAGATGACCAAAACAAAATAAATGCTGTGTGTGGTTTACCTGGATTTTAAATATTGTGTTTAAATAAGAGGCAGCTTCTTTCTAATCCAGAGGTGGCTTAAACCATTCAGCCATTCTATTTCTTAGCTAGTTTACAGTTTAAACCACGTTAAATTCCGGTATATTAATGATCAATAAACGCTGCAGAATATATATATTTTTTTCCTATTTTCTCACAACCTCTTTCACGAGTTGTTACAAAATTATAGCAGAAATAAGCCGCCATATGGGTACAGGTTTATGCCCCATTTTGAGACCCATTGTCCTATATATCTTTTGGCCTCTCACTCTAGCTGCAGTAAAGGTTTTAGATACACATTCGAGGGCTTGTGCCTACACTTATTATAATATACATTGGCATGTATGCATTGTTGGTTGCACTTCTTGGCTTTATTATAGATTTTGTACTCGGCTGAAAAAGACACTTAAAATTTGGATGCATAAAATTGGCTAAAATAGTATTTGCAATATGCAGTATAAGATGTATCAGTGGGATGGAAGAAGCAACCCTTGCTTACCATACATTGCTACATAGCCTAACCATATAATAGCATTAGACCAAATACAATAATGCAATAATGGGAATGTCAGCAAGTTGTAGAGGCGTTTCAATAATTTAAAAAAAAAAAAGGAACCCAAACTGCTGTAGCGAGGCTAATAGAAGCCATTAAGGAAGGTTTAAACTCAAAGATGTATATACGAATTCTCTTCTTAGATCTTCGCAAGGCATTTGATCTTGTCAACCATATATTAATTAAAAAACTTGAAAAGCTTGGTATCAATGGACCAGCCAAAGAAATATTTAGACACTATCTAACGAATCGAACACAATATGTAAATGTAGGTGACATAAAAAGCAACTACAGAACTGTAACAAGTGGAGTACCGCAGGGATCAATTCTTGGTCCACTGCTTTTTAACATCTGTGTGAATGACTTAACAAAATGCTCTTTATTAGGTAAAGTTACATTGTATGCTGATGATGCAGTGATATTATATGCAGGCACTGCCAGAGAGACTTTGAAAGACATGAAAAATGACATACACCAAATTACAGAATGGACTACAAAAAATAAACTACTACTTAATGAAATTAAATGTGCATACTTGAATATTAGTAATGGAAACAACCATAGTGAGAATGAAGTTGTAGAAATAAACAACATAAAAATTGAAAAAGTTAATAGTATGAAATATTTGGGATTAACAATTGACGATAAGTTAAATTATGGAACACACATAAGTAAATTAAATAACAAGTTAAGGTCCTTAAGTAGTGTCTGCAAAAGAATAGGCCCTCTAATTAACGATCGAACTAGGCGGATTATATATATGGCTTTCATTAAGTCGCACTTAACATATCTTGCAAATATCTGGGGAGATGGGAACAAGAAAGAACTTGACCGTCTTCAACTCAAAATATTATAATTAAGCACCTTTTCGCTCTGGATATAAGGACATCAACAGAAACTTTGTACAATAGCACCAAATTTTTAAAGACTAATGAAATAATAAGACATGAAAAACTAAAATTTATTTATAAACTGAAAAATAACTTAATAGATGGTAGTATACACCTTCAGTTAAACTCAGATATGCATTATCACAATACTAGAAACTCAAATAACATTTATGTTAACCAAAACAATAATAACGCTGGAAGACATAGAGTAATACATGAATGTGCAGTTCTCTTTAATGACCTCCCTACTGAAATTAGAGAAGCCAAAACATATGACAAATTCAAAGCACTTACTAAGGAACACATAATAAAGAATAGATAATTTTTTCTCCTGTATATAATGTAATACTAGTTAGTACCAGAATTTATTTTATTACTCATTTCTTTTTTATTTTTTTTTTTGAGACTGATGTAACCGTTGATCTCACTTTTTAGATGTAAACTATTTATCACTAGTTTTAGGATTTTTATTTTTTAAAAGTTTATTGTTAATTTATAGGTGCATATCTTGTTATTAGTATTTTTTCCTTTTATTTCTCTCCCAATTATTATATGTTTAGTTAAACTATTTTTAGGATGAAGCCTGATGTGGCCTTAATAGGCTTTTATGGCTGATGTTTATGGGAATGTAAAGAATGATTAAATAAAAAAAAATAAAAAAATAAATTATTAATACAGTGAATAACAGATACTTTGTAAATTTGCTGAATGTATTAATTTTTAATGTTACAAACACAATACAATACAACTGTTATCAAACACTTATTCCACAAATTTAAAACTGTGAATTTTATTGGTCAGTGTAGCGATATGATTACGAAATTTAATAGGCTTATCTGTCATTATGCTGAGTTACTTTATTTATATGAAATTATTTTTCGCTTATGATACAATACGATCATTAATTTCTATTGGTAGCAGGGAACTTTTGTAAACAAAAGCAATATGTAACTATCACACATACAGGATGGATATTACATAATCATCCTTTAATGAAACAAAAATTATGTAATTATGCTTCCTGTTTGGAACAAGTTAGA
Source organism: Rhyzopertha dominica (assembly GCA_025024175.1). NCBI lineage: Eukaryota > Metazoa > Arthropoda > Insecta > Coleoptera > Bostrichidae > Rhyzopertha > Rhyzopertha dominica. Next base: position 34,361,080 of record QCXZ01000001.1, on the reverse strand, counting down.
TTTGCTAAATAAACTTTTATTATTGCTTTATAATCACTTTTATCTTCCTGACGCTTTTGTCCATTAAGTAGACTTTAAGCAGAAAAATAGGAAACTGAAATAAATGTGGAAAATCTGTTATGCTAGATAAGATTTTAACTATTTGTAACTAAAAATTAATGTAAATTTTGTATTAATGAGTTTTGCAAAAGGTGACCCATTTCTAGCAGAGAACCTGTCTGCTAGTTAAAAACTAGAATCTACAGGACGTGTTTGCACAATGTGCAGAGGCACAATTATTAAAATATTGCACCGGTAGTTTTCGATAATTGAATAACTATTGATATACCGATATATTAGCAACTTTTTACCGTTATTTAAGATATCAGTAGTTATTGATAACTATCTATGTATCGATAATTGCTCCCAGCCTTATGACTAAGCATCTTTATGATTGCCAGTGTTCACAGAATGCTTCAACACTTCACTTACATTAAAAATAAAAGTTGATGTAATTTTTTAGTTTACCAGTCACATGGCTGTCAGTCTGTGCCACCTGATTCAAATCAATGTGTTTCATTTCTGCAATCTGTAAGTTGCTATGCATATTGTAAATTGTATAAATGTTGTGTGAGCATATTATGTTGGTAAAAGAGTAATGGAGTTAATTGTGTACTTTTCAGAAACAATGGACACTGCAGAACATCAAATATTTTTAATATTCGTCACATGACTACTACAGAAGTGTCAACAGCCCTAAGACCCTTTTATTTTACGGTACATCCAGATCTGTTTGGCCAATATCCATCTCAAAGAGTAAGCGTCACAGTATATATTGACAGCCATTTTACCATGTGTCCCTATTTCAGATGACAAATGAAAATTCCTTGAAGCAATTGAGCTCAATTATAGAATCCCTACAGTCCAAGAGGTCAATAAAACCTGTAAATTTAAGTTTTTATGTACGTGATAAAACACAAGGACAAGGTAAAAAGTTAGTGCTTCTTAAGAATTCAAATTACATGATTAATTTTAGGAAATTTTCGTCTAGTACAAATACACCTACATGATCGTTGCTTACGAGAAACAATACTCACAATATTAAAAAGTTGTAAGTTGCCTACCGAATATGTAGATAATATACCAAAATCAACTGAGCCAAAAATAAAAACATTTAAAATCCGAAAAGATGTAGATTATTCCAACATGAATGAAAACGATCCTCTTTTTTATCACATAATAATGAAAAAAAGGATAAAGGAAGCTAGGGAATTACTCACACTAAAAAAGTGGTTAAATAAAAATTTTGAGGATGCCTTAGCAAAGTATGAATTGAACAGGCCAGTCAGAGAAGAAATATCCAGGTTAAGAAAATCATTGATTGAACAATGGGGACTAAGCGACGTTCGTTGGGAGTGTGGTTGGAATGAAACACACTTTCGGGGTTGCTTGCAGAGCTTCAAGGCCTTGGCGGATCACCACCAGTTTATAATGTATGTCCTACGAGGTATGTACTTTTTAATCGTCGATGACGATCACTTATTGTATTCTTCTTTTAGGAAGAGTTCTGGTCTTTGCACCTTTTACAGGAGTTAGTCTCGATGGCCACATCATGTTGAACATTGGTGAAGTCAGGCACAACTGGCTAGATGTAAGTTTTAGATTTTTTCAAGTATTTATATTTATAGTCTAAGGCCAGCCATAAAATGTTGTCCGATAAAACTTTTGAAAGTTGGACTTATTAGCTCTGTCTCAGTGAAATTGACCCATATAACTAAAATACGTTTTCTAACAGATCTTCCCTTGTTATCAGAAAATTTATCAAAAAGAAATAAATATTTCTAATTATATAGGAATTGAGTATTCACTCTTGATATACTACATTATATTTTAGTTAACAAAAAAAAAGAAAAATTGTGGAAAATTGCTAACATTGTCAGTAAATGATGAAATGAATGAAAATATAGAGAAAAACTACCACTTCATCACATCACGTTTTTAGCTTATTACTCGCTCAATTCTTTTTGACAGGGTGTCAACTAATATTTTTGATAATCATACGCAGTGAAATTTGCAACATTCTTTGAAGATGCGCAGGCAACTCAGGAACAATTCTTGCTGGCTGTGCTCGGAACTATTTCATTATATGCAATAAGATTTCAATTCTTTCAAATTTTTATTTCACTTTAAAAGATAGCTATATATGTATATATTTCAAGCTAGTTAATAATTGTGGAATATATGTGTTATAATTATCTGTTTCAGTTTAATATAATATGCTATATTCTAAAAGTAAAGATGCCAAATGTTTATATAATTAAAAAATTGAGTGTGATGTATTTTTCTAATCAAAATGTATATTTAAACATTGGATATGTGGCAACCCTACTTTATCTATATTTTTGTTACTCGTGTGCATGATTATGAATAAGTATTATGTTTTGAACATGTCATGCCAAAAAGTAATGGACAATACAACAATGTAGTTGTGGAAAATGTATAATAGTAATAATGACTTATTTGATATAAAGGTGCTGTCTGAAATGTATGCAGCATTTTGACCCTTTAAATACAAGTGATTATTCCCTTTCTGTCAATTTTGACCAATCAGTGATAAGAATTCGTAGGTTATATTTAATTTTCAATAGAGTAATCCAGGACACGTGACCTAGCCTTTTAAAAATGGTGGACACAGGGCATACACTGTGTATTGTGATCTGACGCGTGACGCTTGACGATTCACAGTTGACGCTTTTAGTTGTTGTTTTGCCGGTATTTATTATTTGTGTGGTTTTATTCAGAAATTATGGATAGCAGTAGCAGTTTGAAAAGTGACTATTTTAAGAACTTGGCGTCAGTGGGAGTAGACGTTGTGGAACGATACGCCAAGAAAATTGAAATTATCAACAGTGTTGATCCCTATACACTAGATGATAATGATTTATCAGTTAGCATAGATAGATTTCCGCCAGAAACATCCATGGATATTGTGGCCTATTTAGTGTTAACACACAGTTTCTACATGCAGGAGCAAATGAAGGCATATAAAAGTTTATTAGGATATAAATATTTTGAAGCCGGATTCGTGCAGAAGGTTGGTGCTATTAAAATAAGCACATACAATGTTATCGTTGGCACGGTAAGTCTAGTTGACTTGAGCATTTAGCATGTGCTAAATAATCATTTAATTGTAGGTGAAACATTCACAGAGAATGACATCATCACCGTTGAAAGTGTGGATTATTATACAAGAAGATGGAAGCGTTCGAAGTAGTCACTGCACATGTATGGCAGGTGCAGCAGAGGCTTGTAGCCATATAGCAGCAGTTTTATATTATTTAGAACACATAAATGCAAGCAGAAATACAGTATCATGTACCGATGTGAAAGCGCTGTGGAGAATACCAACTGTGAAGAAAGTGTCGGTTGTAAAATTGTCGGAGTTGCAGTGGACCACATCTAAAACTACAAGCACAAGGGGTAAAAAGTATATTCCTTCAATAGAAGGGGTTGAGCTACAAGAAATGCTTACAACTATGGAAGGTGCCGGAACTTCAGCAGCGGTAATGCGAGTAGTGGATCCATTTGCTACCTCTGTTGCCACACAACGAATTTCTTTATTACCAACTCTGTATAATAATTTGTATCGCTCGGAATATGAATCAAAATCACTGGATGAGCTGATAAACCTTTCATCACAAGTGCCACAGCTTATAAGTGAAGAGGATTGTGTCGCGATCGAAAATGCTACAAAAAATCAAAGCAAATCCCGTGAGTGGTATAACCAACGAAGTGGTAGAGTTACAGCATCACGTTTTAAAAATGTTTGCAAAACATCTATTACAAAGCCTTCTCTTTCACTCATAAAAATAATTTGTTATCCTGTTTTACATAATTTTAAAAGCAAAGCCACAAATTGGGGTATAATTCATGAAGATGATGCAGTTCGTGACTATATCAATAATCAGACTTATACATGAAAATTTTATTTTTGAAAAATGTGGATTGCTTATAAACCCATCATTTCCGCAGTTTGGTGCCTCACCTGATGGCATTTCTTCTTGTAGTTGTTGTGGTCGAGGAACTGTTGAGGTTAAGTGCCCATATATTTTAAGAGATGGTGAAGACATACAATCTTATGCAGCTAATAAAAATGCATGTCTCACTTTTGTGGATGACAACATTATTTTAAAACGGAACCATGCATACTTTTATCAAGTGCAAATGCAAATGAAAATTGCAAATCTAAACTTCTCCGATTTTATTGTATGGTCACCAAAAGAGTTTTTTATAGAGCCAATTTATTTTAATGAAGATTTTTGGGCTTGTGAATATCCAAAAGCAGCAGAGTTTCACCAAAAAGTAATTCTACCTGAGCTACTTGGAAGGTACTTTACATCAGATATTTCTATATCTTGGTGTTGGTGCAAAACGTCTGATGATGATCGCCCCATGATAAAATGTGAMAACGATGCTTGTGAAATACAATGGTTTCATCTTGACTGCCTGGGACTTACCTGATACTCTGTGGATTTGCAATTTTTGTAAAAATAATCCTGTAGAGTAGTTTTATACAAACCTTTGTTAAACTGATATAATTTGTTACTAGTATATTTTTTATGAAGTAGTTTAATGTATAAAATAAAACAATCTTTGTGCTAAATGTAGTTTATTTCAAAGAGGTACAATTGGTGGACATAAATTTACCATAGAACAACAAACAGTGACAATTTTGTCAATAAGAGGTTCTTTTTGSCCACTGGAAGCTAAAGTTATTGGAACTGTGTCACTTAAAATTCTATACTTCTGTCGAATAGTACCTATAATTCTTTCCACATGTATACGCACATGTGCTAATGATCTTGTCGCTTCTATTTCTGTTGGATGCAACTGATCTTTGCCTTTTGTAAAAGCAGGTGTCCTAACTTGCACTCTTAAGACCTGAACAAATTCATTAATTAAAAACCCTCTATCTGCAAGAATTACGTCGCCTGGATTTATATTATTCAAAAATTTAGAATTTTCAACAATATGTTTATCAGATGCTCGACCCCCCCATGCTTCACTAATAAAACAAATTGTCCCTTGTGGTGTTATACCAATTAAAAATTTCAAAGTGTAGTGGTGTTTATAATTTGACCAACACTGTGCCGCGGTTAATAAATTTGATGGTTTTTCAATAAACACCTCAAAACAGTCGATAATCACAGTAGTCTTATCCTGGAAAGTTTCTATAAAACAAGATGGCATAGTTTTTTGCAAAATGTCTCGATCTGGCCAAATAATAATTTTTTTAAACCGCTCATACAATATATCAATAATATTTTGAAAATATACTGAAGCAGTTGTGGGACTTATTCCAAATCTAAATGACAAATCTTTAAAATCAAGATTTAGTCGTAACTTAACCAAGGTCAATAAAATTTGTTGTGGAGCATTTAAAGTTGTGTTGTGATGAATGTCAACATAAGGTTCAGTATATTGTACTAATATTTGAAGCTTGATAAATGAATCCAGCCCTGTATAATATTTTGTTTTCTCATCATCATGTCTCAAACTGTCATATGTCAAATTGATCTTATTGAATTTTCTCATCAGTTCTTGGTAACTGGCAGATGTTACCACAAGGCCTGAAATATCTTCACATGTGAAGTCAGTCTGGCACTGCTTACTATTTTCTGAAACTTCCATCCTACCCGAACCAGATGGTTCAGGTTCGGTTGGTTGCATTTCATCCTACACAGGAACGTTAAATAAATACACAAGCAATATTACAATAAATGCCCAATTACCCTTAATGACCACGGGCATAAGTGGTTATCTATAAAAATAAAGCACACCTGTGTGTGTATATCATGAATGTTCATGATTATCATAAGCATATATATACTGAAACTACTGATAAAAAATATCAATAAGTGAATCGGTCTGATTCCTCAACACTTACACGACTTTGTAAATCAGTATGTTTTAACCTTTTCTGGCTCCTTTCATAACGTTTTAAGGAGCTTTCTTTTTTTTCTCTTGTTTTATAACCATAACCAAGATGTATGTTTGGTACCCAGTCCGGGTTATTCACATCTTCACGACCAGCTGGCTTACCTAGAAAAGGTGATCGTAGATATAAATGTATGACCTTCACTTGCTACACCTTACACCTTACCTGTAATAAAATGTTTACTACACACAGTAGCATATTTTAATTTCGCCTCTGTTAAGTCTTCACGTTTTATTGCGTTTATCCATTTCTGCCTCCTTACTTTTGAAAGTTCATTTAAATGTTCTTTATGCTTAAATTTTAGCACTTTCGGGAACGCAAAAAATTTTACATTATCTCTTTCACCACGACTACCACAACCAACCACACAACAAAATGCAGGCATTTTTAGAAAATTACGGAAAACTACTGCTAATAAGCATCATACGCAAGATAATCGTAATGTAAACCATGTAAATAGGATGTAAACAAACAAATGTGTGCCCTGGCGACGCCATATTGGTTTTACTTTGACAGCATCTGGGACTGGCCTATTGGCAAATTATTTTGACATTAGCCGTCAGCAGTTTTGAGGGGGAAAAACGGATAAATATCGTCCAGGTTTGACAAGTTAAAAAATTATTATTGTTCTTAATTATAATAGATAAGAACAATAAAAATAACAATAATTGTTTTAAATAAAATTAATGTTGTTACATAAAAATGTTATTTTTATCTAACTCAGAAAATAATCTTACCAAATATCCCTGATGCATCTAATTTTTTCAATGGAAAAATTCAAAAAATCTCGTTTCTAAACCATTTATTTAACAAATAGCGTGAGCGCTAGTTGTTTTTGTTAAACAAATACCATCCGAACTTTTTCGAAAAAATTTGATGCACTATGGATGTTACCTGCAAATAAATCACTTTCCTTATACTAGAGAAACTGCATTGCCAGGAGACATTTGTATTTGTCAATAACAATGAAAGCATAAACAGCGATGAAGATGCCACTATCAGCTTTGCTTACAGATATTAAAACGTCAAATATTATCTTTTTTTACAGATCTACTTAATTTGACATGTCACTTGTCAATTTGACGGGGGAGCTGCCAATTTAACACCTCTCCTGTTAATTAGACATGTGATCTATCAATCTGACATGTCATATATCAATTTGTTACCTGTCAGATGGGATAACATCCTGTGAACGCAATACTGAATTTGAAACCGTAACGTAATAAAAAAAATTATGTGCTAGTCATTACGTAGCACTCTGTGTAATAGCGAATTTATTAATTAAGTACACAGTGCGTAATGAGCAATTTACTAATAAAGGAGTAGAAAAACTTATTTTGATAGCCTGTAGGCGTTATTACGTTATTGTGACCCAGTGGGCTTTCATGAAACCTTAAAAATTAGAAATAAACACAAAGTTATGAGCTTATTCAAAGTTTTATCTAAATTTTGATGTTTACAACATAATTTAGTCATGTTTATATTGTGGCATCAAGTCGCTTTTTCGGCAGCTTCTTTAGTTTCGCTTATCATAGTTCTTTGAAGATAGTTTATCGCTTTGAAGACCGACTGCCATAACGTCAAATGAATTATCATTCTGTTTGCTACCTATTACCTATACGCATTTCCAAGATAACATGTCAATGCCTACCCATCATAAAAACGAAATGTAAGCTATTTCGTTAAAAAAAAAAAAAACTGGTTATTTATTTAGTTTCAGGTTTAAATGTTTCACCTTTAAATATAAATACAAAAATGTATTGGAAAGATATAGGGCATGTCGATCACATGACCAGATGTAGACAACCCCGATGTCTGGTGTACAAACACGCACCACAATAAGCAGACGGGGTTTTAAATGACACAAACAATTCTATGTTTCGGCATTAGCGGCTGTAGCCTTCCAAAATTAATGGCACATACAACAGACATTTAAGACGAATTTTTTGTATCTTTAATAGTTGTTTATTTCCATAGGCAGCCTGTTTTATAATATTTCAGCTTGAGTTATAGAGTTTTACCAAACAATATGCATAGATTAATCTATCTTTAAGCAAATATTTGAAAATAATTATTTACGTAATACCCTAACTCCAATACCCAACAGTCAGATGAACTCAATATCCATAAAAAAGAGTTACATACAATAAATATAAAGAAACACATAAAAAAGCACAAAATTTCAGATTATGGAAACGATTTTCAAGTGCTACAAATTAAAAAGACCCACAAACAGTGGATAAAAGCAGTTTCTGTTACATATCTTAGAGTTAAGCTAAACTTACTATTATTTCAGTCAATTAGAATTAAATCCTTGCATTTCTTAACATACAGTACACAACTGGCAAACTTATTCGATGAAATATATAAGCTTTTTAAATTAAGAAAAATAAACATTTAAAAAACTTTTAAGTTTTCGGAAAATCTTCAGTTCCTCGCGGTAAGGTAACTTATAGGTATGAGTTTTCTTACGGCTGCTCCAGGTTTATACTTTTCTCTTTATCAAAGATTATTTTATTGTTATTATTATTTTGTTCTAGAAATATTTTAAATTTAGAAAAGGCCATGAGTTTTTCTACTATGTCAGATGTGTTCACATTAAAATTTCTTTGGAGTAAGTCTTGAACTTGAAACATCAAAAATGTTTAATATATAATATAATATGCACATTTTAGCACAAAAAATTGACCGATGCTAATTGAAACATGAACATGTGTGAGTGACACATGTATACCCAGTTGCAGAAGTAGATTAACTGGTTAATCAGAAATTTTGCAAGTTTTTTTAAAGCAACATGAAATTTACGATTAGTTTTTATTTTATGATATATAGAATGTTTAATTGAGATCTTATTTCAGCTGATCAAGAATGTAAAAACATTTGATGCATCCCTAACCCGAATACCAGCATTCGAGAGGGCTGTTTCCCAAGTACTGCGTGGTATAAAAGTAGGTCGAAGGAAGTTTATGCCTAAAATTCTAGCTGGTGAATATGAAAGACATCTAAAGATGATAACTACATCATTAAACGATTACAAGGGCACTAGGTCATACCCAAAGATTTGGCCAGAATCTTTTAAAGACTATGAAATTGTCGTAGAGAGGTAAATTACTTTTTCAAGCAGCAATGCATTTTAACGCATTTCATGTAAAATGTAGCGAAGCTGGTCCTTTAATGGTATCTCCTACTGGACAGTTCATTGTGCCTGCCACATGTCCTGGAACGTTGTTAGTTAATTTCATTACAGACAATTTAGGAAACGCTGCACACCGAACTAGTGTCTATAAACAGTAAGTACAAATGCTTTTATTAAGCTTGTAAGTTTATTTAGCTAGTATATCTCTTGCATGATCTGGAGTAATTCCAGAAGCTTTTACTACATAATTTATGCTAGTGACTTTATACCTGCTCAAAAGTAATAAATAACATTACTACTTTAAAGTAATACGTAAGTATTGCCTTATTTACAAAATATAAAGAATTGGAACCAACCGAATAACCTTATTGTCACAAACTATACCTGTAGTTGTTGAAAAACTACCTTATTCCGCGAACCATTTGTAACTGCCAAATTATTGTCAATCATGCTTTAATAAAAGGTGTTCCGAAACACTTATTTTATTGTACTCATTGAAATACACCACTTTTTAGATAATAGTAGATTATTTTACATACCAACAGGAAAATGTTTTGATTTGGAAATAAAAAATAATATCTAGCATACTTGCTGTTCAGCACAGCCACTCTTGAAGAAATTTCTAATCTCTTTTTAACACATCGTGCTTATCAAACCTTCAGTTTTCTCTTTATGCTCTTGTCTGTTTAAAGTTTGCACAAACCTGTAATTTCGGTATTTTCACATAACTTGTTGGCCAGGTGGCATCATTGTGTTGAAATCACATGCACTTAATATCAAATCCTTGCAATTGACACTCTATCAATCCATCAACCCTAAATGGACATCACAAAGTAGTTTAATAAGGAATACAATGGTGTGTAATATGGATTTTTCTAAAATTTTCTTTCCTTTAAATGTTGTTTTCGTTTGTTAACAAGTACACCATTCAGATAAAAATGTGCTCCATCACAGATTTTTGTATTTCTTGCAAAATATTTATTCACCCATATTTTGAGGCCAAATCAATTTATATATTGTATATAAAAAATATTTTATCATTTTTTCTACTGCAAACCTTAGGAAGAAGGAGTATTCTTAAACAATGGAGGTGCTTTTTACATAATAAACTACCAGCTTCATCAGGTCCACTTCCATATGCTATTTTACTTTTTATGCCCTTCCGCTATATACTATATGGGTTCTGATATAGTGGTTAGTTGCCCCTTATTCAAGTATCTTTTAGTGACTTTACAGACATGGCTGTTATAGTGTTGAAGGCTTTCCAGAAGTTGGTTTATTTTTAGCTGTAGTCCTGATCAATTCGTTTAATGCATGTAAGAGGGCTGAAAGTATTTTTCTTTTATTTCTTTTTTGTTGCCATATGGTGAAAGTTTTTTTGCATTAAAATTACTATTGTACATGTATACACAAAGTAATAGCTTATCTTTTTTCAGGAATAAATTTATTGAAAAGTCATTACACACAAAATGCGTAGAAATTCTAAAACTACAGGCTTTACGCAAGGATGATAATGTAACTCCAGATCTAATGATTAAGTGCTGTAAGAAGCTCTTGGAATATAGAGATGAATTAACCAACTTAAAAGGTGTACAGTTAAATATTGCTACGTATTACTCTGTTTTATCAGATGGTACCGTTTGCATACCTTGGAATTTTGATATTTAAGGATATTATTGGAAGATCATGTAAATAATAAACACTAAATAGCAAATTTAATTGTAAATATATTTAATAAAGCTTATGTTCTAATTGACTTAAGTGTATTCTTTACCTAGGAATTTGACAGTTGTGTAATTTGCAATTGCAAATATTATATACTGTTATTAATATAGTTGCTTATATAAAATACAGTTGAGGTTATTTTGTTATTATAATAGAGCACAATCAACTTGCTTATAAAAAATGTTGAAGTCAAATATCAGACGCTATTTAGGAATATCATGTACTTGCCATTATTGTTGTTGCTTTCTGGCCTTCATAGTTATATCATGTACTTAATGAACAAGAAAGAAAATACTAGACAAATTATTTGTATCTGATTTCTTATTTAGCACATTAACACTTTTATTAATTTGGTACATTTCTAAAAAATATCTTCTTAGTATTTTGCTCCTTTTCTAATAATTAACATTTTCCCAGTCAATTTCATGATTGTGTTGTAATGCATGTTCCACTAATGCACATCTTTCCAGTTTTTTATTTATATCACTTTTGTGTAAAGGTATCCTGCTGACTAGCTACTGCGAAGTTTGACCTACATAATTACCATCGCAAGTTATACATTTAAAACAATATACTATGCCAGATTGAAATGTTAATGGTATTTTAGATTTTAATTGACTAAACAAACTTTAATCTTTTTTCATTTTTCTCACAGCAATTTTTAAATTTATTTTTGTTAAATTTTGTTAAAAAAACTTAGGCTCAATAACTGTATTCTCTGTTTGGTGGTTTTCATCCTCCCTTAGATTCACATTCTGGCTATCATATGGTCATGATTTTGAGGCTTTTCATCTGGAGATGGGTGATTGATGGTAGAGTATATTAATTTGTTGACAAGTGTCTTAGAATAAGAATTTTCTAATAATAACATTTTAAGTCTATGTAAATTTTTTATTTTTATATAGCGAGTGTGATATCTTTAGTATTTTTTGTAACTGTTTTATGAAATTGATTTTGATTTTATTTGAATGGCGAGACCAACATTCTTAATGCCAAATAACCCTGACACCACTCCATATATTTTCCTTTGTATTCCAAATATAAGAAACTTGATAAAAAAATAGATCTTATTCCTGATTTGGGGTCTGATCACTTGGCTATGGAAATAACTATAGAAAGCAATGTACAAATTCAGGCTACTGAATGTATATATAAATATTTATACAACAAGAACAATTTGATGCTATAAACACATACATGGATGAAAGGATAATAGACACTGATGAGATTACTACTCACTATATCTCCTATTTCTTGGAATTATTTGCTGCTGCTGTAGAAAACCATACCCCAAAAATAAAAATAGAATACTATTCTCAAACACTACCACCTTATATAATAAGACCCATAAAAATAAAAATAAAACAATTATATCGAGAAATAAAAGCAAATCCAGGTCTAAACCTTAAAAGACAGTATAATATACTAAATAAACAAACAATCAGACGCTATTTAGGAATATCATGTACTTGCCATTATTGTTGTTGCTTTCTGGCCTTCATAGTTATATCATGTACTTAATGAACAAGAAAGAAAATACTAGACAAATTATTTGTATCTGATTTCTTATTTAGCACATTAACACTTTTATTAATTTGGTACATTTCTAAAAAATATCTTCTTAGTATTTTGCTCCTTTTCTAATAATTAACATTTTCCCAGTCAATTTCATGATTGTGTTGTAATGCATGTTCCACTAATGCACATCTTTCCAGTTTTTTATTTATATTACTTTTGTGTAAAGGTATCCTGCTGACTAGCTACTGCGAAGTTTGACCTACATAATTACCATCGCAAGTTATACATTTAAAACAATATACTATGCCAGATTGAAATGTTAATGGTATTTTAGATTTTAATTGACTAAACAAACTTTAATCTTTTTTCATTTTTCTCACAGCAATTTTTAAATTTATTTTTGTTAAATTTTGTTAAAAAAACTTAGGCTCAATAACTGTATTCTCTGTTTGGTGGTTTTCATCCTCCCTTAGATTCACATTCTGGCTATCATATGGTCATGATTTTGAGGCTTTTCATCTGGAGATGGGTGATTGGTGGTAGAGTATATTAATTTGTTGACAAGTGTCTTAGAATAAGAATTTTCTAATAATAACATTTTAAGTCTATGTAAATTTTTTATTTTTATATAGCGAGTGTGATATCTTTAGTATTTTTTGTAACTGTTTTATGAAATTGATTTTGATTTTATTTGAATGGCGAGACCAAAAATTTATATACCTGCCAGATGCTATCGATTTCTGATACCAATCCAAAATTATTTGGCCTTCATGATGTAAGTGATTGGTGGTAGAGTATATTAATTTGTTGACAAGTGTCTTAGGATAAGAATTTTCTAATAATAACATTTTAAGTCTATGTACATTTTGTATTTTTATATAGAGGGTGTGATATTTTTAGTATTCTTTTTGTTTTATGAAATTGAATTTGATTTTATTTGAATGGCGAGACCAAAAATTTATATACCTGCCAGATGCTATCGATTTCTGATACCAATCCAAAATTATTTGGTCTTCATGATGGAAACTAGTGTCTAGAAACGGTACTCCCCCCGCCACTCTCCCGTTCTACTATAAAATTGATGTGGTCAGCAAAAGAATTAAATCTATTTAGAATTTCATCTATACCCTGAGATAGTAACACCAATATTAGATCATCAACGAATTTTTTTTATAAAAACCAAATTGATTGATAGTTTCAGTAAGCATATATCCAAAAGATAATCCATAACATACTGGGCCAAGTTGGGGCTCAATTTTGACCCCATTGCACATCCAAATATTTGTTTATAGAATTTATTTTTATACATTAAATAGTTCTTGTCTAAAGTAAATATTATCATTTCTAAGAAAAGCTGTTTTCTTTTATCACTTGATGACAATTTTAGTATGATACCAAACAAATTGATAACATTTTATGAGACAATCTCAAGCTTAGGGGGTATTATCATATTGTTTACAAAATCAACAAAAGCAAAGGTATCTTTTCAAAATTATTCTGTTCTGCTAATATGTCATACAATTTTTTTGATGTAGTTTGTCCATTATGGCCGTGACACCACCTTTATCACTATTTAAAACTAATAATTGTGAATTTTTCTTAAGATAATGCTTGGTTTTTATAAAAAGTTTATCTGTTTGATTTTTTATATTTTTGTTTTTGTGTATGAATCCTGTAATAATGCTAGTCATTTTAGCTCTATAGAAATGTCTATGTTCGCTATTTATTTTTGACAATATATTTTCTACGTCTGCTACTAGTTTACCAATATAAATGTCCCTAACTGTTGTTTTGAAACTAAATTTAAGGTCTAAGGCTAGTGTAAATTATATCCCTTCAAAATATACAGGGTGTTCCATTTAAAATCAGAAATTTACACTTACTTGTAAACATCTATAAACAGAAGTGGCAATATAATATGGTTATATAAATCCATCCTTCGATAAATAACTTGGAAGGTTTGTCTTACTAGTAGTAATAACTTATATCTATGCAATTTTTTTAGAAAGTTAAGTAGACCAGCAACAGTATAATGCTATAATGAATTCTAAAAACACAATAGGTAGTTACTGTATTTTAAGTGTTGCATCGGTATATGCCAAAAAAATACCTATAGTGTATCACGAGGTGTATCACAAATTTCTGCTGAAACTTGCTCAAACTTTCCATTTAAAAAAGAGAGAGAAAATATGGATGTAGGCTTTCACAATTTGCTGGACACCAGGGATAGTATTATGACTTTTTTGGAAAACGATTGAAGAAATACTATGTAAACTTAACCTAATGTTTTCAAACTTCTGTTTAGATCTAAATTTAATGAAGATGGAATCATTTTCTTAATTTTTTTGTATAACATTTATCATTTCTGGGCATGCTGTGATGTGTAAAAGTGAAATATTTTTTCGTCATTAATTCTTTCATCTGAATTTATTTTTTCACAATTTCTCATTTCCAAAGAATTTCTACCAGTTATTTTGTGGTATACTTAAGAGCATCTTATCTTTTGTAAAACTTGAAGCCATACCTATTTAATTTCCTTGCCAGTTTTCAGTGTAATAAATATATCAGTTCTTATGTTCAACACTATGAACATTTTTTTACTCTAGTAGTATTGATAAAACATGAAGATCTGATTTTGGTTTTCCTGCACTATTATTCTAATTGTATCAAGGACATCCGAAGTTGATACATTTCCATGCATGTGTAAATCTTATCTAAACCTTTTGTCATTATTAACTGACAATAATACATTTAATGAAAGATACAATAGCCATGTTCACCATAGTGTTATACTGATGATCGTCAACTGTCCCGCTCCAATCCCGTGTGATTAAACAGCCATGTAAATGCAACATGGTTCTACAGCTTAAAATCACACATTTTTTTCAGTTTTCTGATCGTACATGCTGGTTATGTGTTAAAAACTTTTAATCATGCACAATATCTGGTCTTGTTACATGATTAAAAGTTTTTAATACTAATATTAATACATACTAGGCTGTGGTTTGATACAATATCAAAAAATATTTTTGATAAAGATAGCTGATAGCAGACACTGCAGCAAGGAACCACTACCAAATGTAATGAGATACAGGGCACGTGCTTCTTTATGGGAAATGAGGTCAAAGGGATACATACAAAATTTTGAAAGTCCAACCCCACCAAAAGCTGGTATTACTTGAAAAAAATGTTTTTCCAGAAGCAAATCGAGATTTAATTACAAAAAAATTAAAAGGAAACGATAAAATTCTGGATCCAATCAAATGGGAATTTTTGTCGATAATATATATCTATGTGCCACCAATATGGTATTATGAGTTGTTGTTTACAGAATATCAGGAACTTTCCATTTTCAGAAATGTCTCTAGCTCTGACAATCTATAATTATTATAATAATTATAATATTATAATTCTTTTTCGATAGTTTTGATCTCCCTTGTGTGAACAGATTTAGAAAATGTTTGGGTAAGGTAAAAAGGTATATAATATAATTACATTACATTGAAAATAATAACATTCAAATGGGACTATTTGTAGAAACTAAAAACAAACAGGACATATCCTACAAAGATTAGGCAATAATACAAAAAAAAAAATGAACTATTAAATGCCAATTATAGAGGAGGTAGTCTTATACAGGGAGATAAACAGTTAGGTGTTGGGAAGGGGAATCCAGCCCGCTTTATCAACCAACTGAATGAAGCTATACATTGCACAATCAATCTAAACAATTTTAAGCTGCATATCTTTTTGATATACATCCTCCCGCACTCACGGATAGAGGAAAATCTGTTTGTAAGGGCAGCACAGTTTGAACACATACTAATAATAGGAGACTTTAACATTAATCAACAAAAGAATGAACAACTTTATTTATTTATAAATAATTCAGACTTCGTACAAGTACACACAGAACCAACATTCTTAATGCCAAATAACCCTGACACCACTCCATATATTTTCCTTTGTATTCCAAATATAAGAAACTTGATAAAAAAATAGATCTTATTCCTGATTTGGGGTCTGATCACTTGGCTATGGAAATAACTATAGAAAGCAATGTACAAATTCAGGCTACTGAATGTATATATAAATATTTATACAACAAGAACAATTTGATGCTATAAACACATACATGGATGAAAGGATAACAGACACTGATGAGATTACTACTCACTATATCTCCTATTTCTTGGAATTATTTGCTGCTGCTGTAGAAAACCATACCCCAAAAATAAAAATAGAATACTATTCTCAAACACTACCACCTTATATAATAAGACCCATAAAAATAAAAATAAAACAATTATATCGAGAAATAAAAGCAAATCCAGGTCTAAACCTTAAAAGACAGTATAATATACTAAATAAACAAACAATTAATGGAAAAAGACTACAGAACACACAAATGGATTTCAGCCTGTGAAGAAAATAATGTTAAGCAAAGCAAAGAATACTGACAACAAATAAAGAAGTTTTCAAAATATAAAATTAGCCATTCAAAATATGAAGTCCTAGATAACAACGAAATTATCTCAGATTGTGGCTCGTTTGTTTAGTGATCATTATGAACAGGTGTTTTGATATTCAGAAAATGACAACTTTGATATCAACAATGACAAGGCAGTCCAAGAGGGTCTACAGGAGTATTTCAATGTAGACAGGTACAAAAATGAGTATGAGATTAGTGACGAAGAATATTTCGAATCTCCGATGACTGGCAAAAATGCAGCTACTGGCAATGACAAGATCCATCAAACAATAATTAAAATTATGAATTACTGACTCTGGATGGGGTACTTCCCTAGGGAGTGCAAGAAAGGCATAATTATCTTAATAATGATCACACAAACACCAAAAACTACAGCCCGATTACATTACTGTCAGTAATAGGAAAAGTTTTTGAAAAAATGTAATACAAAAGAGGCTTCAAGAATCTGTTGGACATATTACATACCACCACACCAATTCGGTTTCAAGCAGAAGAATTCTACAATCCATCCACTCATGGTGATCACTCACTTCTAACACACAAGCTCACCAAATGTATGGACAAAAAACAGCTATATTATTTATGGACATCCAGAAAGTCTTTGACAACATATGGCATTGTGGGATAATATACAAGCGTATCAAGACAGGGTGCCTGCCCTAGGTACCTTTATAGCTATATAATCAGAGAATTTCTTAATGAACGAACACAAGGCTCCCCATTATCCCCAATTTTATTCAATATTTCTTTGTTATGACATCTATTACAACCAGATACAAATGCAACCTATAAACACCACCTCTTATATACTACAGTATGCGGACGATACAACTCTTATAGCACATGGAAAAACACTGACAGAAACCCTAGACAGACTACAAAGCTTAACCGATGAAACTGTAAACTGGTTTAAAAAATGGTGACTAATGGCAAACCCAGATAAATCACGTCTGGTGATATTTGGTCACAGTATAACGCCCTATTAACCACACATTGTTATGCTACAATATCATATAGCCCCATTATTGGCAAGGTATTTAGGAATACATGTAGACAACAACTTAAACTTCAAATATCACCTACAGAAAATGAAACAAAAAATGATAAATAGGGCTAAACACTTTCGCTCCCTTAATATTTAAGAACTAAGTAATTAATATCTACAATGCCTCCAAGGTATATAAAATTATATGTAGACCTATCATAGAATATGGGTATGCTTTGTATGGTGGTTGCAGACCAACAACACTGAAGATAGTTGAAGTTGCAGAAAGAAGAACTCTAAGAACTATAACAAAGATCCATCATCCACACAATCCATTAAATCAGCTTCTTTATGACAAAACCAAAATAGTTCCTATCCTACATAGATTCCATTCCTTAGTCATAAAATTTGCGTAATATCCCCATAATGCAGAACTTATTAGAAACCTAATAATTGACTTGGAACCCGAGGTTAAGAAGAAAACGGAAAGTCCCAGAAAACACCATCTACAATAAAATATTTAGCTAAATTACTTCCCTTTTTTTGAAGTAATGTTATGGAAGATGGGCAGAAAGACTTTTGTACAAATTGTAAAATTTGATCAATAAACCATACATATATATAATGTAATGCATTATCAAAATATCAATGTAACAGTGACAACTAAAACGGTTTTATTATTTTTTATCATTGCCAATTTGATAAAAACTAATGATCTAGTTAAGCTTATAGTTAAGCAGTGTGCCTTAACATTCAATTGCAATTTTCTGGGAAAGGTTCAATTTCAGGGGTGGCTGGTGAGGGAGTGCTGTGGGGCGCTGCCTTTATTTACATTTACATCTAATAATCTAATATACCCATTATTAGTTATTACCCATAGGTATTTAATTTACAATCTTATGTAAATTTGCATTCAGCGCCTGCACTGCAGGAACCCACAAGCCATCTGATTCACTTGCCTTCTGGCTGATTCCTGTAAGCCCACAGCATTTCGATACCAATGCAATGTACAGTAGCCAATGCGATGGAAATGGCACGTGTCGGCATGCGATTCTAAGTGGAATTTCGGGCTTAGTTTGTTCAGCCCGAGACAAGAGCGCGCATTCCTGCAAATAATGCACCCGAACGTGAGCAGTTATTAAGCGTACATACATGTATTAGCCAATATATGATGAAATTATTTCAACCGGTCTACTGTTTCTCTTCCCCCATCTTTACGAGTGAATATCTCAGTAGGCGGGCATTATTGAAAAAAAGTTATACTGTAAAATACTGTTATTTTTACACCAGTTTTCAGATTTTGAAAGGTTGCCCACATAACTCGGGATGCACTGTATAGGGAGTGTGCACGCCCCTGCGTTCAGAGACCTCTGGTGGATTGAACAGACAAATGTGGGGTATAAATACAAATTAAATCGTATGTAATGTGATACGGCAAAAATGGGTGTTTATGCTAAATGAACTAAGTAATAATCAAATATGGTTTTGGAGGTATTAAAGTAACTACTTATAATAATAAACTGAATAGTTTAAGGTGCAGTGTTTGTGAAATATGTCGAAATTATCACATTGAATAGCTTGCAAACAAACTGGTTTTTGTTTGTACTTTGTTTCACAGTATTTATCGTTTTCAAGAAACCTTTCTTAATCGTCGAATTATTCGATAAATAGGTAGCATGAAACAAAGCACAAACAAAAACCAGCTTGTTTACAAGCTACTCAATATAGTGACTACTAATAATTATTACAAATTTAGCCATCCAGTTTCATTTTATGGCATTCATTGTTAGTCAAGCAACTGCAAATATGAATGGGTATCTATAAGCTGGTACAAAACGACTTAACAAGTGATAACTATAGCATAGTACCGAACGAGCGCTAAACTATCCTGAGAACATACTGTTATTCATGCTACATATGCTTGGGTATTAATTAGACGCAGGGTTGGAATCTATTACGAAATTTCAGGAAGGTAAAGCCATTGTATGAAATAGGATTTTTCAACGATGATAAGAAATGGACGGAGACTGGGAGAACTTAAATATGGTAAGTGAAATTAACAATGTTTTTTGTTTAAACTGTAGCCAACAGACGAACGCCCCACGCTACAATTTATTCTTCTGGGCAACCATCTCTCGCGGGTCAACTTCTCAAGTCGTTTTGTACTAGGTATACCTATATAATTCAGAACACATAACACAATGTTGTTTTCGTTCAGTTCCCCAAACCTTTCCAAGAATCGATAAAAGCGTATGTTTTTGCTGCCACGCGAGTTCTCAGTATTATTACAGTCTACAACACAACAAATTCTTTGAGATTTCGGCATTTTTCAAAGTATTACACACTTCCCTCACAATATTAAAGCAAAAATAAACCAATGAAATTCGTGGTTGTCATGCTGCGTATACCTCAACCTTGCATTATTTCACTACCAGTGGCGCTACTATTCAACATGCTCACTACCCATAGAAAAAACGATACTATATGTAGCTCTCTTTAAAAATTGTTTATATGAAGATATTTTCAGTACTTACCACAGGAAGGATGCCAAGACACATACTAAAAGTACCTACTTTTCAATATAAAAAAGTTTTATGGGAATATACTGAAATCTTAATGTAGCTGAAAAATGTGTATATAATTGAAATTTTAATTTGATCAAGACTGAATATACAATATATTGTCATGCTTATTAGTAAATGTAATTTTATTTTACATCTAATTAACAATCTGATTTTTCAGAAATTTCTCAATAATTTGAGAATTTCTACACATTCCTGATTAGAATTATTGAGTCCTGAGAAAAAAAAAGAAACCAGAAACTAAATTCCACTGTTACGTTATAATATCACTATCACATTTAATACTCACATTTATTTTATATGCGAAAATTATATACATGTTTAACTTAGTACTACAGTAATTATTTCAGTCTATAATAATTTATGTAAAACACCATTCAGATATAAATAAAATTTCACACCTATATATCACTTCAGAAAAATAAAATGGAAAGTACATTTTTAAAATAGCATCATAATGGATGGAATAATATAATAAATAGCATCACAGTCCACTAATACTAAACCAATAAAAAAAGTAACTTTACGAGTAATTTAGTAGATTGGAATTTTCTTCGTGATCGCTTTCCTACACATATGACAAGTCTTAAGAGTATCTGCACACTTTGAACAAGTCCCGTGACCACAAAGAAACACTACATTTCTTTTTCGCTCCATACATATACTGCAGGCGTGACTTTCTTCAATTTCTGCTATTTTGCATTCAAGATACCTCATACGTTCAGCACTAGGTTGTCTACTTTTTGCAGGTATGACCCTACCATCTTTTGTAATCCTCTTGGCAACAGCTACACCACACTGTAAGCATTTCTTCATCCTTGATGAGCAGTCCTCACAAGCAGGTTTGTGATTGCAAGGTTCTAGCTTTACATTTTCTTCTGACAGTTCTGAGCACACCAGGCACTCAACCGGTTTGCTCATGGTAACGACTTCATTTTGATAATGGTGGTTTTTGTGACTGGGGGAGTTTTCTGCCGAAGTACTGCCAATGTTTGCAAATTTTTCAGATTTCATTTCCCGCCTACTCTTACGCACGTTTTTGACATCATCCGTTATTAAATGTCTGGTAACATTGAAGTTTTCGTTGGGGTTTTCTTCATTATCATTTATAGATAAATTTTCAACTAAAGTGGCAGTGTCATAGCCTTGCATGTTATCCACAGTGGGCTTATGACTTTTTAGGATCTCTTGTAGAGAACTATCTTGTAAAAGGTTCAGTGCTGATTGGCCCTTGGCATTTAAAGCATCCAGATCTATTCCCATTTTAATCAAATAGCAAGCAATAGCTATCGCTACTTTTTGTTCAATTGCATGGTCTAATTGTTGATATATTGCATAAATATTAGGACTGTCTTCTTGTCGTATATCAGTATTGATATGGTTGCGTTTTATAAGAATTAGATGTAGAGCAGTGTCCCCATCTTCATCTTTGGCATTGATATTAGCTTTAAGCTTTATTAACAGCTCAGTTACTCCACAATGTCCTGGAAATAAAGTAAGCTTTTAACCATGTAAACCTATACATAGTGCATCAAAAGTATAAAATTAAGTTTTAAGAAGTGCAGTGTAATCAACTTTCGTTTCTAGAATGTTAAGAACTAGGTCACTTTACTTATGTATTTGGTGTTTTATTGGGTATCTGAACTCAAAAGTTAATGAACGCAATGGCTGCAACTGCGGTCAATGGTTAAGTTTTTATTTAAACCTTTTTTGACAAAAAACGAACACAAAAGAAATTATTGTAGTTAAAAAAAAATCACGATTTAGTATAGTTTTTTAAAAACGATATTTATATGATGTCTAGTGATTTTATAAAATGACAGCAAAATATAAGTTTATATAGCAATTTTTGTTGAAAATAATATGCTGCAATAAGCACACTGATAAAATGTTAGCAAAACCCAAGCAGAAGAAATGTCTTTTTAACTGATTATTTAAGCAGTTTAAGCCAATTGCACTAAAACTGTACACTTTTAAAAACTAGAAAACATAATTATAAATCAGACTTCATTAAAGGAAATCTTAAAACCTGATTTTCTCAAATTAATTAAAAGAATCTAAGTTTTGAGGGTGACGTTTCTGAATATTTGACAACCCTAAGACACTAAGAGAGGTAATAGCTATCCCTGGATGATTGCAGTCACAACAAACAATGCATTCTATTTATTTTTTAATGTGAAAGTTGTA
Organism: Rhyzopertha dominica; assembly: GCA_025024175.1. Classification (NCBI taxonomy): domain Eukaryota; kingdom Metazoa; phylum Arthropoda; class Insecta; order Coleoptera; family Bostrichidae; genus Rhyzopertha; species Rhyzopertha dominica. Next base: position 34,338,478 of record QCXZ01000001.1, on the reverse strand, counting down.
ATACAATGGTCAGCAACTGATCGTCTGCATCCACACCAAGAAATTATTTATGTAAAATATTTTTCAGTTTTAAAATTTAATTTCTGATGTTGGCTAGAAAGACATATCTCCTACTAAAATACTTCTATTTTCAAATACCATATCTTATTTCCCCTCTGTTTGTGAACCCTTCACCTAAATTACATGTAACAGTAGATGAATGTAAATTTCTTGATTGTAGGGATGATGAAAACAGCAAATAAAAATGTTTTAAGTAAAACTTAAAAAGAATAGATGCCTGTTTGCAGATGTAAGATTCATAAAGGCACTCATCCAGTTCTTTTGTCAGCAATCAAAGATGCCATGTAACTAATGAAAATAATTCTTTGTCTGGAAATAATTATTTATGCATTGTATAGCGTCACATTATTTACATTAATTTTGAAGAAAAACATAAAATCCAATTAAATACTAAAGAATTGGAATAACACCAGAATAATAATAAAAATATATTTAAAAAAATGTGACCCTTTAAAAAAAAATCAAAGTATGCCACTGCATTCACAATGACAGTATTTAGAAATAATGCCTTTACAGTTCTTTTTGTACTTACACACCCAAGCAGATATTGCAACTGAAGAAATTTAAGATTATTCAAAAGTTGACTATAGCTTTAAAAATGGCAATATTACAGTTCAAGACAGTAATATCCAAACCGCAACCTTCTTAATATTAATAATAATAATAATATTTATTTCTGCGTGTAGCAAAAAAAAGGACAACAAATTCAGCAATGCTGTTTTACATTTGTTTCCCATACATAAAATATACAAAACAAAAAAAAAAGAATAACAAACAGTGATATACTAATTTGCTTGTTCTAGTAACAGATGTTGTTTAAGACGGACTCTAAAGGTGCTCAATGTTCTTAATATTACTGGGGAGTGTATTCTACATAGGCATCAGGTTCGTGAAGGAGGTCTTAAATTTCTCAGTTGTATGTTTTGGAGTAACTATGGCGTTTTGGTTTCTTGTATTAAAAGAGTGACTTTCTGACATAAGTACAATTTTTGAAAACAGTGGCAATGGCATTTTATTGAATAATATTTTGTGAACTTCACACAGAAACTTGTACTTGAATCTGTTTTTTATGTTGAGCCATTGAATTTTACTCAGGTACGATGATACACGCTCACTCCTACACAGTTTGAAGCAATACCGTAGGCAGGCATTTTGTATCTTTTGGAGTATGTACACGTCTGCACCATTTAAACTGGAGAAATACACAGCCGAGCCATAGTCTATGGTGAGAAAGATTAATGATTCACAAAGTCGAAATTTGATTCCTGTTGGAAGTAAATCTCTAGTACTGTGAAGTCTATGCGAAGCAAGGTAACATTTCTGACATACTAACGTGACCTGATTGGTAAAGCTAAGACTTTCATCTATGATTATGCCTAAGTCCTTAGAATGTGTACTTAAAGGAATATCACAGTTATTAATACTTAATTTGATAAAATCACAGACAATATCACGAACCGATCGGGGGCCCACTATCAACAGGGATGTCTTGGCGGCATTCAACATCAAAGACTGCTTCGTGCACCAGGCCTGTAGGGCCTGAAGACTCCTATTTAAACTATTTACTACCTCCAAGACATTACCCCATTGACAGGAGCATACAGCTGAGTATCATCAGCATAGTGATGAAGCTTAAGTCCAGGAATACAAGCATATAGGTCACTGATATACAAACAGAACAGAAGAGGTCCCAAAATAAATCCCAAAAAGTTACCAAGATAACCATATAATTCCAACGAAGATACTCTCTATCCCATACTCGTACATTTTTGAAACACCATGTATATCCAAAGAATTTAAGGTGTTCAACATAAGTCTGTTAAATGATGTTTAAGCTTTAGGTAGGTACATTACCTTGACTTACGGCCAACAACAAGGCAGATTGGTTTCTATTGTTACGCAAGTCTATGTCAGCTTGACCAACCCGCACCAAAGTTTCAACAACATCTTTATGCCCATTCAATGCAGCTAAATGCAGAGCTGAGAATCCGTCATCTTTTTTCACATCAACAAGCTGCCTGGCTTGAGTAAGCAGCTTTCTGGTTGCTTCATTTTTTCCTTTCAGGGCTGCATGATGTAAAACATTAAAACCTCTTTTATTACGCAACGTAAAGTCAACACCTAAAAATTTCACAATGTGAGTAATCTGGTGAACACATCTATATCTAGAACGAACCTGGAGCATCACAAAGGAGCTCAATTACAGGGTAGTTGTCTTTGCCAATTGCATCATGAAGTGCGGTATCACCATAGAAATCTTTGCAATTAGGATTAGCACCTGCAGAGAGAAGCAACTGCACACAGATTGCAGGCTGTTTGTGGGCAGCTATGTGAAGCGCAGTACATCCACTACGATTTGCCGTGTTCAGGTCAGCTCCAGCTTTTACCAAGAGGCCTATAACCTGTAAACAAGTAAAAAGTGTTAGTTAAATATCTAGGATCTGAACACATCAACACAAGAACAGATAAATTTCATATAAGAACACATATGAAGGTCAAAGATTAATGAAAACCCATATACATAGTTGCTGCCAACATAACGCACACATCACAGGTAAAAATTTCCTCATATTTTTCGAGAAAGTCATTGTATATACGTTCCTCAGAAACTGAATGTATGAGCTAGAATACTTGGTGACCGATTGTAGGTTAAATTTTCATTGAAGGGATGTTGAACGATGGAGATGGAATGTATTTAGAAATGGTTGAAAATTAATTGATCCTCTAATCACAGAACAATTAGAAAACCAACATGACACTGAAGGAAATCAAATTATGGATGAATACCAATTGTTTTAACATCATGATGGAGCCTTACTACACAGTTAAGTGGGAAATCGATTATTTCATAGATCATTGCATTGGTAGGCGTGGAACAATTGGCCACCACGACTACCTCATTTGACCACTTTGGATTTATTTCTATGAAGTCATCAATTATCTGTGATTTACAAAACATAACCTTCAAACCTGGAAGATTTACGAAAAAGAATTGTAAATGGTTGGAGGATTCCACTTGAAAGGTTCCAAAGAGTATGACAGGAGTTTGAAAACTGCCTGTACTACTGTATGGAATTGTTATTACAAATAAAATATTTTTCTTTTTCGTGGATATTGGCTTTCTAAAACGTTAAATGTACAATACCTTTTAATGTTAATAATAATAGTTTGAAAAGAAACTTTCAAATATTTTGGGCTTATTTTTAGGTCTCACTTTTATAAGTATCTTTTTTTTGTAACTAGTACAAATCAAATTTTGTTGAAAAAAGTCCAAGATATTCAATTTAATAAGCAATAAGTGAAAAATTGTAAAACTAATTCCATAACAAGGCTCTTAGTGACAAGCTTTTAAATGATATTTCAGAATATGGGTCGTTCCATTTAAAATTTTTGAATGTTTCAACCCCGCTAAAAGGGAAAGCACTATCCATTAGAAACAGCTCAAACGTTGTATCTCTGCAAACACGAGTATGATGTTTAGTTTGGTAATGTGTCATATGTGAAGCAAAAACTTGGAAAAAAGTCTCACTATTGAAATTCTAGTTAGAAATAATGCCTGTGATTCTTGACATTTAGCACTGACTGCAAACCGAATACTGATGTGAGATAAGACCTACCTGCAAATGCAATTATGTGCATGTGGCAGAACGTCATTTTGTAATCATGATTCGACCAACAACAAAGAAAATGCCTCAGTTATATGTGGAAAACATGAGAGTAAAGTGACACCAGCTGTCTGTACAAAAGTTGTGATGTGTTTCTCTGCCAGTTAATATGTTTTAAACTGAATAATACAAGTAAAGGGTGTCTCACAATGAATTTCGTTTTTCATTTTGAAATAGCGCGGGAAGTGTTGCACGGACAGCTGCGTGCAAGCATGCGTCGAGGAGCAGCTTGTGTGGAATTTAGTGTGATGCAATGGATCGCTACAGAGGAGATCAACGTGCCTTCTGTATTTGCGCTTTTTATGAGTTCCATTTGAACGTGATAGTGCGGTGACGTTTTCAAGTTCAGTATGGACTGCACGACATTCATGACACCCCAAGTGAAAATTTAATCAAGCACTGGATTCAAAAATTCGAGCAGAGTGGTTCCGCAATGCATTCGCGACCTGTTGGATGCCAACGAACAACACGCACCCTGCAAAACATCGAGCGTGTGTGGGTGAGCGTGCTGCTACATCCTAGGCATTCAATACGGAAACAATCTGCAGTTTTAAATTTGCACCGGTGCAGTGTTCACCGCATTTTACGGAGAGACTTGCATTTCCATGCTTATAAAATTCAAATAGTGCAAGCATTGAACGAAGCGGACTACCCATTGCGAGTAACTTTTGCTAATGACATGTTTGCGCAATTTGAGAATTTCGATAACATTCTCTTCAGCGACGAAGCACATTTCCATTTAGTTGGATATGTTAACCGCTAAAATATGCATTATTGGTCAGAAAACAACCCTCGTGAAAAACATCTGGAATATCTCCATAGCCCCAAGGTGACCGTTTGGGCTGCAATTTCGTCAAGAGGCATCATCGGACCGTATTTTTTTGAGGATAACCATGGGCGCACAATTATTGTGAATTCCGCAAGGTATGCCACAATGATCCGTGAATTTTTGGGTCCGGCTCTTTAACAGTGGGATGGATACAACAACCGCACATGGTTCTAACAAGATGGCGCCACCAGTCACACAGCATTGGCATTGGACGCCATCGGCAAATTGTTTCCAGACAGACTAATTTCAAGAAGGGGAATCATTATCTCACCGCCACGGAGTCCTGACTTAACCCCACCTGATTAATTCTTGTGGGGGTATCTTAAACAGCGTGTTTTCGTAAATCCTCCGTCTAATTTGCTGCAATTAAAGGCTCGAATCCGACAAGAATTTGCAGGTATTGAACAGAATTTGTGTCAACGTGTTATTCAAATTTGAGGTCTCGATTGGAAGAGTGCCAGCTTCGCAATGGCAGACATCTTGATGATGTAATTTTTCAACAAGTAACCGTGTTTTCCTTATTTGAAATTTGAAATTCATTTTGAGACACCCTTTACTATTAATTTTCGCAATACTTTTTCAAAAATAATTTTTTTTGTTTAGTGAACTACAGCGTTTGGCATTAACGCATATAAAAATAAGTACATTGTGCAAGTAAAAACTATTTTACTATAATGTTGCACTGATTTGTATACTAAAGAACGATAGCAGACGAACGGAAATGTATACTACAGTGAAAGGATCAATCAGCATGTCTGCATATTTTACTTAATCTTTTCAATTAAATGCCAACTTTCCCGAAAAGCAGGTAATAAGCAAACACAGTGTAGGCTCAATAACTGCTACATTATAAAATATACTCATTCGAAATATCTGAATGTTAGATCATTAAAGTTAATATTAGCTAAAATCAAATTGGAAACCATGACAAGGTCATGAGGGAACGCAGGTAATTGTTTAGATTTTAATTATGCGGTTGAAATTAGCTTAATACCAAAAATATAAACCAGCCCATACTATTTAAATAGGCTATTATCAAAAATTTACCTCAGGTTGATTTCCAAAAGCCGCATAATGCAAGCATGTGTCCCCATCAGTATCACTGGCATTTACCGAAGCTCCTGCTCTAAGAAGCATCTTAACAATGGAAACATGTCCCTGATGAGCAGCAACTTGTAAAGCAGTTTTTCCACCACTTCTAACATCCACCAAATTCGTTGATCCTTCTTTCAGCAGTCGTTGTACAGTTTCGGTGTGACCTTGGGCTGATGCTTTCACTAACTGGTCGGCTGCACCATTAGAAGGAGCAGTTGAAGGATTTTGTGGTAACCAGTGCACTAAAAAAAATTGAGATTTACAATGTTTACCTGAATAAGTGAATCATAGAGTGAACTAAAATCACTCGACTGAAGGTCCAGTTATCAAACAACAAATGGCTCAAATCAACTCAATTACATAATTCCTAAATTTAGTGGCATAAGTTTATGGCGATATTAAGATAAGATGAGGATATTGTTTAATGAAAACCTCTGTGCTCCAACACAAACTTTGAACTTAGGGAACAAGAATTAGTCAGATTTAGTTAATATTGATTAATCAATATGAAGTGTAATTTGTGAATTTTAGTCATAGCAACTGCCCAAGTGTGAATAGGTGCATTATTACTTTTTGAAATGCGCCAATTTTTTTCACGATTTCTGCCTTGAACTAGTCAAGCAATGATGCCTAGTAATTCTTCTAAAGAAAATAGTTCTTAAAGTGAACTTCCACTTTATTTTTACAATAATTGTAAAGCGCTTTCGGCTACATGTTACCCATCGTCAGTACAAAAATTATTTATGAAAGGAAACTAACAGTTTGACAAAGTCAATAATCAGAAACAAGCAAACTTGTTACATGCCAGTAACTCAAACGAAACATTAATTTAGATCAAACAAAGAATTTAGAATAGAACAATTGAAATTACAAAAATCATTTAGAATAGTAAAATTTTGTTCGTTAATAATTTTATAAATCCCTAAAATTTCCAAATAATTTAATTTAGATGATTTATACACAAATGTAATGAATTTAGATTGCCTAGCGTGGCAGTATATTTATTTACTAATAAATGGTTGGCTAACGAAGAATTTGTTGTTACAATATCTGTATTTTTATACTTTTCAAACTGTTTCAAATGTTTTTTACCTCTAGTTAAAAAGGATCTTCCGGTTTGTCCAATATAAACTGATTTGCAATCGTTGCATGAAAAACTATAAACGCCTGAATTATTTAAAACTGAAATTTGGTCTTTATTATGGACAAAACGGGAAAACACACTGCCTACGGTAGAAAAAGCAATATTTATTCCATTAGAAGAAAATAATTTAGATAGGCTAACTGAGACTTGACCAGCAAACCTAAGAGGAAACCAAACCTTAACTTTTTCATCCAAATAAGTGATACAGAAAGAAAATTTAAATTTTGTTAAATACTTAAAATAAAGTTTTTCTATTAAATAATTAGGAAAATTGTTAGTGAAAGCAATTTGGAGTATTACACCCAATTCTTTTTCGAAAGCATTTAATGACAGAGGTAATTGAAAAAGTCGATTAAAAAGTGAATGAAAAACAGCCATTTTGTGTGAATATGGGTGTAAAGAAAAATAAGATATAACATTGTCTGTACAAGTAATTTTCTAAAAATTTCAAAAGAAAGGTAAGAAGAAAATTCATTACGTTCTGTTTCATAGCTGAAATTTATAGAAGTGTGTAAAGAATTTATAAAAGTAAGAAAGTTATTTAGATCAAAAGAAATACCTGTAAAAAGACACAAAACATCATCTACATAACGGTACCAGAATTTAATGTGAGGAGAGAAGCAAATGTTTTTGAAAATATCTATTTCTAAATTATTCATAAAAAGTTCAGCTAAAAAAGGACTAAGGAAGAACCCATAGCTAAACCCAATTTTTGTATAAAATTTTTATTATTGAAATAGAAAAAAATTTTGATTTACCACAAACTCCGTTAACGAAAGCAAATTATTTTTATGTAATAAAGATAAATTACAATTTTGATTGTATTTTGTATTTGATTGTATTGGTATACCTAATACCAATACCTTTTTCAAGACAATTGATAAGAACAAATCCTATTACAAAAAACAGTTGGCATTACCTGGCCGGTTGATGCATCTGCATTTGTCTTTTTAGGGCAGGTAATTTGGTTTAAACTGCTTAGACGTGTTTATTCAAATGTGTTGCTGTCTTATTAAGCAAAGGCTGTGTAAAGTGCGCACATACCTTATGCATGTAGGCCCGGCAGATAATATGGGTGGAAAAATTCCAAGTGTATAAAATACTTACTCCGAATTAAATGGAATTGTTCAAGAAATCAATAACAATCAACATATTATCGAGTATCATTAAATTCTGAATTATGATTTAGGCACCATTCGAATATGCACAAAGGTCACAAGCTCATATTGTCACGATTCCAAATTTGAAGAAATTTGAGAAAAATGCAACCAAGACCTAATCGATCTTAAACTGAAGAACCCAAAATTCCGCCCTTGTGTAAAATTTACAAATGCTTTGACTCAGATCTATTTAACAACTTAAAGTTTACAACACCCAACAATTTTTTGCAGAAAATCATGCTTTGAATTTTTTAATTAATTGCTTGGATCATTGAAAAATCAATTTGAAAATGATTCTGTAAAATCTTTTGAATTTCTAGAGCGATTCGCTATTGGTCAGACTGTCAATATCAGTCACATTGTCAATTTTTATACAGATGACTTCAAAAAAGCAAGGTTATTGAGCGATCGGGACATACAGCAGTTTTTGAAGAGACAAAATAAGCAAGTTAAAGTTGCGATTTTTTTGCAGAAATACGAATGGACTAAATAATAAAAAAATGAATAAACATTTGTAGCTATGTACTTCTAAAAATTGATGCTACCTGCAACTTTTTTGTAGTTTTTTTTGCAAATACAAAATGTGAAAACTTTGTGTAGATATCAAACAGTTACTTCATGAACATTTTTTAACTTTATTAACTTACTTGAAGGTTCCTGCCTTTGGTTCTGCGAAGCATGCATGGTGTTAGCCAATTCTGCAGCACTACCTGGTACAATTCTTACACATTGAGGATTCAATGTCCACGCATGTCCATCCAATTGAACCCTCAAATCTCCATCTGAATATACTTTTAAAACTTTACCCAGTTTGCCTAATGCCTAAAATTCAAACCGATAAGCATTATGAGATCACATAAAATAATAAACAGAACATACATTTTTCATTATATCAATCCATTCACCGTGGCCTTTCTGCAATTCTTTTACTTTTTCTATATCGGTGATAACACTTACTATGTCACCTACAGCAAAACTGTTGACTCTGCATAGTGTGGCAGGGTTAAAAGTCCATCTGTTATTACATCCCTCATACTGAACTCTAATATCACCTTTGTCTGTTACACGATGTACCGTACCAATCTTACCAACATACTGCAACAAAATTGCTTTCTTTAATATGTGTGCATAAAGCAGGAAGATAATTACAAATATGAAATGTAAACTTATTATTGTCTGGTAAAGAACCTACTAGGAAATAGACATATTATCTGATGACTATGATGTTTCATTAACTTGATTATTTATTGATGTTTCTAAAAACCAATAGAAAGTTTTGATTACATTACATGTGCGTACTGCGTAGGTACCTTTTAGTAAATTAACACACTATTATACTGGCAATAACCACAAGAGCTTATCAGTTATAATATCACAAGAGGGTAACAATAAATTAAAAATAATTAGACAGAACTTCGAAAATTGTTTGGGTATGGCCAAATGGTTAGTTCGAGAAGAAAAGTTCAGCAGAACTATTTTTTAATTTATTTACACTCTCGTGTGGTATTTGATAGATCATTTTTTTAATTTGAGTGATTTTGTCAGTTGACGATATGCTACATATATTCTTATTCATTTCATAGTTCATTTGCACAAATGATGACATAAATAAAAAATAATTATCGAATACCAAGTGAGAGAGAATAAATTAAGAAATAATTCTCCAAAACGTTTCTTGAACAACAGTTCTCCAAGTTCTGTCAAATTATATTAAATTTTCGCACTTTCTTGTGATATTATAACTAAGAATATAACCAACTGAATATACTAAATATAACAATATACTGGTTCGAAGCCTTCGGTGGTTGTTGTTGATGACATGTCTTTTCCGGGCTGATTCCCACGTTGGTTATTTGACCTTGACGTTTCGACACTCATGTCGGTGCCTTCCTCAGAAGTAGCTCTGAAACAGTTTCAGAGCTACTTCTGAGGAAGACACTGACATGAGTGTCGAAACGTCAAGGTCAAATAACCAATGTGGGAACCAGCCCGCAAAACAACATGTCATAACAATATACTACCTATAATATAGAAGTATGGTTTAAAATTATGTTGTTAAACTGGTACAGATGGAAAAATTTGGCAAATAAGGATAGCAACTGAACAAAAGACTTTTAAAGCATAAGAGGGGGTGGCCCAAAAGTCTAGATTTTTTGCAAAAAAAAAAAAATAAACTACAAAAAGACATTAATCTCCCTCAAAATACTGTCCACCACAAGAGATACATTTATGTAATTTTTCTCCTACTTGACAAAACATCTCTGAAAGTCCTCAAGTTTGATATTCTACAGTTGTCCTTGCATCACCGATCCTTCAAAAGGGTGAACTCAGGTGAATATGTAAGTAGTCAGGTAACGTTGAAGTAATAATATGTGCTGTGTGCACTTGAGCGTTGTCATGGTGAAGGAATCATTCCCCTGCCCTCCACAATTTTTGCAGAATGCTCTCACTCAAAAGTCTCAAAACAACCAGGTAAAATTGTAAAATTTCTTCCGAGTATTTTCAATGTTTCAGTAACTGCTTTTTCATTGAGGAGACAAAACTTTACAGAAAAGTGTTGTTCTTTGCCCTTATCCATGTCACGATTTTACAAAAAAGAGGCACAAACAACCTATACACTTGTTCTTGACAATGGTTCCGAAGTTACAGATTCCGAAGGGTATTTGCTAAAGGAACCTAGCGGGATAGCACTCAATTACGTGCTGGAGGGGCGTACGAATGGCAATCTAAAGACATTATGGGCCTCCCTTGTACAACAGGGAGTACATTGAATTTTGTGTCATTTATTATTCCAACCTCTTCTGAATGGTTAATCCAAACTGTTAAAAGCTATACAGTAACGTCTGTATAAAATTGGGATAAGTACAAAATTCATAATTTTTAACTAAATCAACTAAATGTCTTAAAAACAAATAATTCTGTTTTTAGCACGGATTACTTATGACATCCAATTAACTTCTACGTCACATGCCTAGCCAAGTTGCGAGGGGCCGTTTTTTAGCCTCTACTTGGGCCACAAACCATAACAGAATAATTTAAAATCTATCTGAAATTTTTCCATTTTGTTTGCAGCAATAAGTATCTATAACGAACATCTGACACAAAATTAAAACAGCATGAACAGGCCCATTGTTCGTGTGACGTGTCATTTGTTGCTTACAGTATAACGTATTTCCTAGGTATTCTATAGTGTATGCAAAATGTTTGTGCTTTTGTGTACATTTTTTACTATGTGGTGCTTGAATCTAATGTACCATGTATTGCATAAAATATGGAAGTGTTTTGAAAGCCTCTAATGCTACAGCATGTACAGGATACAGGATAATCATATATGTTTTACTGTTTGTGACTTGTTCGAACAAGTTCAGCAATATAACATGAGTGCAGAAATCATTGGGCATTAGGTACACTCCAACTTGATTTATTCTTTCAATAGAGCAGTTCATACAGTAGAGAGGTGATCAAATTAAAGCATAACTTTTTCTATCAGTTGCAGACGTACTAGTATCACACACAGTTCAAAATGCGGACCATTTTGTAGACCAACAAACTGTACTTCCACACGAAAATCTCAGCGGCAACAGACAACAAATTTGATAAGTAATATTAAAGAAAAGTTACCTAACAAAAAACATGCAACTTGTTTTTTTTCCAGACCTTTGTATATTCACTGCCAGGTAAAAAATTCTTAATATTAGATTTAAGAAGGTAAAATTATAAACAACAACAACTTCTTCAAACTTTGTGATAATGAAATGCTCATCATTTGAAAAGTTTGTTATAAGACCATACTGAGATGCCTCTTTATATGAAAGCACAGTACAAAAAGCTAAGACTCTAGTAAATGGTTTTTGCTTGTGCTATTATTGATAGTATGATAGAAGTAGTTTCAAACTCAGACCTTTGTAGCTGCAGTTGCCCTATTATGAACTACAGAACCACTAGTCAGATTTATTTAGCAATAAACTTCTATACTGTATAGTACATGATATGTCAAAAAAAGTTATATACTATTTAGTTGTGCATGTGCACAATTGCACATCATACAGTATGCAACAATTAATTTATAAAGAAATAGTGTAGTATAATATAAATGGTGCTGCACTATAATAGTTTGCCACATATAAAAAGCCTTCCAGAAACGATATTCGATTGCAGTTTGTTGCTAAAAGCTACGACTACCTTTGAATGATTACTCATCGAAAAAGAACTGGCTTGGTCGTGGAAAAATCATGCTGTGCAAAGGGTTGTGAGGGGTGAATTTCCAAAAGAAGATAAAAATAATTGTTTGTTTTTTTAATATCTTTKGTACCTCAGCTTTATTATCTTAAGATGCTATGCTGCTGCTTAAATGCCAAATATWTACATATTTTTTTAATTTCTAATAACACCTTCACTATGCTTTCTTACGGAACGCCTTAATGAACGTGATACTGGCCCTTATGCTTCAGCGAGCATGTAGAGATGATATTTGATTTAGAAGGCATCATCCATGCACATACTGCAAAAAGTTCCTGTGATTATTCGTTCCCTCTTGCAATTATTGTCGTTTTGCTAATTTATATTCATGTAGACCTAGGTATCTGAATCTTCTGAAGTAAGCTCAGTTTTTATTTATACAAATTGAAAATTAATGTATTAGTTTGTTACATGAATTACATATTTATAACAAAACATAATAAAAGTGACAGTGAACTAGAATCAAAAATCAAATTCATTTCAATTAAAAAATGTGAAGCAGCTAAAACAATTACAAAAAAAATTAACAGCCTCTAGGGAATTATCTAAACAACGATTTGTTGGAATGTACAAAAATTCATATGGGTGTATGTGAAGCATAAAGATTTATAGACATGTATATTTTGGCACAAAAATTGTTAAAAATCGAATACTAGTTTCGTAAATTTGGCCTCGTATAAAGCAAAATATAGTAAAACCGTTTAACAAAGTGATCCAATTCGACAGTGTGCATTATAAACTGAACTTTTGATGCAGAGAAATGATTATTTTGTCAAAAACGTGATCTATTACACAAGCTACCCTGATCATAACCAAAAACATGGAAAAGAAAGTTAAAGAAATTCCACTACACAATTCGGTAATTTATTCCAGAATGTGACTTAAGTGCATCTAAAATAAAGTACCACGCAGCATGTGTACCAATGGATTAAGAAAAAGACATGATAAACTGAGTACAAGTGAAAAAGAAAACTGGATAGTGGGAAGGAAGCTTTAGGACAATTACATACTGAAATAAAGAAGGGGCCGAATCAAGGAAAAGGTTACAGGACAGTATCAGTTTGCAGAAGGTACCAAGAATTAGGAGCGAATGAAAATATAAGAGTTCAGATAAGTAAAATTAGTCAACACTTTGCAAAACCAGCCACGTTCAATAAACCAAGAATATTCTTAAAAAAGGTCTCTCTGGTACATTATATTGACAAAATAATTCATCAAACTGAAGCTGAAGAATTGAAATTTCCTTGTGGTAATCAGAACTGCAAATTGTTTACAAAGTTTGGCAAGATATTAAAACTGAAATTGGTTAGATACCTGCACACATTATAATTTAAAATGAGATAGTATCTATTAATACATAATTACGTATTATAGTTACGTATTTTAGGGAGTTGTTCGGGTTACCCTTTAAGAATTGTCTCTAATGTACGATTTGATATGCTTCAAGATTTTGGTATAGAATAAACTCACGCAGCTGTACGTTTATTCTGAACCTTATTCGCATTCCTACTGTTGCAGCTGTGAAATTCAACATTGCCAGACAAAAAATTCTTATTCAACAGATGATGCGTTCTTTTTCAAATTTTTATACACCAAAATAATCCTAAATTTCACATCTTAAACTTTTATTTGAGTTATTTTATCGGTAAACCAATGCATTTTCGTGTTAGGAGAAGGTAAACGTTTTATGAATGACGTAGTGTTCAAAGCCGACGAAATTTATTAAAACGCTCTATATAAGAAAGCACAGCGAAGGCGTTATTAAAAATTCAAACAAATATATTTGTCATTTAGATAGCAGCATAATATATTAAAACAACAAAGCAGAGATTCCAAAGAAGTCAAAGAGCAAAAAAAAATTTTGACCTTTTTTTACAATCCACCCCCTCCAACTACCTGAACAGTGAGAATTCTACACCACCAAGCCAGTTTTCTTTCTTTTTTCGACGGGGAATCCTTTACAGTTGGTAGTAGCTTTTAGCAATAAACTGTAAACGGGATGACATGATAGAAGGAGCTTTTTACTCTACTACTAAGGGACCTACCTATTATGTTTAAAGTGTTTAATAAACTAAATAATAAGTTCAATAAATATCTCAGAAAATGAAGCACATAAATAAAAAATATTTTGAAAGATAGCTGAATCACAGATATCTACCAAAAGAGAACTTAATTGTGCCGTTTTAAATGGTGTTTTTAAATATGCCTTTACTACTTTGAAACATTGTTTTTTCTCTAGAACTGTTAAGGTCACATTTGTAGAGTATATTGTTAATAAAAAAAAGAGATATTTTTACGACGAAATGCAATAAAATGAAACTGTAACGCTCAGCCGGCGTATCGTCATGCGGCCACCGCACGTACCGTACCTGCTGCTTGGACGAGCGCTGCGACGAGGACGTGCAGGACCCGCAGTCTCCAAGGAGTTGAAAGTTGTTATTAAATAATAGAATTGGATTGTCAATATTTTAAAAAGCACATAATATTATACTTTCTATTATTAACACGAGTATTATTTGCTTTCATAAACAAATCCTCTAAAGTACGCACGTACTAGCGACGTTATAAAGTGGCGCCCAACGTGGGGCATCTCCCTACAAAGTTTTGTAACGCGTAGTGTGTGTCGAAAAAACGAAGAGGATTGTGAAAGTCTGATTAGCTACACCAACGTACCGATGCCAAGAGACGAGGAAGAAACACCATCTTGCACAACGGAGGACGCTACGATACCGCCGCAACCGGGGTATTCGCTCAGGCCGCTTCCCTCCAGACAAGAACGGAAACCGGCAGCCGAAACGGACAACCTTGTAGCAATGACCACGGAGCAGCTTCAGCAGCTACTACAATCCATAAAGGCAACCCCCATGACCACCATACAGCCAAATGGGAATTTCTCAACCTGTCAGTCGCGATTTTCGGGCAACAAAGGTGAGTCAGTAGAAGCTTTCATCAATGCAATTTGTATCTTCAAGGAATGCGTCTACATGTCTGACGAAAACGCCCTGAAGGGACTACCTATGCTGTTAGATTCTGTAGCAGCGACGTGGTGGCAAGGAGTTAAAGGTACCATTGCTACGTGGGTTGCCGCGACAGAAGGACTGCGACGTGCATTTGGAGTACACAAGCCCGCATACGTAATTTTTAGAGAATTGTTTTCCTCTGAACAAAAAAACGAACCAACGGATGTGTTCGTCGACAAAGCTAGGGCGCTATTGTCGCATCTACCGAGTGAACCATCGTTACCCGTGAAGCTACAGCTGGACATGATTTATGGATTGCTACATCCCAAGATCAGAAAAAGAGTCGCACGCGAAGACTTTGGAGATTTCGATAGGCTTCGAGAACTCGCCAGAGCAGTGGAGGACAGCTACGCCGAAGAAAAAAGGACACCGATACCAGACGATTTTCCAAGGGTAACGAAAGAACGACCCCGCTGTAAGTATTGTCGCTTCTTAGGACACACGCAGTCAGAGTGTCGTAAATTCGAAAAGGCCCGCGAACCTCATTCACGGAGTTTCGCGCCACGCCCGCGAGGGAATGGAAGAGACCGTGGCGATACCTCGCCAGGTATTTCGTGTTACAAATGCGGTCTACTCGGGTACCTAAGTAGCCAGTGTCCGCGTTGCAAGGACTCTAGCGTACGACCGCGAGATACAGACGTTTCGCATGTTAATTTATTATACAACGAGTTACAAGAAGGAAAAATAATGGAGCCGCGAATGAACAGACCGCTGCTGGAAGTGACATGCGAGGGAATCACCGGGTTAGCATGTGTAGACACTGGAGCTCGACAGAGCGTTGCTGGAGAACGACTTCGTCGACATCTCGTAGAGCGTGGTCATCGCGCTATCATCGCTAACATGCGTCTTGTACTAGCAGACGGCGTACCACGAGAAGTCATCACACACAGTTTTAGAACGATCATCGAGATCGCAAACAGGCGTATTCCACTAAGCTTCTTGTCAATACCAGATCACCCTGAAGCAAAAACCTTATTGGGAATAGATTTCATAGCTGCTGCGGACATGATTATAGATGTACCGAGGATGCAATGGCGCTTTTCAGACGAGGGCCAGTTCAAGCGCTTCGCGGAATACCCTGTCAAGGAGGTAAACGCAGAAATCAGTGGAATCGAGGTATTACGCACCGACGAGGGAGCCGCCATTACCAATGCTGAGGATCGTGCTAAGATACAAAAGCTTCTAGCAGATAATCAGAACGTTTTTCGTCCACCTGCAGGGCCGACTCCATACGCCGAGCATCGCATCAAATTGACCAGTGACGAACCAGTGGCAGTACCACCGCATCGGCTTTCACCCACGAAGAGAGAAATTCTCAAGATCAAATTGGAAAAGATGTTAAATGATGGAATAGTAGAAGAGTGCGAATCACCGTACGCCGCACCCGTTGTTTTAGTGCAAAAGAAAACGGGCGATTTTCGAGTGTGCATAGATTACCGTGGATTGAACGCGATTACAGTGCCGGACAGGTATCCGCTCCCTCGAATAGAGGACCTCTTACATTCCGCCGTGCGCACGTCGTTTATGTCAACCCTCGATTTGCGATCGGGATACTGGCAAGTAGCAGTGCGGGAGAGCGATAGAGACAAAACCGCGTTCGTGACGCCTTTCGGTACCTATCGTTTCTTAAGGATGCCTTTCGGTCTTCGTTGTGCCGGTGCAACCTTCCAACGATTAATGGACAAATTCCGCGCGGGATTATCCACTGTTACAATCCTAGTGTACCTTGACGACATTATTGTACTTTCGGACACATTTGAAAAACATTTGTCGGACCTCGCCGCCGTTTTCTTACGACTGAGGCAGTTTCGATTACATGCCAATCGTGATAAATGCATGTTTGCTTGCAACAAAGTTAAATACTTGGGACACCTGATCACACCTAGCGGTATATCTGCGGATCCTGGAAAAGTTGATGCCATAGCAGGTATGAAACCTCCAAGGGATCTGAAACAATTAAGAGGGTTTTTACAGACATGTTCTTGGTTTCGACGCTTTGTACCCGATTTTGCAGCTGTTGCCAAGCCACTAACTGACCTCACGAAAAAGGACATTTCATGGATATGGACCGAGGCTCAAGATGCAGCATTCAAACGCCTCAAAGAAGCTCTGGTCACCGCTCCAATTCTCCGACAAGCTGACCCGACTCTGCCCTACATCCTCCGAACGGATGCCAGTGCTATTGGGGCGTGTTTACTCCAGGGGGAGGGACAAGAAGAGCGGCCAGTAGAGTACGCAAGCCGATTACTGACGAAAGCTGAAAGCAACTATTCAACTACTGAGAGAGAAGCCCTCGCTGTAGTATATGCTGTGAAKAAATTTCGAGGCTACGTCGACGGTTGCCCAATAAGAATTGCTACAGACCATCAACCTCTCAGATGGCTAATGTCTTTAAAGGCACCTAGCGGCCGTCTAGCTAGATGGGCTTTAGAATTGCAAGAATATGACCTGCTAATCGAATATACGCCAGGTAGGTGCAATTTTCTGGCCGATATGCTTTCTAGGCCCCCGATCGAGAAAATTGACACCGAAGCTTGCGAGGTAAGCTCAATATCAATAACACTTCCAACGAAATCACCCCACGAGACACGTGAGGAGCAGCAACATGACCCTGAAGTAAAGAAGATTATGGACTGCCTTGAAGACCCCCAAGACGCTGTCGACTTCAAGCGATGGACCGAAAGGGGCTATATAATGCATCAAGGTGTACTGTACAGATATGGTCCAGACAACGATTCCGATGAT
Source organism: Rhyzopertha dominica (assembly GCA_025024175.1). Taxonomy (NCBI): domain Eukaryota; kingdom Metazoa; phylum Arthropoda; class Insecta; order Coleoptera; family Bostrichidae; genus Rhyzopertha; species Rhyzopertha dominica. The sequence continues at coordinate 34,320,521 of QCXZ01000001.1, read as the reverse complement.
CCCCAGCTAGTGATTCCACGAGGGCAAATATCCGAGATATTGCGGGAATGCCACGACTCACCTCTCGCTGGACATTATGGTGCGGATCGTACGTTAAGCACTATTGCACGACGATATTATTGGACTACTATGCGACGTGATGTTGCCCAACATGTCCGCAAGTGTTTGGAGTGCAATAGATATAAGCCCAATAATATGAAGCCCGCCGGATTAATCCAAACACCGCCACTATCGCAGAGGTTTGAAGTCATTTCAATAGACTTATTTGGGCCGCTTCCTCGGACTAGTGATGGACTGAAATGGGTTTTTGTTGTGGAAGATGTTGCAACCAAGTGGACAGAATTGTTCGGTCTCTCTGCTGCCACCGCTGTAGCGTGTGCTCGTATCCTCATAGACGAAATAATCCTACGGTACGGAACTCCACGCCGCGTTATCAGCGACAACGCGCTTCAATTMGTGTCAGCAGTTATGCAGCAAGTTGCGAGTGWCCTAGGGTTCCAACAAACACTGATTCCCGTTTATCATCCAGAAGCAAATCCCGCTGAACGAAAAAATCGCGATCTTAGGGTGCGACTAGCTATAATGGTAGAAGAACAGCAGAGCGAATGGGCTAACGCACTCCCCGCGATAAGATTCGCAATGAACACAGCCAAGAACAGCAGCACCGGATTTTCTCCCGCTATGTTATGCTTCGGACGTGAAATTAGATCGCCGGGAGAAGTACAACGCAATTTAAGAACCATCGTCGAAAACGAACATTTCGCAACTGAAATCACACCGTATTTGAGATTAATCGCGACAAATATGCAATGTGCAAAAGAAAACCATGAATTAGCACAAGACCGTGCTAAACGCTACGGTGACCTACGCCGTAGCCGTGCTGAAGTGTTTACAGTTGGAGATAAGGTTTGGGTCGAGAGCCATCCCATTAGCGACGCTACCAAGGGTTTCTCGGCTAAGTTAGCACCAAAGCGTGACGGACCCTATGTTATCGCAAGTCAGCTAACTCCGTCTACGTACCGCATCGCTTCAGTTCAACACCCAAGAGACATCGTAGGACATTATCACTCGTCAGCTTTACGAAAATGTCATCTGAGTGATCAGCAAGCCGACGTCTTACTCCCAGTTCATCCACTGCGTCGTACAGGAAGACCTAAAGGTTCAATTACGAAGAATGGTCCATACAATATGACGACACATGACAGAAACTAGGAGATCATCGCGCAATACTTAAATCACTAATTTTCTTTCTTTCATTTAGTTAGTTCAGTTGGTTCCCGCACGAGACGTTCGCGGCAACCAAAGGGGGAGTCTGTAACGCTCAGCCGGCGTATCGTCATGCGGCCACCGCACGTACCGTACCTGCTGCTTGGACGAGCGCTGCGACGAGGACGTGCAGGACCCGCAGTCTCCAAGGAGTTGAAAGTTGTTATTAAATAATAGAATTGGATTGTCAATATTTTAAAAAGCACATAATATTATACTTTCTATTATTAACACGAGTATTATTTGCTTTCATAAACAAATCCTCTAAAGTACGCACGTACTAGCGACGTTATAAAACTAAATATCCCAAAAGACAATGTTTTTTTTCCAAAATAATATTACCATCTTTTCCGAACACTTTCTGTTAAGTTCTAATATTATTTGTTATACACAAACTTCATATGGGAAAACTTAATGATATATTCTATTAAGTCAACAATTGAGTCTCCTAAAAACAAGCTTTTCCATATATTGTTATTCAAGCCCTGAAAAATGATAATTTAAGAAACATCATTGTTTGTCATTATTTCATTTTAACCTGATGTCTTAAGTACAAATGTTAACAAATTCAATTGATGCTTTAAAATTCGAGTGATTGTAAAGTCTGCAAAAAGTTTAATTTCCTAATAATAAAAGATAAAATAATATGTTAATCATATTTAAGTTACTTACTTCTGCCATCCTAGGATTCCAACCACCATGTCCTTGTTGCATGCTCTTCAATTGGTCTACATTAACGGTAACTTGAACTTTATCACCAACACTGAATAATGGTGGACCAGATCTCAAAGGCCTTATTACAGTTAGTTCCTGGTTTTGCCCTAAAGAAAACAAAAATAGTATGTATTAGCCACTGTTATATAGTGTGTAGTCCAATGTAAATGTTACCTTTTAGATAGTAAAAAAAAATATAAAAATCTATTGTACCTGACTTACACATCAGATAATAAGCTATAAGCTTTTTTTCATCAGACATTCAAGTTTACTTTACTTTAAATAATATGTACATTACTGTTCTGCAATGGTATCAGTTGCATTACCTTAGAAAATTGTTTAAAAATTAGTGTACTGTCTCAATGGTAATAATTAGTTCTATGGCCCACTAATAAGTTTTTCCATGAATTAAAAGGCTTCTGAAATTCAACACACGAACTTGAACTGTTAGTAAAGAAATGGGACCTTATGTCTAATCTAGTCTATGCTCACTGGTAATTATATACAGAGTGTCTTCGAAATACACTGACATTTGACAATGGTAGAAATTTTTTTTTTCCAAAAATGTTTTGTTTTTGATATACGGGGTGTTAAAGTTACACAAATAAAGGCACTTGTGATTTTTTTTGGCATAATAATCGACAATTTAACACTAGATTAATGTTAATCCATACTCGTGAAAGTTTTTTAAAATTTAACTTTAACACTCTGTATATAAAAACAAAACATATTTGAAAATTTTTTTATTTGAAAAAGTTTTTAAAATCGTGTTTTATATCACCTGTCAAACATTGTTTGTACGTTTTTAGAATACATAATTGGGTTCTACATTAGTGAAGTCTGCATCACTTTTCCCACAAAAAAATGAGTGGTTTTGATAATAAATATTATTCATTTTCATAGTGAAAGATCTTGATGAACGGTTAGAAAAATTTTGTTAGCTGTACTGACTGAACTACTTTTATAACCATGTACAAAACAACACGTTTTGTTTTCCATACATAATAAATGTTTGTGAAACTACACAAATCACTTTTTGGTAGACCTCTTACACCGTCCTTGCAATAAACACCAAACAAAAGCTTTTCCAATACAAGAATGATACTAAACCATTAAACAGCATGCTCCTCGGTAATGTTTACATGACACTTGACGTCACAAGTTAAATAACCTTGGATAGAAGCGTTTTGGCGGTGATTCCTAAGATTCGAATTTCAGACCTGAAATTCTCCACCTACAAAATTTTTTTGTTTTTTTTAACATGGCGTACGATATATATGCACTTCAAGATTCATTTTACGTAATTTTCAAAAAAAGTGATAATACCCAATTACCAGTAGGGTTCCAACACAGGCCATTTCCATGAAATCGTCTGCAGTACTGCGATTTTTGCAAGCATTTAGTACAATATGTGCAGAAAAAATAGTATCTAGGTATCAAATTTTTATATATGAACTTTATGACTGATTAGCAAAAAAGTTGAAAGTGTGAGGCAGTCTTTAAAAAGAACACATTTAAGTAATTATATGTGACTAATTGATATATAGCAAATAGATCCAATGATACTAGTTAGTATAAATAATGTATTTACATAAAGGCATGAATGGTATCTGATACGCAGCAAATTATTTTATTAATTCTGCTAGCTAAACAATAAATGTCCGATTTCACAAGGGTGGATTAACATTAATCTACTGTTAAGTGAATTACTATTATAGCAACAAAGAATCACAAGTGCATTTTTATTTAGAGCTGGGACATTCGATTCGATTCAAATCGTTCAATCAATTGCTAGATTCTGATCATTCAAATTGTTCAGGAATCATTAATGAGAAAGAGTTATCGATCTGTTAGACCTGCTTATACAGCTGCAACATGTGTCATGACATGGTACCAATAGTCGTTTACCTTACTTGCGAGTATAGCTTTAATATTCGTTATAAACCACAATTATTCAAAACAGGTCCGTTCACGTAGAACTCAGGTAAATAAGTCTTGCAGTCCTACACTTCTTAAATGAAACAGGTTGGTTATTCTTATTTGATTTAGAGTTGTTCTAATGGATCATGAATGGAAAGTGAAAGTAGAATCTCGTCGCAGCATATAAATAAACTGTGCTCTCGTTGCGTCGTCTTGTCAAGATGAAGAAAATTTTTTATATAAGTATACTGAAAATGAATGTTACACTTTTTATGTAATTATATCTTATACACGTGCTCCCAAAATGAGCACTAAATTATTTTTAAGCAGTGGTTTAATTATTGTGCAAGCAGCTAATTGTCAATTCATGCAAAAGTTATATGTGTATAATTACTTTTAAGATTTTATAGTTCCATATCTGTCACTTACCTAAAACAGGCAGATGCTCAGGGTAGTAATGTCCTCCGCTTGCTGACTCTACAAACTTAATATCACAATATCCTTTATGTCCCAGCCTGTACACATTTGTCGATCCAGATAACCATTTCACATTGGCAACAGAACGATTACTTTCGTTATCCCATCCTCTGATGTCAAGTACATGCCCTATTTTTCCTTCTCCGCCATCCTGGTTACCCCATTCCCAACTGCATCCTCTAACAACTTTGGCTCCAACAAAAATTCCCTTGAGTTCACATTTTCTACCATTTAATCTAGGTGGCAGCTCTATTCTGTAAATATGAAATTATGTATTGTAAAATTATTACAGACAAATATTATGTAGCTAGCAAAAGTATTTCATATTTAGCATAGGATCTTTAAAAGACTGAGTATTCCACCCAAGTGAAGTGTTTAGCTTTCTTTTGCAATAATATTAGCCTTAGTTGAGGCAATAATAATATTAATAATATTAAATAATAAAATGTTAGATAACATTATTTTTTTGATATACATAGTGTCAAAGATAAATAAAAAAAAAGAATTTTTAAAAATTATTCTGGAACTTCAACAGACATTGACTTCAAACTTAGTAGTGATCATAATGGCATAAAGTAGAATAAAAGGAAGTTTCTTGAGATACTTTTTAGGACTATTGATTTAAAAAGAAGAAAAGCAGTTTTCTAATATCCAACAAATTCTAAAAAAAAGTTTTATATTAAAGTGACTCCCTGGTCTCTAAAAATTGATGTTCTAATTCTTTGGCAGTTCATAATTAAATAAAACCGCTGCAAATTGAATCAATATTTCCACATCCAATTGTCAAAATGACATTTACGTTTTTATTTCTTATGCTATACGATTAGTAATCAGATTTTGAGCATTTTGTCTCTCTATACATTTTTTCTAAGACAAAGTCCTCGCGATATTAGCAAAAATATATAAATTTTAAAATCGGGTTTTTTCAAATAACTCGAAAATTATTAACTTAACAAAAAAATTACAAGAGTGCTTTCTGATCAGAAATTTGATTTTATATATAATACCAAAATTTAAAAAAAATCGTACCAGCAGTGACCAAAACAAATTTTTTGGAAATATTTCGAAAATGTCAAAATTATGAATAAATTTTCTAAGAAACTTTTTGTGAACACTATTTAGGAAAAACCGTTTTCTTTAAGTGACGCTTTTTTGCTAATATCTTCTAAACAGTTTGCTGCACCGAAAATTTATAAGAATGAATAGTACTCGCAGTTATACTAATTACATACTAAAACGAATAAATATAAAAAAATAAAAATTTGCAAAAAGGGTAGTTACCCCCCCGTTTTGCCCCCTTCCCGATACCGCACTTACCCCATAAACAATAGGTCGCTTTGGGTAGTTGAGATTTATACGTTTACCAAATTTCAAGTTCATATATTAAGTAAAATGCATGTCTATACTGTGCTGTCTACACCTCAACCAACTGCAGATAGTACTAATTTGCTGTCATTACAGCTCATCAGTGCAGTTTAGGTCTAATGTAGACAACACGGCATATATTAAGTATTTCGAAAGTTATCACGTATACAAACAAAACCACAGACACACAGACAAGAAATTTTTTTTTGCTCAAATTTTGTTTTTTTGCGTTTTCGGCCATTTTAAAGCAAATGAGCAAATAAAAATTTTTGAAAATTTTTTCGCGATACAATACCTCCCATCCATTGGATGTGGAAGTAAATGTAAGTAAAAGTTCAAATTTAAAAAATTGTTACAGTTATGGATGTTTCAATATAGACAATTTATGCACATTTTAAGTCCCTTAGGATGAGCTAACTAACTCGTAACTATTGAACATGTTATGCCAGAAGCGTTGTTAGTAGGTCAGGATAAAAATCTGTGTTTTTATAACATCCAAGATGGCGCCACATTTGCTACCAATTCAAAATTCAACTTTGACTTTACTAAACATGATTATGTAGATAATATCAGTGGCTATCAAATGACATGTAATATGACACCCCTTGCTATTTAAAATTAGTAGTGACTGGGACACAATCTTGGATTTTAGAAAAACACATCACCTCTAAAAGAACAAATTATTCAAAGATCTCACTGACATTTTATTACAATCTTTTATCTTAACACATTTACAAGTTAAAATGGGGAAGGGGACTGTATATACACACACAATGTATATGAAAAATCTGTTACAACCAATGCAGTAAATTTAGCTGCTAATTTGACCGAGTTACTCTAAATCATGCGTTGAACTACTTTATGGCAGTAGAATGACAGAATACAATTTAAACCTCTTTAAACATTTTGAAAAATTTGTGTTCATATCTTCAGTTACATTTATTTTATTTTGATTTGTATAAACTACATAAAGGTAAGGATAGCATACTAGGACACTCTAAGTATCATAAATATTGTTTGGCAGACATACATTTACACATCTCTTTGTATGTAATTTTAGTATCGTTAAGACTGTAGTCTTTGTCAGTTAATTACTATTCCACCTTTGAGTAATAAAAACATATTATTATTATTATTAAAATCATTCAAACTGTTATCATCGACAAAAGACAATTATTGTTAATCATGGCCTACATATATCAGTAAGCAATGCTATTCAAGGTATCTAATCTTACAACGACCGAGCCATTTTATATACAGCAGTACAAATGGCGGTCAGTAGGTACACCGAACAATGTTGGTATTTATAATAAAAGATAATTATTGCACGAATGCATTTTAAGTGAACATAAGAGATAGTTATTGGGTTATTAGGCTAACATATGGCAATACTTTTTCATAAGTGTTGGCCTGTTAACCCAATAACTACCTTTAGTGTTGGTATTGTCGGTATCTACATAGAGTTCTGTGTGATCGACTAAGATTATACGTAAATTTCAGAATTGCTGGTATTCTATAGAATCTTATTATCATAAACGAGACATATTTATAACTTACAAACAACAATTTAAACCACAACGTGCTATAAGCAAATATCGCCCTGACCTATGAACTTTGATATTTGCCTGCCAGCAGCCATATTGGTTTTGATTTTCGACAGGACTCTGGATAATTCTATGCTTCAGGCAAGTCAATACATTTTTACTATCTGTAGTACATTACGAAAGCTTTGTAATCATTATTTCAGTGATTACCTTCCATACATGATACATGGAAAAAGTGCATAAAACCTCTACAAAATGTATTGTGTTCGTATTAAGCCACATTTTTAATGTAAACAACAAAAATAACTTTAGTTGATGGTAGGTACCTACCCCGTAGAAGTTGCTGAATCACATCGCTTAAAAGGGTGAGACAAATCATGCTTATCCCCATGGTAACACATGTAACATAAATCATAGTCATAGCATGTGCTACACTTGTATCGCATGCCACTTATGCCTTGACTATCGCACCCGTCACATACTATGTTTGGATGTTTCACACCTAGAAATTAAATGTAGAAGTATAAAATTTTTAAGATAATCACTTCATAATGCATACCTATCTGTGCATTGTCTAGAACTCTCAAGTCGTATTTACCTAGGTAGCCAACACGATAGTTTGTTCGTGTACCGCTGTCCCATTGGACTACTACAGTTTTATCAGGAGATCCAACGGTGCCTGACTTACCTATTTCACATACTGTTCCTACATGTCCTTCACCACCATCTAAAAAAATGAGTTAGAGGAAAAGTTACAAAAAATATATATATATATATCAAGCAGATATTGTTCAAATATACCTTGATCATTCCATGACCAATCAGGACCACGTACTATCCTTACACCAGGAGTTAACATTTTGTTAATTTTGTATTACTATACTATCATTTTCCACTATTTACAATAACAAACACTCGTTTTGTTGCTTATATATGAGATGTTGAGATGACACTCGTTTGTTGTTTTGATGAATGTCAAATACTTACATTACCGACAACGACAAGACAAGCGCGTGGCAGATGTCATTTTTCAAATGTCAGTCGCATACTTTATCTTTTCTATAGGGAGCTTGCAGGTTGACTAGTAGCGCCACCGGTGGTGAAATAACGCAAGATTGAGGTACACGCAGCATGACAACCACGAATTCCATCGGTTTACATTGGCTTTAATATTGTGTGGGAAGTGAGTAATACAGTGGTTCCCAAACTGTGCGGCTCGGCTTCCTGGGGAGCCGTGACGGTTGTCCAGGGGCGCAGCGAAATGTTGCAAAAATTCATTATTTTACTCCTGTTTTCAATTCAACTAAGACAAGTATCTAGGAAGTAGAGATTATATTACTCTAGAACTAAATTAAGCTACTTTTTTACTTGACAAACACATCGGAAGCACTAAAGTTTAAATACATACAGTCTTTTAGTTCTTAGTGCTTGAAATATAATATTAACAGCACCGTCCGTTTAAATTACCTGCCAACTTCACGCTAGCAGGCAGTTGTTAACCACCAACGTTAAAATTGCTGTGTTGGTTAGTGCTTTGTTGGTGCTTTATGCTGTCCCTTTTGCCATATCAACAGCACTAGTCGTTTTCTAAAAACTAGCATTTTCCCAACTTAGCCGCCTACGTCACATTTATTAATACACTTAAAGCATCAACGTTGAAACTGTTACTTTATTTAGTGCTTCACAACAGCAAAATTACAATTTTATCAGCACCATCCGTTTCTGAAATATCAGCAACTTTCTAAATTGTGTCCAATCCAACTTCGCACTGGAACCTTAACGCAACAAGCAAACATTTATCGGTAATGTAGGGAACTACTAACGATCGTGGATATGCCCCGATAGAACCCAAGTAGTTCACAACATTTTTCCTAGATGGCGGACGATGTACAAACAGCTGGAGTACTAAGAAGTAAGAAAAACGTAAAATCGCGTGCGATTACAGATTCTTATATTACCGATCACAGATTCCTACGTTACAGTCTCCTATATTACCAATTACAGTTTCCTGTATTACAGATTCCCATATTACCAATTACAGATTCCTGTATTGGAGATTTCTATATTACCGATCACAGATTCCTGTATTACAGATTTCTATATTCCTGATCACAGATTCCTATATTACCAATAACAAATTGCTGATTAAGGATAACAGTGCGATAATGGTCATAATGCTTGTCATGGAAGTGGAGTGTGCTTGTGATAAAAAAAAACTTGGGAACAAACTTTGCTCTCTCGTAGAAAGCTTGGCCTGGAAGTGGAGAGTGAAATTGTTGTTATGCAGCAAACTGGTAGAAAGCTTGTTATGAAAATGGATGAAATAATGTAGCTAACTGGCAAAGTGGGGGTTTTGGAAAGCGGGATGAAAACCTTCAGCTTTTGCAAGGGAAGTGATTATCTTCATCACTATAAATAAAACAACAAAAATTATATCACACCCAAAAAGATAGATCTATATATAAACACTTCAAAACGACCGTCAACGATATACTGTCCAGGAAAAATCTAGTTATATCTAGGATAGGCTTTGCCAATTAGTTTTTAATTAAATCATAGTGAACAAAAAGCGAAAATTAGAAATTTTGTACCGATCTCCAGGATTCAATTATAACAAATATTAAAAAAGGTTTTCATGTTATGTTATATTTTAATCAGTTACCCAGAAGATCATACGACTTTTTGGCAACAAATATAAGGGTAGTTATTTTACAGTTAGCGAACTCTTCATGAGTGAATTTCAAGATGAACAGCATTTGCCTTCAACTGATATAATAATAACCAAAGTCCTTGTGATTCCCCTTTAGAATATATATTGGATGATGTCAGCGAAAATGATACACATACCTATGGTATTATTAGCTTATCTGAAAGTAAAAAATTACTATCTGTAAAAGACTATCCCGCAATATTTAAAATTTTCGCTCCCGTTGAGCGTATGTTTAATTCCGGCGGTCAAATTTTGCAACCTCGACGAAACAATTGGTCAGATCAACAATTTGAAAAACTGTTGTTTTTAAGACATAATCATAATACAGTAACAAAAGTTAGATTATTGGTTACTAGTTAAATTTGGGATAATCAGTTCTGACTAGAATAGATGTAAGTTTTGTTTTATGTAATAAAAGTTGTAATGTTTTATTGTCAAATCAACATATAAGGTGAGGGTATGAGTAACATATGATTATTTTTTTTTCCAACTTTCTACTTGATCCTTTCCAAAGAGTAGATGTAACTGATCATTTTAGATTACATCGCAGGGTGGTAATTGTAATTACAAGTACAATTTACCCAAAGTAATTGCAATAGTAATTATTTACAAATTGTGAAGTAATTTTAACTTCACTGCTCAAGTTCAACCTGATAGCACCTTACATAGTGTCACAAATATGGGTTTCTTTTAAATGACTGGCAAATTGTCAGGCGCTGTGGTCAGGCGTCAGGATGTTTTTCAATACTCCAAATACTTACGTACATTTTCACATACAAATTCAGTCTCCTTTAAGTAACAAACCATCATGAAAACCGTGAAGACAAAATCTGTCATTTTTCTTAAAATGTTATGAAGTATTATTGGTTTAAGCCGAGGTTCAGAGACATCACTTTTCAGACAATGGTTATACATATATTATACAATGATAGTCTACCAATTTTAAAGTAATAGGCAGAACGGGCAACTTGTTTAAGGGAAGTATGCCACATTTCCACTATTAACATTTTTGTATTTAATAGACACATTATTATGGTAATTTAACAACGTTACATTTTTGTATAAAAACTAAACTGAATTCTTAATTATTAGCATTGGGAACACTAGTAGATTGCAGTTTGAACMAGAACAATAAACTGAAACGTTTTGCTAAAGCATTCAAGTAAAGGAGAAATTTAAATATCAATGTAAATAAAGTGATACAAAAAAATATAATTCTTATATAGTAATCTGTAAACAGTGTCAGCCTTGAAGTAATCTTTGTAATAAGGTTTGAGCCTATGCGAATTGGTCTACCAAGTTGTTCTGAGAAACTGGATGCAGTTACACATAGTAAGAGCAACTGTGAGTTGTTCTGTGTGTTCGTGAAGGATTATTTAAAGTGCCAAGTATTTTATGGCCCTACAGTACAGGTGGATGGCCCCACCACATATCAACGGTAAAATTTTTGCTCGAGCATTTATGAGGATAGTTTCACTTACTGTGAAAGTTACTGACATACTGACCGAAAACATCACAATCAAGACCCTGGAGACTGTAATCGAAACTCTGATGTTTTCTGGAGCCACCCTCTGAGCTATGTTAAAAAAGCAAAAGTTGTTCAAGATTGCTTGCACATAAATATAATAACTATTCATATTGTTAAGGTTTTGCACAGATGAGAATTTATAAATAATAATCTGTCATTAGACTTATAAAAATACTTACCTATATCTAGATGAAATTTCTAAAAATTCTGAAATTTAATGGACTCTTACACAGAAACAAAATATATAATCAAATTAATACCACACTTTGAACTTTTTATCAATAGCACCCTATAAAATTATTTAATTTAGAGAGCAAATATATGAATGCGGTTTATCATATACACAATGCCATCTTTCGACATTTAAATCTTCATTTTATTCTTTTTTTTCACATTTGAAGATAAGATGCAGTTATAACAAAACCTTCTCAGATTATATGTTAGTTTTTATACAAACGTCTATACAAAAGTGTAAATATGTCGAATTTTGACTATTATAATTATATCTTAATTTTAATTTTTAAACAAATATAAAACTTATTTGCTCATCACAAAATTGTTATTCAATAAGCAGTAGATATCACAAAGAAACCTCTGAAGCTGTTCAGTATCTATAAATACAATGTGCACACGAATTCAAAATTAAAAATTTTCAAAAAAAAGTAAACCACTGATGATCTTGTTATAAATACCTTACGTAAAGAAATTGGGCCTGGGAAGCCTCTCGAATATGATATGCTTTAGCAAGAGGCACAGCAAGTGTGTGGATATTTTAGAGATAACTTTGTTAATATTTATCATTGCAAAACCTGGCTTACCTACATCACTTTTTTAAATACTTGAATTATAATATACTACATACAAAATAATAATTCTGTCCCTTATTACATTATCATGTTTCTGCTTTATTCAATTCGAAATTCGATAAAAAGATAAGTTATATTTTCCCCAATCTGTCTGCTTGTCAGCGGCGATAATTATTCAGCTTTCCTTAACTTCATCATTGTGAACCAACAAATAAACACATTACTACCAGGCCAACCAAGCAGAGCAGGAATAACTTAGCAAGCAGCACAGGAATTTTGGAAAATGTCTGAAAGCTGAGGTGTGTTATAACGACAGCATAACTTCTAGTGAAATAATGTGAATGCATCTACGCCTATGCGGCTACTGGCTGTACTAGTTTTAATGAGAAAACCTATGAACTCAAACATCTCCCCGGCATGGGCCTCGCCTAGACTGTCTCATTTTCCGTGTGCCATAGGCATTGAACTGTAAGTGAAGTACAATGCTCAGACAAATAAGCATTAAAAATCTTTCGAGGGAGTAATGAGAACTGTCACTGTCAGTGTTGTATTTTTACATAGTTGGCTTTTGATTGCAATGTTCTATGTAAGCACTTGTTGAACATTAACAATTCTAAAACATGATTGGTGTTAAATAGACAAAAAGTTAATAACATTTGGAATTCATTTAGTTCTACTGGAATTTATGGATGATAACGTTTTGCTTATTGGTACTAGTCGACATTTTATTTTTGGAACTGTCTTCCTTAATTCAAGCTATTGAACAAGTGCTTACTGCCGTCGGAAGGAACATACAATACCGGCAGATTTAACCCTGGTTACTTCCTTGAACAATTTTTTTGAGGAGTCATATGAATCAATTAGGTGTGTCAAATTGTAAATTGACTGACCACACTTTAAACATTTGTTTGCCTACTTCTCTATATAACTACTTCCACATCCAACGGATGGGAAGTATAGTATCACGAAAAAAATTTCCAAAATTTTTTATTTGCTCATTCGCTTTAAAATGGTCAAAAACGCAAAAAACAAAATTTGAGCAAAAAAAAATTCTTGTCTGTGTGTCTGTGGTTTTGTTTGTGGACACGATAACTTTCGCAAGACTTAATATATGACCTTGAAATCTGGCAAACGTATAAATCTCAACTACCCAGGTGACCTATTGTTTGTGGGGTAAGTAGGGTATCGGGAAGGGGGCGAAATTGGGGGGTAACTACCCTTTTTGCAAATTTTTATTTTTTTTTTCGTTTTAGTATGTGATTAGTAGTATAACTGCGGGTATTATTCGTTCTCATAAATTTCCGGTGCAGCAAACTGTTTAGAAGATATTAGCTAAAAAGCGTCACTTAAAGAAAACGGTTTTTCCTAAATATCTCAGAATATATTTAATATATTCAAAAAATGAAAATGCCATCAGATAGGAAATAACATTTCTCACAAAAAGTGTCTTAGAAAATTTATCCAAAATCTTGACACTTTCAAAATATTTCCAAAGAATCTATTTTGGACCCTGCTCGTATGATTTTTTAAAAAATTTGGTATTATCTAGAAAATCAAATTTCTGATCAGAAAGCACTCTTGTAATTTTTTTGTTAAGTTAATAAATTTCCAGCTATTTGGAAAAAACGATTTTAAAAATTTTATATATTTTTGCTAATATCTCGAAGACTGCTCAAAACTTGATTACTAATCGCATAGTATAAGAAATGAAAATGTAAATGTCATTTTGACAATTGGATGTGGAAGTATTGATTCAATTTGCAACGGTTTTTTTTTAACGTCATTCTATAACATGTTTATACAGTTATGCCCATTTTGGTTGTTTTTTATGCCAAATGATGTAATTACTGAATTCGTTAGGTAACAAGAGCTTGAATATCACAAAAAGAAAATGGTTCTTTAAAAAAAAAAATTGATGACGTCATGTATTTGTGTTACTTTATCGACACACATATTTCTAGTAGAAAAAATATATCAGTCTTGAAGGCTTATCTTACAAATATGCTAGAATTTGCAATTAATAAATAACTGGTTATGGAAGAACCAGTCAGTAGTTTGGTATTTCTAGAAAAATTTTAAATGCTCTTAGTTAGTACCACAACTGTCTTCTAGCAGAGTCTGCTCGTCACATCTTTAGACATCCGATAAATAGCTGAACTCTTCTTCAGGATCATGCAATCGACCCCGAGTTCAAGATTTTTGTATATAAATAACCTGTGACTATTTAGAGTTAAGTGAATACTAGTTAATTTATAACCATTTGAGGCATTTCTAATTCACTGGGTCACAACCATACATATTTTAAAGGTAGTTCCACTTTTTATGAATACAATGAAATATTATTAAATTATAAAATACGAAACATCTTTATTATGTATCTAAATAAATAAATAAATGTTAAATATAAACTAGTCAATTTCAATAATTTAAAGCTAGCGACAATCGTGCATCAAATTATCATAAATAACAAAATGTACATTAAATAAAATTCAGTCTGTGCAATGTAGAACTTAAATGACCATAAATTACCTAACTAGATCTATTACAAACACAGCACAATAAATAACGGACAACAATGCTTTTTAGACATTATCAGTAATAAATTCACTCATTATCTTATATACAGATATCTACAAAGAATATAAATTATTTTTTAAGGTCTGTTACTACCGCTTAAAAAATCACATACAGATAACACAGTGGAGAAGTATACTAATATCATAATAAAATATTGTCCAAAAATATTAAACGTAAAAAAAATTACATCTGTTAATAAATTCCCTTTCAAAGTTTCCATGTTTAGGACAGAAAGAGCATTGCCTAGTACCTGTCAGGGCTTTTGTGTTTCACCATTACATTATTTGGTGTTTCATTAATATGCAAATTGACAGAAGCCCCATAGTCGGCATGAAATCCTTTTTAATTTGAGGACGCTAGAGCAAATGACACCGTCTTGAGTGCTTGCAGATGCCCCATAGTTGCACACATTTTGGGATGATGTCATAAAATTCAATAATGATTTTTCAAGATGATGATCATTCTCATTTCTACTTCATCTTCCCTCAATTTTTAATTTCTGCAGTAAAACAAAATTAGCAAACTCCTCCACTTTTAACCAAAAGTAACATTTAAAGTTCTCAAAGCCATAGGTTTAATGAAAACATCCGATATATGCGCCACATTGTTATTAGTTGTTCCGGTGCCCGTTAGTGTTTTGATTTCAATTTTCTGGATATCGATAAATTGAAACTGAAAGTTTTTATCAAAATTCAAAGCGGCACAGGTGAAATTGGAATTAATCGAACATTCATAACCCTGCCGGTGTAATACCATTAGGGCACTTGTTGATGGAAACTGGAAATATATAGCATCAGGTTGAGTGCGTAAAGTCAACAAGTGCACATCACAAGGGAATCCATGATTAACTAACTGCACAGTTGTATTAACACTGTTCTCAAGATATTCATTGTCTATGATGTAAATATGGACTGGATAATTTAAAGAGTTAGACATATGATGTGCATATAGTGAAGGTCTCGCATAGTAGTCCGTTTTTGCACTGTCTGATGCTTCAGTAGGAATATTAAAGCTGCGTAGCATTTCACCTTTCTCAAACATGTCTTCAGCATTTTCAAAACGTTTTATATTTTGCAAATGCTTGTTTTCTAACTGTGTCACGTCTTCTAGTAGTAACCAAAATTTGTTTACTGTTCTTCGGTTGTCTACCAGTCCCTCACCCATTCCCCTTGAATCATCATACAAAGTCCTACGATCTAACATAACTTCTAGATATCCAGGCTGCCAACTAGCTGCTCCTTGAGCGTGATTTGTTAACAAGCTCAGACGTAGATTATTGTCTTGAATGAATGCCATCGTAGTAATAGGAAAGTAATTACCCTCGATGCCTATATTTTCAATTTTCAAGCGTTTCTGCATTTGGAATCCATTTAGATCAGTATAAAATTCAGGAGGATCTCCATTTTGAATATCAGACAGAATTCTCATGAATAGTTCTGTCTCACGATTTTTTGGAGGATTTTCAAAATCAACCTCATTCTCAATATATACCGCTTCTGTTAAGCTGGAATTTTCCACGTGATGTATCCTCACTGTATGGACCAAAAATGGGCCATATACAACAGTAAGTTCGCTTGAAACAGCACCTGAGGTTATGATTATACTGAATTGTTCCTTATACTGTGCAAGMACATCTTTCTCTATTTCCCTTTCATTRGGATCAGGCATKAACAAATATGCTCCTGAATKGTACTGGGCACTTCTATATGCAKAAAATTGTATAGCACACTGAGAAATTTTGTTTGTTTGTTTACGTGTTATGTTCTTCATGAAACCTGAGCTACCACTAAAAAGAAGTTTTAATCTGTGATTTTCAAGTTGAATATCACCATTCTGTGTGTTTTTGATTTTAAATTTTGATTCTAGGAATTCTGGGGGCTCCTGAGGAAAATTATCCTTATCACTCGTTGTTGTCTTCTGTTTCCTGTGACACTGGTCACAGTATATCGTAGCTAACTGATTTTTAACATCTTTGGTATATGTCAAGTTGTAAGTCACAACAGTTAATGCAGGTATACTAGCAATGAAACATAATTCATATTCATCATCAGCTATTATCATTTTAGTATTACTTTCAGAAACGTTCCATACAGGATTAATTTGATGAACAACTGGTTTTCCTTCATTATCAAGAACTTTCAGATTAATTGTAGTAACTCGAAGTTGTATAAAATAATCTTGCGGCTGGGCAAGTGAATTGAATAGTACAATTTGTCTTGTTTCATTTTCCTTAATTAAAATAGGAGTTTTCCTTGGCAGCTTTTCATACGAATCTCTCTCAATATCACTTAGTAATAATGTATGATCTGGCATAGGTGTAACACTGTTGCCAAAGATTAGACTCTGTAAAGCATTTTGCTGGATATTAATCGTACTGTGGATACTGTCAAATAGTTTTAGTCCATAATCACGCATAACAAATGATTTGCTGGTACCAGTGATAGCATCATGGTGTTGGAAAAGAGCCAAGTTTCTTCTGGCTTCAACTAATCTTTCAAAGTCTCCTTCAAGTATTTTAATGTATGGTAAGAGATTTCTCTTCTTTGCATTGTTAAAGGCTATAGTATATAGAATTTCAGCACTACGTAGGTTATGCTCTAATTCACGATCCAGTATTTTCATAAAAGGCCTTGTGGTGAAGTAACCTGACCAGTATGCTGGACGACCTTCAGAAAATATATCCGAATAAACAAAGAAATCACCTTTCAAAGAAGGAAATTGGTCATAACGTTTCAAAATAGCGTCAAAATAATTCTTTGGTGTTCCAAAGCTAATTTCTGTTTTATATAAATCTTTATTGGCATTTATATAGTTTATTAGCTTCATATAATTCGTGTACTGCTGGTCCCACTCCTCAATCACATTGTAACGAAAATCGTCACCAAGTGGTATCATGACAACATTGTGGGGAAATAAAGAGCCTGTCCTAGCATATTGTTCCAATAACAGTTCACTTTTTTCTTTCACATTTTTATCTGTTATCGCTTGCGCTTTGATTGAATATTCAGTATACTCTCCTACAACTTTTCTAAAGTCAAAATTTAAACACACATAAGGATGAGGCCCACAACTATGTTTTATGGAGTAAATGTCAAACGGTTGGTTGTGTGTTAGTATGGAAGATGACACTTCTGCCGGAGACCAAGCAGGAATCCACCTGAAGTCCCCATACTGTTTCATCGCTAGCCATTGCTTCCAGGCATAGTGTATCCTTTGTATGACGGTACCCTGTACTCCTGATGATGCTAGTATGTAAGGCTGTGTGCTGCCATGCCCAAATGGATCAATAGACCAACCACTTATAGGTTTTACATTTAAGTTTGCAGCAAGCCACTGATGACCTGCAATAAAATTAGGTGCAATTAGTTTGTGGATGTCTATTCTGTATTTTATAAACTATTAACTACTGAGTATTTGCAAGGAATATGTTATCCCTCATATCCTTTGTGCTTTTACTGCACAGGGTGTACAGACTACATCAAGAATTATTACACCCTTTGGTAGATTGATAAAAGTGGCGCAAGTACATTTATTTTGTGTATCTTATATGTTCAGCATGTTATATCATATACATAAAAATGATGTAGGTGAAGTGGACACCTAAAAATTTTGATTTCTTCAAATTCATTTTTATTTTCATAATGTTATAAATCTGCAAGGCTTTTTCATGAAAAGCGCGGTGAAAGTGATTTATGGTGTAGTTCGAACACAATTACTTAGCTTAAAAATAAATAAAAAAAAGTTTGGTTGCWATTCCTTTAGAACATTTATTGCGTTTTCTGATTATGGACACAAATTTTAAGTTTGAATTTTTCTTTACMCTAAAAATCACACAAAATTATAATTTAAAATTTTAAGCAAATTGGACCAGTTTTACTTTTATCCAAAATAGCTCAAAAAGTAGCTGAAAGTGTCTAGACTGTATGTGCCTAATGCCATAATAGGCCTTGCACTAATTTAGGCATAGGTTTAGGAGTTAAATGACAGAGAGTCAAATATAAAACATAAGAGCAAATGTAATACCTATTTATATATTTATGTTTCTGCCATCTTTCAACATAATCATTTCTGGAAGATTAGATGTGAAAATCACAAAAATGTTTCTGACACTTAAAAATAAAATTATCACATGCTACACAGGTGGCACTCACAATTGTTCTTTAATCTATCACATGTGTGAAAACGAGGTCGGGACAAACAGTTCATTTCCCAATGAGATTTAAACAATAATTAATTTTCAAGTTAGATAATTTGTGAAATGTTTTAAATGGCACTATTCAAGCAAAATAGATTTTTTTTTTAAATTGTCTTCGCTCGCCTCGAATAATTACACCAATATTTAATATGACAACTAATAACTTTTATTGTGTATTTTTATATAATATGTCGTCATGGACACAGTCACCATAAGAGCTTATGATTTTTAATTTTGTTGGCTAAAAGTATTTCTTATGTGCTCTTCTTGCGTCTGTGTGTTTACAAAATTTTATTATTAACTGCAAACATTAGATGACATTACACATGTGCTGCAGTTGTCGGATTTGAAATTTTGCAAGTCAACACAAACTTACAATGGTGTTTTGACATTTTAGCTTTTCACGTCCACAGAACAAACTTTTTTCGTGTTAGTATGTTATGTAGTGTTAGCTATCTTATGCTGTGTGCTGCAACATTACAGGTAAAGAATAAGCCTGACATTCTTTTCCATACAAGTGTAAATAAATTAACATCAGAATAATAGTTAATTGCTGCAGGCAATCTATCCTTCGTTCTGTCTTATACCAGCACAAATATATCCCTTCCAAATATGTGATCACTGTTTCGAAACCAAGTATTATATTACTTACTACCAGGTACGTTTAACTTTGTATATGTATATAAATTCATTCATTTTTTAGTTATATGTTGTCTTGTAAAATTTTTAGATATTTTAGTATATATTTTATATTAAAGTAGTCAACCCATTCCTAAACTTGTCACTGTATCTTTATAAAATATAAGGAATAATTATTAAGGTTGTCACATTTATTTCCACCTGCAAAATCTAAAAACATTAATTATTTTTGATTTATGTATTAGTCCATTCTTTAGAAACTCGCTGTGAATATAGTAAGGTATTTATATTTTCAGCATTTTCTATAAGCTGAATTCACAAATGCCGAAGCTAAGAGATATATGGTTGTAATGTTATGTTTTATTCTGAAAAAAAGTGGTTGTATGGGAGTGGAGTCACACCTGATCTTCTCTAAATTCGAAACCATAGGTTACGGGTTGTATACAATGGTAATAAATGACAAATTCTTCTTCAATGATATTTTGAAGCCTTCTTCAGGCTATGGTATATTTTTAGATATGTATGTGTTTTTACAGTTGTGTGCCACGTGCTTGACGGTTGAGGTTATCATTAGACCTTTACCTAATAAAAAAAAATATTCACACATAGTGATTTACTTACTGCCAATAATTTTGGAATATTAGTATACCTACCTTTGTTATGGATTCATGTGTGTCTACAAAAATTTTGTTCACGGTCATTTTGATGGTATGTCAATCTCCTGTATTTGAAGAATGTTCAGGGTGTTCACGCTACTAGTCTACAATAGCTAACTTTTTTATTTAAAATCATAGAATAGTGGTTTAAATGGGAAAGTTTCTTGATTTTTCGAGAAGAATTTGATGGTGTTTACAAAAAAGCAATTGATCATCATCTGTCAAAGATATTGACTACAAGTTTCTTATTTTAAATAGAATGACCCCATTTTTTGTAGCGCACTCGGTTAAGGGCATCGAATAACCGAAAAAGTATTAAGATACCAACAACCTAGAGTCATTTGTTTTTGAGATAATGCAGGTAATATGATTTGTGTTCACAAAACAGTCTAAAATAGCTAACTTTTTTATTTGAAATCGTAGAATGATGTTCAATTGTTTTTTTTTGCAAACACCATCAAATTCTTCTCAAAAAATCAAATAACTGTCCCATTTAAACCATTATTCTAAGATTTCAAATAAAAAAGTTAGCTATTGTAGACTGTTTCGTGAACACAAATCATATTACCTGAAATATCTCAAAAATAAATGACTATAGGGTGTTGGTATCTTAATACTTTTTTGTTTAATTTGATGTGGTGAATAGAATGCGCTATAAAAAGTGGGGTCGTTCTATTTAAAATAACAAAGTTGTAGTCAATATCTTGGACAGATGATGTTCAATTGTTTTTTTGTACATACCATCAAATTCTTCTCGAAAAATAAAGAAACTTTACCAATTAAACCATTATTCAACAATTTTAAATAAAAAGGTTAGTTATTGTAGACTGTTAGCATGAACACTCTGTATAAATTCAAAAAAGGAAATAAAAATATACCCTAGCCTGAAAAACATGGCACGTAGGCATTGAAACATCACTGAAGAAGAGTTGGTGATTTATTCCATTGTCTGCAATCACTGACCTGTAGTTTCACACTAATTTTTATGTTATAACACTCTCACCCATCGTTGATATCTTCAAGAGCAGCAAAAAATAACAGACGGATCATTTTTCCTTATAGAATATAGAATTAAAAACCAGAAAAGAAATATCACACACAACTGGCCCGATGCAAACATTTTTTGGGCAATCTTTTATTGACCCTTCTACTTCCACATTCACAAAAATCTTGACGCTAACCCTTTCGATAAAAAAAAATAAAAAATTAGTGTCAGAAAATATTTCTGTGCCAAAAGAATTCTAGAAAGGCAAAACAATCATTATAAAAACAACTCGGTGAACACAGAAATGTGAAAGTAAATACTAAAAAGAGTCTTTTTAATTTCATTTGAATTGTTCCTCAAGAACATAAGCAATGAAATATTTCAGAACATTTACTAGATGTTTGTCCATTTTTCAGTTCAAATGCTGATAAGGGCATCAACCTTGTATACAGGGTAATTTGTTAATTTCCACTTTCTTATTAACATCCTTGATTTTACAACAACTGAAACGAAACTAATTAAGATTATCTTCTACAAGAAGAACCAAACAAATACTAGTTAACACCTTTGTGTATAAATATAAATAAATATAAGAAATATAAAATATAAACAAGGCCAATACCAAACACAATACAAATCACCATACTATACTGTACCTACATATAAATGAATTAATATTAAGCATGTAGCATTAACTATATAAGACAATATCTCACTAACATTTAGCACAAAGTTCTGGTATTGATAATGAAAGTTAGAAACAGTGTCATTAATTCTAATATTTGTATCGTATTATTTAAATATTCGATTCGTTTAGTTTCAAATATCTTCTCAAATTAATTCATAGTTCTTGTCTGTTTGAAAGAAGAGCTGTCCAAAATGAAATATACGAAATATGTTTTAAATACCAAACTTTCAAATATGTAAAATTTAAGTTTAAATGAACAAATTTAACCTATTCATTAAGGACAGACAAAATTATTTGAACGTTTCAGAAAAGTGATCTTTGAACTTCTTTATATTAGTTCCTTATTTAAGTCTTTTATTATCATGATTAGGAAGCATCATAAATTAGATTAATCTTGTCTCAAATAAGACGTTCATTATAATTATTAAAAGGAGCTGTGTATACACTCTTTATACTTGTAAATGATTAGGTATAATAAAAGTAGGGATTACATTGTGTGTAATCCTTAATAATTATAAGTGATTAGTTTTGGGCACCAGGAGCATTTTCAGTTTCCCTACAGCTTGTTTATGTGCGTCTTGTGCTTGAATTGTTTGCACAACTTTACATAAATAATGTAGTCATTTTAGAAGACTTGGTGAATTTATTCACAGTACAAGTAACTTAAATAACATTTTCCTAAACAGGCAAAACAGGTCTCTACATGATAAGCTAAAAGGACAACATTCATTAAAGATAAATGTACATATGGAAGTGAAAATCTTGATCGGTAGCTACTATTACAAAATAAATACCTTCTATAAGCTGATCCACCATAGCATAAATGTGAGCATTAGCTTCATCAGTCATAACCCAACCTCCTGTGGTTATCTCCAGTCTCCCCGATTTCACAAGTGACTTCAAGGCACGTCTTTTACTTGGATGTGCTCCTTCCCACCATGCATTTAGAAAAGCTATTTCCGACCAAATGAATGTTAAATTTTTGTACTGCTGCATTTTGGCGATCATGTGGTTGATGATTTGCCGTGACTGGTAATGGAAGTAGTGTTCAAATGTTTTTAACCATCCTGGGTCGTTGTGGGAATGAGGCACTATAATCACCTACAACAAATGAGTAGTTGTTGTAACAATCATGTATAATAATATTACAAACATTAACACAATTACGAGTATGTCAACATGATTACACAGTTCAGAAATTTATGGCCATCCCAAAGGATAAAAAGCAGTATAGCAAGAAACATAGAGGTTACGAGTTACAAGAATAACAGGTATTAAAATAAAAACATTGGTACAAGTACATTTTCCTTTCAGATCAGTCACTTGTGAGCTTGTGTAAATAAGAGAGAAAAACTAAACTTCAACTTAGTGCCGATGCAGGTCTTGAATGGTTCTGGTACACATACAGTGTGTTAGAAAAGCAGGGAATACATTCAGCATTTTTCTTAGTCGGCATTGCTGAAAAATATGCTCAGACATATAGATATTTATTTTTTTTTGCACACATTATTGAAATATAAATGAGAGATGGCAAACAGATATAAAGGGCTTGTGGAAAAAAATTAGAAATAATAAACAGGGAAGAAAATGAAGATGATATAAAACTATCTGAACGAAATTTAAGTAAAATAGTAGTGTGCATGGTAAAGGAAGTGTGGAAAAATCTTAGCAGATGAAAGGAAATAAATAAATACATTGGTAATAAAAAACCAAGTACCAAAGAAGGAAGAAGTATGGAAACAATGTATTGCAAAGAGCAGAGAATGCAAGTTAAAAAATTAGTAAAAAAGCTAAAAAGGAGGTCTGTGGAGAATTTTGAACAAGAATGAAGAAAAACAGCAAAGTTGCAAGTCAGATAAATAAACAAGTGAAGTGAAATGATGAAATATTGAACAGATGGAAATAATTTTTCAAAGAGCTACTTACCCAGAATGGTGAACAAATCGTACAGAAAACAGATAAACAAGATAAAGAGAAATATCAGAAAGATATAAAGAAGGAGAAAATAAAACAGACAGTCAATACAAAAAGAGCAAAGACGGCGGGGCACGATCAAATTGCACCAGAAATGTTACAATATAAACAAGATTATAAAAACCTTTTTGACGCAAAAGACTTTAGCGCATTTTAAGTAAAAAAAATACAGGTTGATCATCATTAGGCTAAAACCTATCAACGAGCCCGATTTGTTGAGCAGTTTTCGAGCTGTGACTGTTACAGACAGACAGACAAAGTGGAAGTGGAAAATGCGATAAAAAGGAAAGGGGGCGAAGTACACAGGACCATATAGCTACAAACAAAATATAGAGATTAATAAAAGATAAAATCTTAACAAATATGAGCAAAACAAAAACAATGCTCATTGGAAAGGAGGACAAAAGGATAGACATAATTATAAATGGAAAACAAATAGCACATGCTAAAAGTTTTAAGCACCTAGGAATTACCACACAAAGCCATGGAACAATAGCTGTAGAAATAAATGAAAGAGTCAACAGCACAATGAAGGTGTAACACACAATAAACAGGGAGTTAATAATTAAAAGGGATCGATATAAGCAAGAAGACAAAAATGATGGTAGACAAAACCATTTATACACACATGTGTAAGTTGGGTGTTAAGCGATAAGATTACAAGTGACAGAGATTAAATCTTAAGACATATGAGGGGGCAAATAGAATGGACAGAATAAGAAATGACAAAATCAGAGAAGTACTGGAAATGGAGCTCATTAAACAAACTTTAGAAGAAAATAAACTAAAGTTGTTTGGGCACCTGGTGAGAATGCAAGGGGAAAGCCCAGCAAAATCAGTCTGAGATTTAAAAGTACAACGAAAAAAAGAAAGATGACAGTGGTAGAGGTGTTGAAGAAGAGAAACCTCAACTGGGACAATGATAGACGGACAGCAAAGGACAGGACTAAGTGTCATAATACGAKGTAATCGATGATTTTTTKAAATGGGAATTAATTTTTTTCCTGGTTAAGCAAACATATATAAGCTAATGGGATTGAACAGCCCTCCTATAAATGTGAGCTATTTGTAATAGAGTAAAAGAGGGAGAAGAAAATAATTATGATATGAAAGATAATAGCACATATGAGCCTGAGGAAGATKTTAATCTGCAACAAAATGGTTTTAKCGTTTCTGAATAWTAAATAACCAAATAAAAGTTCTACTAGAAGGAAAAAAAATGAACACTGAATGTGCCTTTCCTTAACTGTGGTGGTACTAAAATGTATAAAAGTAGGTATATATCGAATAAATTTTTGATCTGAGACAAAATGGTTTTATTCCGCCTAATCTTATCATGCCAAATATTTTTCATTATAGCTACTTTTTCTGTGATTTATGCATAAAGCAATATTCGTATTTTGTCTCATTTTCCAATATAAAACTACCTCAAGGTTCAAATCAGAAAATTAATTATTACACCACTGGAATACAATGATTCCTGATCTCTCTGTTTTCTCTATATTACCTGACATACCTGTAGAACATTTTATATACATATTATGTTCAACATAAAAGTATTATTAGCACCTAAATAAAGCCTCCTTTTAATGTGGTTCCTCTACTATACTCTGTAAGAGAATGTTTTGTCCAACTTAGGGTAGATATCAATTCATATAGAAAAAATAGTTGGTTAATTTTGCAACACTATTGAATTCTTTTATAGAATATGTTGCTCATGCAGTAAATATAATATTCTGCAGTTACCTTAAGCGGAGGTCTATCTGCATCCATCTTCTGTCTTTCAAATCTGTCTTCAAAAGATTTGTCCCAGTACTCCTTGCTTTTCATCCATGTAGGCTGCAACAAAATTTTATATTGAAAATAAACGTGTATGCGTGTAAAATGTTTCAGATTTAACGTGTTACTACCGTATGTAATTTAATAGATAATCATAAAGGAGCAGACCTTTTATACTTTAAATGAAAATAAGCTCACAAATATCAGTGGTGTTTGCTTTCGTTCTCAATTAAAATTTTTATTTAATTTAAAATTTAAGTAAGAGTAAGTTGAAGTAAAATAATAAAGAAACATCAAGATATCAAAAAATGACGATGTTCTAGGGGTTTGAGCATCCTGGAAACAACTTAGCGAGTGTGTGATGGCATTTACTCATCCTACTTGTGAAGTAGCAATTCTTCTAAAATACAAGTATAAAAATGAAAATGGCTGTTAAATAACCAACTTCATTGGTAAATTATCAGTTTGTCCTTGTGATAAATTTCCATATACATAATATAATAAATTTTAAAAAATAAGAAAAGGTGGAAGGACTAACGTTTATCTTTGAGTAAAGGCAATTCGTGCAGCTATTGTCACATCATAATGCTGCATACACCTGTTTGATACTGCCATTCATAAGAAATAAACCCTTTATAAATCAATTTTTCCACTAATTTTGTAGTCCCATAAAAGTCATTTACTATCAACAACAAATTAATTGTGTCATAATTCTAACTCTAATCCATTAACAAAATGTCTAACAATTCCATATTGCTGCAATTAGGCTTTCTGTAAGGTGAACAAAGTAGCACTAAAATTATATAAAAATGCAAAAATATAAAAAAGTATGATGTACCATAAAAAAGCTAAATTGGGATGACCAAACCTCTATTGAAATATTTACAATATAAACTGAGACGGTCATATTTCACAATTCCTTTTGTTATTTCAAATTATAGGACCAGTTGCAAATTATTTCGAAAAGTCCGAGATTTATAAAATCCGTAAATTTTTGTCATAAAGTGTCGAGATGATGCTGATTAACTAGTCGAACTAGTTGTATGTATTTTTAATAAAGATTGATGACTAATTTAATATTAATAATAGTACGAATAATTGAATGCAAAAATTAAATATTCAATAAAAAAATCATGCATGTAAAAGTCCTGACAAATTTAAATACCTAATATTAGAAAAAAATCTGTCGGCACTAGAACTTAGAAAGTTAAACGAAAAAAGTATTGTAGGTGTGGATGTTACCATGTATCACACGTACAATTATGAAATCGCATTTTTTGTACAATGACACTTCTTTACCAATGGAAAGAAACGACGACAAAAAGAGCCGGATCGAATTTCAGCTTTTGCTGACACCAGTCTAACCATTAAGCGAAAAACGCGGACCGTACGTTACTTATTAGGCACAAAATCAATACGTAAGGTGCAGCAAAATCGGWTCGCCGATAATTAGATACTGTAAAGAACGTGCTGCTTTAATTTAAACCAGACATAAATTTTGCTGTTAAAAGAACTGATTAGGATCCCTTTTCTTCAGTGTTCTAATCTAGTTCGCTAGACTTTAATATCCGTCTCTTGAACAGTAATGATTTTGTCTTGCCTTTGTCTCCTTTTCCTTTCTCTAGATGGTTCTAAACGGCGTTCTAAACTTGCATAAGTGAAGTTGTATACATTAGCTTCAAGTTCATAAGTCCGTCGTCTAAGTATCGGTATTAGTTTTATTCAATTTTGCTTGTTCTACTTCAATTAGTCGAAAAACTCTTTGATAACTACTTTTAAAGAAAATAAAAATATAACTATAGAAATTTACAACCATGTAAGTTTAAATTTGTATATTTTAAGATTCAAGGTGAGGCGCTTAAGAAGGGTCGCACTGTAGTACCTATTATATAAAAAAATCAAATAAAATATTGTACCAAATCAAACTGTCTACGTCATAAAATTATTTTCTGTGGACAATATCTCATTTCATTTTAATGGAACACCATGTATTATCGCATTCAAATTTATAGTAAAAAATAAAGGGCTATTTGTTAACCATACATGTGTTCTATTTTGTACCATTTTAGAAAAAAGTTTTTGAAAATTTTCACGTTTACAGAGAGCTAGAAAAATCTTAATATCTCGTAAAACAGACAGACAAATGTGGATAGGTCATGAAATTAACTTTGATATTCGTAACAAACAGATTAAATTTACTAAAATACTTGTCTAACAAAAAATTTTGAATTTTAAGCTGATTTTTTTTAAAAAGTAGATATGTTTATTTTTCACTTCATCTGAAACATAATTTAATTCTTTTTCGAATTTATTGAGACATGTTATGGTCTATCTCTAACGGTTTTATAATACTGACTATTTTATGACTTTTTTGTTAAACCGCACAATAATATTTATATTTAAAACAAAAGCGTTTACAATTGTTGTCTAAACAACTGTTATTTGAGCCATAATTTCATCTAGTTTTGTTTTGTCTCGATCAAGAAGAACATTATGTTGGTCTACGAGAAGTCAGCAACATAGTAAACGTAAGTTCGAGATTAGCGCATAGAATCTTGCACACACGAGGTACGAATGCACCAAGAGCTCCTGCCTGAAGATTTTGCTAGAAGACAAGAGTTTTGTCCTCGGACGATTGATAGTTTGCGTGAAAATGAAAACCTTTGCGGTTGTGTTATTTTTACAGATAAAGACAACATTCCATCGAAACAGTTTTGTCAATCGTCATAACTTTCACTACTATGACACCAAAAATGCTCGTTGCATTCAGCAAACACAGTCCTAGTTTCGTTGATCCTTAGCCTAGGGAGCAAGCTTGCGCGATCGTGTAATTTGGCCTGTATTTTAAAATACATCATTAAATTGATGTACCTAACTGTATACAACTGAATTTGCAGATKTGCTATAGGTCATTCCGKCGGCTACGCCTTCGTATGTGGAAGTAGCTCTGCCATTATTATGGAAGCTCGTAATATTTTGAATACGCAGTTTCCAAACCGATGGATTGGTCGAATTGCCCGGCKAGATCTCCAGATTTGAGAAACTGTGACTATATTTTGTGAAGTTATGTAAAAATCAAGTTTATTCCACACCTACTACAGCTGCTGATATGCGAAACAAAATAGTGATTGCATTTCATGACATCACAGCCCCAATGTTGGAAAGGGTAGATGAGGAGTTTAAAAAACGTGTTATTATGTTTTCAGGCAAATGGACTACACTTTGAACATTTCTTATAAATATTCATTAGTGTTCTGTGTATGAGTAATGCTGGTTTTCGTTTATGGTTTGCCATTGTTCGGTTGACAACTTTTAATGCTTTAGTGCCTGGTTAGCKGTGTTTTGTATTTTGTGCTCTTTTTGTTCGCCGGACCACCTTTTAAACTTGCTAAAAACAATACTGCCGTTCCCAAACCTGGTAAAATGTGGCTAAATATCTTATTTTTTTTTGTAGAAACAGTTGGAGATTGCAAAGTAGACCATAATATGCCTTAATAAAATTGAAAGAGAATTAAATTATGCTTTAGATTATGTATAAAAATATATCGTGCTATTAATAAAAATTAATTGAATCTGGATATAATAAAAATCTTCTGTTCTTCGCAATAAAATTTCACTTATGAAAGTAACTCATTTTTACAATTTTCTAGGTTTGGTAAAATTTTGCTTTTTGTTTTCAAAAACAAGTTTTTCTCGTAATGCTTGGATATATCGCTACTTTCCAATGAAATATCGGGTAGTATCGATACTTAAAAACAAAATGTACCATTCAGTACCAGTATTTTCGTTCGATACTAGCAACCCTACTAAACTAGACGAGTTATTATTGATAAATCGGTCGATAGTGCCTCAGATTCTCACAATACAGAAGTTTCTGATACACTAAGTAGAAGCTTATGAAAGGGCGTATTTCTCTTAATATATTCAGATATACATGGTGTTACATATTTTGAGAGCTATATATAACTCTTTTTTAATAGAACTTACATTTATGTGACATTCCGATGTGCCACCTAAGATACAGTAATTACATATTATGATTTTAACGTTTTTTTTTTGTACGGTTCCAAGTCTATTTAATTTTCTATGAAAAATTACCAAATTACACTTGTCTGCTTGATATAACATATTTTAGTTATTCTTAATAGCAATCAAATCAAAATTAAACCCTGCAAATGTATAAAATCCACACATTATACAGGGTATTACATACTTTTAGGGCGGCATACAACTTATTTTTTAAGTAAAACTATTATATGTTAAAATTTCATAGTCTGCACTCTAAATGTTGAAAAAGTTGGTGTCAACTTTGCACAAAAAATCTTCCACGGCGTGTATGTGATATCACGTAAGCTATTATATTAATAGTATTTGATAATGTGTAGCAGAAATGCTCTTATAAAATTGATGGTACTTAGAAGACCTTATTGACGCTCTCTATATGATAGGTAGATATTTTGCAATAAACTAGTTAAACTTTTATTGAATAATAACAGGTATTTTGTTTATTATGTTAAAATTAGCGTGAATATCTGATTTTATTTTGTATTACTTTATTTTCGGTTCGAAGTACGTACAGTTTTACATATCGGAGGAGCGTTCCATACGGATCCGGTGCTATTTATGCATAAATCTTCCGGAGGTAAATTACAACTCTAGCTTAATATGCGGTTTCTAACTTATAAACGGCTATAATCGTTCATACTTGGCACCGAACAATGTTGTGAGGCATAAAGAAGCTTCTTGGCCTCTCTAAAGTAATTTTTATTATTGTAGTGAGGTAGTAAACACAATTTCAGGGTTTCTGGTTTGTTTTTAATGCACATAGAATCTAAATGATCAAAGCAGTCAAGGAAATTCTAGTTGCTTTCAGATGGATTGTTAAAATGTTTTTATTTAATTAATCTTAAGGACAAACGAAAATGCAAATTTTCTTGCTCTACTACTACTTCCACTAGGTATATACAGTGTATGTAGGATCAACGATTAGCTTTTTTATGACCGGCAGTTTATATCAATAATTTCTTAAAAGCGACCAATAACAATCTAAATTTCTTTCAGATCCTTTACGGAAGCATTTAACGTAGTCGACAAAATATTTGGAAAGGTTTGACCGAGTGTCTTAACCAGTGCTAAGTGTTTATATGTTTAGAACATACTGGAGTTATTTCTTATAAAATACGATATCCTTACTGTAAACTGTCTTGGTACAAATAAACTTGTAACAAACTTTGAACTAATAATACGCAGTTAAATAAAAACATCCATTTTAATCAAATAATATCGTTTCTGATTATTGCAAAATTATATCCTCGAAGGTACATCAAAAGCACTACATGAAGCAAGTAGGGTTGCTAGATTAAGATTTTCGAAAGTCACCAGCTGCTAGTTCATAATTCACTAGCTGTTTGATTGCTTAGAAGGAATGCGTATACTCCAAATATAAAATAAAAAATATTTTAAAACAAATGCTAGATATCAAAGTTGTGGTAATTTCTAACCAAATATCATTTCGAAAATAATGAAAAGCCCATATTCATCCCCTTTTTACCCCCTCAGGAAATGCAAACAGTGAAACAGTACTTATATATGTTACTTTTTCACATGTTTACTTATTATTATTTTGGAAATAGCAGTGTATTAATTCTTAAACAACAGCCTAAAAGCCCAATTAATGTTAATTACTTCGAAAATAATCAACTAAAAATATTCCTTATTTCACCGCTTCAGAGGTGGAACTAAAAAAAACGCTGAATCGCGTTCTTATTGTTTCCTCATCAAAAGTCAGTAGCATCGTTTCCTTTTACTGTCACCTTACAAGGGATATTTAATATTGTTTCTTCAGCTTCATCCTTCGCTGTAACCATTGACTAATCAATGCTGCAACACACTGCACACTATCTACTGGTCGTAGGGCGTTCGGGCAGGTTGGTTTAGATAGAAGAAGGCTTCAGCCGTTGTCTGAATATTAATAATATATAATAATGTAATATTCAGACAACGCTTCAGCTATCTACGCAATGGCTGAGAAGCTTACGAAGGCTCGAGGTGGATGAAGATGTTTAATTAGAGTTTGGGAAGAGGTAGCCGATGAACCCCAATTTGGAGGTCCTTTGTTATCCAAAACTGATGACAGAATTTTATAAGCATGGTTTGTTTTTAATTACCATGACTATTTAAGTCGTAAGGGTTCGTTCTTATTTTTTTTTTGTCAATTTTTAGATGTATATGTACATATGCATTTGTAAAATAGAATTGCTGTAAATAAAAATGTTTTAATTTTTGTCGAGATATTTGTGTGTATACACACTTATTCCTGGTTTTAAAAATAAAACAAAGCCATTGCATAAAGACTTAGAGTCGGTTTCTCTCCTCTTTACACAACAATCACTCATGTGCTCATGACAACCGATTTGCTTTCTGCACGAGTTGTTGGTTCACGTGAGCTCGTTTATAAGCTTCATTCAAAAGTATACGATTTCGCTGGATACAGATTTACAGCACTTGCTACATCAGTTGACTAAAACGAGTACCATTTTACATTAATGTGTCATTCAATGAAGTAATCCGGTGCGAAATTAATGAAAAGGTCGCAATGTAAATTTTAAAGCATCCTAACTCTAAAAGGAAATGCTTTGAATTCTCCGATTCAAGTGTATGGTACCTATTTATCTATTTTTAGGCCTGTGTTGCTTATAAGACAAACTCACTTAAATTCAATGTACTTTTTTTTAAATTTTTTTATTTAAATATTAAATTAGGTACAAAAACTCCGTACTCGAAATTGAAAAACAACGTCTGTGGTAAATGTGTGATAAAACAATTTTTTTGGTACTCATCTCATTTAAGCGATAGTTGGTTTCTGATAATTAACAAAGGTTATCCTACAGACCACATTCGTGGTTACCCTGTGCAGTTATATCAATAACCGCCCAATATGAAGTAGCAACTTTTTGATTATGCTTTTATCACTTTATGTACCCAATTAATCACATAATCAGTGAGTAAAGGATAACATCAACAAAAATGGCAATTTGCTATTACACAATAAACCTGGGATACAGGTCTACGTAAAAAATATAAGAAACATAAGTATTACTCGTATATTCAATTTTGTATCCATTTTCATGTACCTAATATGGATATATTACAAAAGATTTCTCTTGTAAGTAAAAATTTAGAGGTAGGTCTCATTTTTTGTCTTCACGTTTGGGTCTATCATTGTTATAAAATATTGTTTTAAATCAATAAAATATTTACTTATTTACTACAAGTGGATATATAGTCTTTCTTAATTTTTAGTTAAAGTGCGCAATACATGAAATGTAATAAAATAATGATGTCCAGAATATAAATTTAAGTGTAAACGCACGAATGCCTAACGAGAGAGAGATTAGCATATCACATCGGTTGACATAAGTTTTACGATAAACAAAAATGTATTTTATGCCAATCATTTTTTATGTAATATAATAGCCATTCGATGGCCACGAAGTCAAAAGTCACGCATGTATAGCTATTATAAACAAATTCATTAATTGCGAAAGTCTATCTCCTCAATTCATAAAAGATCGGCATGAACATTTCACCATTATTGTGTCGTAAAGGATCGGTCAAAGGTGAAGTGGCATTATTTCGTATACGCAACTGCCGATTGACAATAAAAGAAATGGCATTAATATCGGGGCAATTAAAGAAAAGGTTCTGCCGAATCTTCAATGATCACTTAAGTATAAGTAAACTTAGTGATAACTTGTCTTAAAGGTGATCGTTTTTTTTTAGAAAAAGGTAATGGCTACTATCTTTAGGAATTATCAAAATATTCGGGAGAATAATAAGTATTCGTTACCTATATCAAATCAGTTCGATAATTTATATTTTTTTATATTCTGTATAAGCTAGTGTTGACAATTGGGTATTATCACTTTTTTTGAAAATTACGTAAAATGAATCTTGAAGTGCATATATATCGTACGCCATGTTAAAAAACACAAAAAATATTTGTAGGTAGAGAATTTCAGGTCTGAAATTCGAATCTTAGGAGTCACCGCCAAAACGCTTCCATCCAAGGTTATTCCACTCGTGACGTCAAGTGTCATGTAAACATTACCGAGGAGCGTGCTGTTTAATGGTGTAGTATCATTCTTGTATTGAAAAAGCCTTTGTGTGGTGTTTATTGAAAGGACAGTGTAAGAGGTCGCACCAAAAAGTGATTTGTGTAGTTTCACAAGCATCTATTATGTATGGAAAACAAAACCGGTGTTGTTTTGTACATGGTTATGAAAGTATTTCAGTCAGTAAAGCTAATAAAATTTTTGTAACCGTTCCTTGAGATTATCAACGTATGAAAGTTGTTTAAGGTCCCTAGACGTGATATGCTGAAATCGCAAAGTTTGTTTTATTGTTGTGAAGATCATCTTAATTCTTACTGTAAGTTTTATTATTCTTTTTGGGATTATAAGTGTTTACCATTCAGTTTCCATTTTGTTATAGAAGATATGAAAAATTATATGCGTTTTAAGTTGATAAAGGAAAATGTTATAATAAAGAATGACGTTGTTCCCCATATATTCGACTGTTAGCTATACCGGAAACGAGCCGCAAGAGCCCCGAAAATAAATGGCAATTTATATTTATTCTGACCTCTAAAATAAATGTCAAGTTTAGGGTACATTTTTGATTTTTACATTTTTATGTTTACAAACAGAATGGTTTCAACAACCCACTGTGATCAAATTATCAATGCTACGTTAATTTGATAAAAAGTTCACTTATGCTGTTGCTTTTGCTTTTTCGTTCTTCATCTCCGCCGCGTGGAACCGCTCGTCGCTGTACACAAATTCCAGAACAATGAACATGCCTTCAGAAGTCATAACTCATAAGTATTTCACAAAATGAACGCAAACAACAAACTGATAAATTGACGGGCTGAGGCTGACGCGTGACGCGCTGATCCCAGATGTAAACAAGCGGCCATTTACAAGACACCTGACGTCACGGCCAGTATGTTAGTTTTGGCGGTCCCTTTAAATATTCACATTTTTAATATTAAAAATACACCTTACGATCCATTTTTTCGAATTTATAAGCTGTCACAGCTGTTTTGTGGATTAGATGTTACCTCTTAATATGCAATTTAATAAAATATAAATACATGGCAAATACCCAATGGTTGCGGTTAACCGGTTACGATATCACAATATTTATTGTAATAAGTGACCCTCTAATAAACGGTTTTGAAGCGGGTTAAATATTGACAGGTTATATGAAACAATAAAAAATTAACTGATCATGAAACAGCGTACAACGGCCATTGTTGACAGTGTTATTTAAAACCTTATAATTAATTTGTGAGTACTGTAAATATGTGTATATTGTCTAAATAACCTAATTTTTAATTATTTAAGTATGATATTGTATAAGTTAGGCGGTTAACATAGTGCTACGCGTCGGCGAATAATGTGACACCATCAGCGCCATCTATGGGTCACAGATCTACTACCTTGTAATAGGACTCTACAATCCATTAAGTAATAATCCTGGTAACAGATAGATGGTGTGGAATTATCGAATATAGAACCACATAGAACAGTTCAAAAAGGTCTAGAAAACTGCCGTCGGCAGAAGCTACCCTATATAAAGCGCGGGCGAGAAGTCTAAAGTATGATATGAAGTTTTTATATAAAAGCAATTCAGTTTTAAAGCTATGCTTATCTGTCTTTTTTAATTATTCGCACACGACCAAAACAATTGAAATAAATAAATGCTTTTAAATGAACAACGACTGATGTGGTTAAATACCAATACCAAATGCTAATCCCATGCTACATTATATAATGTTTAAATGGCATATTTTTGGTTTTTAAAAGAAAACGGGTTAATTATATAGACACATATGAAAACTGTTAAAATTATCACTTGAATGAAATAAACTGTGTCTATCCGTGACACTATTTGTTTAAAGGCTAATGCTATAACTTTAAAACAAGTCATAAATCAGGTGATCAGTATCAAACAATCTAACATCTCATATTTTTTTCTACATTTCTACAACTAAAACTTACCTGGAAATCAAAATCCTTATAAACATCGTACGTATTAACATCAGCATCGGAAGGTACCAGCACAGGACAGCCATCTAAAAAATGTGGTATACCATTCTTTTCATAGCGGGTGCTGACTTTGGATCCCTTGCTTTTGTTGGCCTTTTCAGATGCCCGGGGTTGCGCTATCGTTCGATTTATGCTTGAAGTGTTATTCGCGTAGTAAAGGCAAAGTATAACAGTCAAACCAATGGCCGAGAAAGCGAAAGCCCGCGGAGACAGTCGTCGGCATATTTTAGCTACCATCATGTCAATTGAAAGAATCGATGAAAACGGCGAAGAATAAAACGCGTAATAAATGCGGACGACAGTGACACAAGCGGCGGAAAATTACACATAAGGGTGTTAATGCAACGCCACTTCTCTGAGACTGCTGCCATATGGAGGGAATTTGTACCGTTGATGTTTCCAGAGCATATCTGCAACAAAACATTTTTTCTAATAGCAAAAATATTTACATGCTGATGGTAATGTTTCACAGAATTTTTTTTAACTCTGCAGTGTTTAACAAATTTATTGCTAAAAGAAAGCATAACTCTATTTCAGTTTAGTACTCACAATATTCTAGCTTAAGGCTAGAATATTTTGTGAAACAATCATCCTGTGGCTTTTAAAGTAAAAGGCGAAGATCGGAAGATTATTGTAATCTGCTCTTCAAATAGTAGAACCTGTGTTTGTATCGTAAAGTATTATTAAAATATTCTTCCTCGACTGGAAGTTTTTTTCGTTGTTAGCACTGACTAACTATCACAACCTTGCCAATATTAATAATTAGTTCTCCACAGAGACGAGTGGATGATGCCGTATTGCCACTAGATGGCATGGTGTTATCCACACTGTATTCTCGCTTACCACTATTTTTTCATTATTGATTGCAATGAATGGAGATCCCTACTTTTCTTTATTATGCGTTTTTTTCTTAATGTGTACTTTTAAGACGAAAGCATGTTTCTAATTTATTCATACAGTATGTGTCTGTATAGTAGACAGTTATTAACGGTATTCTAAGTAACCTTTCCGTATTTACGTATAGTCACAACACAAAAAATTATTTAGTATTAGCTCTCCGGGATGATCACCTTGAGTTTGGAAGCATCTTGCGTCATAACATGTTTTGTCTTATGGACCTTTACCTATCGATTATATCAATAGCAAAAGTCAATGATGATGTCTTCCAAGTTATTAATCATATTAATTAATCACAGTCAATAAAGAGCAAAGAAGTTTAGATATAAAAAATGCCAGTTTACGTTACTAAAATTTAAAACGGCGTGTTCACCATGTGCTGTAGGCCAATATTATTCGTCATAGGGAAGTAATAATGAAAATGATAGATACCATGAGTGAAATTAATATATATTTTTTAAAATCATATTTAGTTCTTTATTACTTCCACATCCATCGGATTGAAAGTATTGTATCGCGAAAAAAATTTCAAAATTTTTTATTTGCTCATGCGCTTTAAATGGGCGAAAACGCAAAAAATAAAATTTGAAGCAAAAAAAATTCTTGTCTATGTCTGTGGTTTTGTTTGTGGACACGATAACTTTCGAAAGACTTGATATATGAACTTGAAATTTAGCTAACATATAAATCTCAACTACCCAAAGCGACCTATTGTTTGTGTAAGTAGGGTATCGGGAAGGGGGCGAAATTGGGAGGTAACTACCCATTTTGCAAATTTTTATTTTTTTTTCGTTTTAGTATGTGATTAATAGTATAACTGCGAGTATTATTCGTTCTTATAAATTTTCGGTGCACCAAACTGTTTAAAAGATATTAGCAAAAAAGCGTCACTTAAAGAAAACGGTTTTTCCTAAATATCTCCGAATATATTTAATATATTCAAAAAATAAAAATACCATCAGACAGGAAATAAAATTTCTCACCAAAAGTGTCTGAGAAAATTTATTCAAAATTTTGACATTTTCGAAATATTCCAAAAAAAAAACCTGTTTTGGACCCTGCTCGTACGATTTTTTTAAATTTTGGTATTATATAGATTATTTTTCCGACCCAAATATCGACCAATAGAATTGCACCATTCGACGTCACGTGGTACAACCTACATGGTATTATACTGATAATTTTTTGATTATTTTCTCTGGTAGTTGCTATATATAAAAAACAAAACATGATCCAGTCAAATTAACCACACGTCAAACTGACAGGTTGAATTCAATTGTGAAAATTGGAGATTTTGCATGAAAATGAGTCGATTTGGAGTTTGTTCTCTGTCCACCATCGATAAAAAAGTCAAAGGAAATGTTCCCATTAATACGGAGAAGGCAAAAAAAACAGTTTGGAACCAATTTACTACTTTTTGTACTGAGAGGAAATACACATTGAGTGCTGAAACGAGTGAAGCGCAATTGGCAAACATTATGAAAGATTACGCTTACAATATGAAGAAAATGGATGGAGAAGACTATAAGGAAGGTACAATAAAAACAATGTGGAATCAGACTGCCAAATTACTTCAAGAAAAGTATTTGAACGATTTCGACATCAAAATCAACCCATTTTCGGATGCTGCATTCAAAACCGCTCGAGGAGCTCGTGATGCCAAGCGTAAGGCTTTACAATCTATTCCGGAAAAACGGAGGGCAAGTGCAGCAGCGTTGGAGGAAAAAGATTGGGATGCAATGACCACTGTTTGGGACGAGGAAACTCCTGATGGCCTCCAGAAAAAATTATTCATGATAATATCAGTGGAATTGGCTTGGAGAGGTGGTGAGGGCAGCATGGCGTCAATACATCACTTCAAGGCAGAACAGCGAAATGACGGGGAAACAACTGGGAGAATTGAATACAATCCAATTTTCAGCAAGACCACACAAGGTGGTGATAAAAAATTATCAGACAGCAAGTGGCTGGTGGAGAATCGGGAAATCCTTGACAAGTGCCCAGTAAGACTGTTCCAGAAATTGAGAGAGAAGAGAGATGCCAATATCAAGAGCGACAGACTATTCCTGACCCAAAATCCATTCTGGAATAAAGTTCCAGGCGCTAGGTGGTACAAGGATTCCCCAGTAGGCCAAAACACGATTTCAAAGTGGGTTAAGGAGTCAGCACAAAAAGCTGGGCTTGACCTTGGTAACAAAAAAATCACCAATCACTCCAGTCGTGCAACAGCCGTCTCCAATCTAGCGAAATCGGGCCTGGGAGAGCAGCAGATAATCAAAATAACTGGACATGCCAACAGTAACTCCATCAAGCCGTATCTCCAACTCGACCAGGAACACCACGAATTAATTGTCAAGAAACTGCGAAGGAGTGAGCCTACTGCAGAAAATGCCATCAACAGCATAAACCTCATGCCATCTACCTCTTCTGGGACCATTACCGATAACTCTGACTTGAAGAAAACATGCACCAATGTTTACAACAATTGTATTTTTAATTGCACTAACCTGAATCTTAATTAAATGTTGTTTTATTCATTATGAAATTCTTATTTGTTAACTGTTCATTTCATCTCATGGTGCAATTCTATTGGCCGACATTTGGGTCGGAAAAATAATCCCCCGAATACCACACGAGCTTCAAAATTATCTGGCATTTCCCTCAAGGTTCCCTGCAAACAAATAAAGTCGTCAAGTTTTTCAGGAAAAATCACTCGCGCTTCGCGCTCGTGATTTTTTAACCTGAAAAACTTGACTCCTTCATTTGTTTGCAACGAACCTATCGGGAAATACCCGATAATTTTGAAGCTCTTGTGGTATTATAAGTGAAAATCAAATTTCTGATCAGAAAGCACTCTTGTAATTTTTTAAAAATAATTTTCGAGTTATTTGGAAATTTATATATTTTTGCTAATAGCACGAGAACTGTTTGGCTTAGAAAAAATGCGTAGAGAGAAAAAATGCTCAATATCTGATTACTAATCGTATAGTACAAGAAATAAAAACGTAAAAGTCTTGTTGACAATTGGATGTTGAAGTATTGATTCAATTGCAGCGGTTTTTGTTTTTTGTTAAGATGTATTATTTTCGAGTGAATTAGTTCTGATAATTAATAGGTTTTGGAAAATACCATACTATTCGATTGATTTTAATTTTGACAACATCAGAACGACTTTTAATCAATATTTATATGACAATGATGATA
Source organism: Rhyzopertha dominica (assembly GCA_025024175.1). Lineage (NCBI taxonomy): Eukaryota > Metazoa > Arthropoda > Insecta > Coleoptera > Bostrichidae > Rhyzopertha > Rhyzopertha dominica. The sequence continues at coordinate 34,280,485 of QCXZ01000001.1, read as the reverse complement.
GCTTATTAGCTGAAAGCGTCGATAACTGTCGTAACGTACCAGTATTGTGCAAAAGTCTCCTGTTTTGGTAAGGAAAGCTTTCCATATCTGCAAAATGACTCAATTCGCGATCTAATGATACCCGACGTTAAGGTTTCTCATATCAGGCAAAAAAAAACAGTGCCATTGTCGTTCTTACCACGTGCTATACAGGTGCAGAATTGGGTAGTACCACTTTTTTTTTTAAAATTACGTATAATGAATCTTGAAGTGCATTTATATTGTACGCCATGATAAAAAAACAAAAAAATATTTGTAGGTAGAGAATTTCAGGTCTGAAATTTGAATCTTAGGAGTCACCGCCAAAACGCTTCTAACTAAGGTTATGCAACTCGTGACGTCAAATGTCTCGTAAACATTACCGAGGAGCGTGCTGTTTAATGGGTGTCATTCTTGTATTGGAAAAGCTTTTGTGTGGTGTTTATTGAAAAGACGGTGTAAGAGGTCGCACCAAAAAGTAGTTTTATAAGCATCTATTATGTATGGAAAAGATAGCAAGTTTTGTTTTCTACCTGGCTGTAAGAGTACATCAGTCAGTACCGCTAACAAAATTTTTGTAACCGTTCTTCGAGATTATCAACGTAAGAAAAGTGGTTTAGGGCCACTAGGCGTGATATGCTGAAATCGCAAAGTTTGTTTTTCTGTTGTGAAGATCATTTTAATGCAAGTTTTATTATTCTTTATGAGGTTATAGGTGTTTACCATTCATTTTTGTTAWAATAAAGAAWGACGTTGTTCCYCATATATTCAACTGTCAACCAAACCGAAAACGAGCCGCAAGTGACCMCGAAAATAAATGGCAATTTATAATTATTCTGACCTTTAATATAAATGTCAAGTTTAGAGTAAATTTTTGATTCCCACTTTTTTATGTTTACAAACAGAATGTTTCCAACAACCCATTATGATAAAATTTTCAATGCTACGTTAATTTGACAATAAGTTCACTTATGCTGTTGCTTTTACATTCCTTATCTCTGCCGCGTTGAACCGCTCCTCGCTCTTCACAAATTCCATAACTCTGAACGTACGTCTACGGTCGGGAGATTATTTGAAGACGTGCTCGCTTGTCACAAAATGAACTCAAACAACAAACTGATGAATTGAAGGGGCTGACGTTAACGCGTGACCCACATACCTAGGATGTAAACAAGCGGCCATTTACAAGACACCTTACGTCACGGCCAGTATGTTCCCGTTTTGGCTTTCACTTTAAATATTCACATTTTGATACATTAACAATACACCTTAGATCCATTTTTTTCGATTTTATAAGCTGTCACAGCTGCTTTGTGTATTATATACTACCTATTAATACGCAATTTAATAAAATATAAATACATGGCAAATACTCAATTACGGCATATAATAATACGTCACACGATATTTCATGTAATTTTATAGAGAAAGGATACCGTATCTACAGCGTGTGTTTTTCAAAGACGGATGCTTGAGGCCACTTGCCGACGAGAAAATTTTAAACAAGTAATCTTTTGTACGGTTTTTATAAAAGGTAAAAGGCAATGGAAACTATATGAATTTTGGCTGTTTAGAATTATGTAAATGATTATCGAACACTAAAACAGCTTTAGGAAACACAGGCGTGTATTAAAATGCAGATTTCAGTGAAAGTGAACTTTCATATGGAAATAAGACACACGAAATGTGTATTTTGGTAAGCTACTGCTGCTGTTTAGGTGTAGTTAGTAGTACCATTCTTACAATTTTTGTAAACTATCTTTTATACAATACCACTTAAATATTAAAACCTTTCGGTCTATTAGGTCCTGTAATTATAGTTGCTCTTTTATTTATAATGAAAAAACTTTGGTAATATAGGTTAACGTGGATTTAAAATATTGCTTTCGACTTACATACGAGATGAATGCAATTGATGATCAGTTACTTTTAATGAAAAAGTGTGTAATTTACTTTTCAGACACTGGTTGTGTGGAAAGTATAGCTTATACAGGTTAATTTAATATAAGGTGGGACAGAAAGTGTAGCCCTTATTAGCTTATGGACAAAAAAAAACAAGTTCATTTCCTCTGCCTTACCCTGTATATCTCGGGTAGCGCCTTTAACGGAAGCTAGTCTGATTTGATTTGAATTATATGGCTGTATATTATTAGTACAGGTTATAATAAATGATAACCCAGAAATCTGCTGATTAAAATCCTGCTGTGTTCAATATGTTCAATCATTATGTCATTTGGCATAAAAAATAATTATAGACGGCACAATTAGAAAAATGGTTATTCAAAACCTGTGCACAAATGAAACAAAATACGTCATGTGGTTTCCACATTTAATGAATTAGCAAAAAAAGAATTTTATACACCAAAATGTTCAAATTGCAGTCCTTTTACAAACTGACATTGCCGAAGTCGAACGTAGTCACTCTCGACAGTACGTTTAACAGCGTCTGGAGGTAGGAATCACATTTCAGCTCAGCGAATACGAGCTTGTAATTATTCCAGTGCGTGTGGACTTTTTAAATTACCCTAGACAGAAAATTTTAAAGGAGTCAAATCTGGCGACCGGGCTTGTCTTTCTACAACTCCCTGCGATCTATCCATGTACCGCTACACCAAAAGTCTTCTCTTGGAATATCATTGTCCAACTCATCATCGTCATCTAGTGCAGGTATACCAAATTATCTCTGGGAATTTCAAAATACCTCATCTGCCGTAAAATTACAATGAAAAATAAGGACTTCATGATTAATTGACTATGCCGTTTAAATAAAAAGTTGCTTCGTCAGAAAACAGAATATTCTCATCAGTATCACGCAAAATTGTAAGCGCGCATTAGAATCGTCATGAAATTTACAATGTAGGTCAATCGGATCTTAAAAGAACTTTTGATAAAGTTTAGCCAGTAGCGTATGTCGTTGTTTATTGCCACCTGACGCAAGGACAGGTTCAAATTTTTGGGATGATCAATCTTGGCAAATCCTTTACACTACTCAGTACTCATTTCGCGAAATCGCGCAACAAGTCTACTAACAGTTAATTAGCAATAGGAGGTCTGTTTTGATGTTCCATGTTAAACGATTGGCAAATTTCCTGATGCCTCTGGAGTCTTTTTAGTCTCCGTTAGACGCACTATTTTAATAAAACATGCAGGTCGCATGTTAATTAGCACTGCAAATATTTTGTTTGAAACCTGTCACTGCCATTGTTATATTTTTAAAAAGTCACCTTTTGATTGCATGTTGCATATTTACGAAGTCAGTTTTTCGCTAATTTTAGCATTACTTCAGAGTAGACTAAGCACTTGATGAACATCAACATTTCCAAAAATAACAAAAACGCGATTGGTATCTATAGACCAGTTATCATATGTAGATTCGAGCATATGTAGGTTCTCAGTTCTTTCAATCTCACTGGAATCTACACATGATAATCTTTTGCTTATTGATAGTAGTCGACGTTTTTGTATTTTTGGAACTGTCTTCGTTAATTCAAGATATTCAACAAGTGGTTACGGCAGTCGAAAGGAACGTAAAGTACCAACGGGTTTGAACCAAGTTACTACCTCGAACAATATATTAGAGGTGTCATATTGATCTATTAGAAGTGCCAAATTGTAAATTGACTTCACATTTTGAACATTTGCTTATCTAGTTCTCTATGCAATTTTTGAACGTCATTTTATGCACATAATGGTTAAATTCCTTAGATAATAAGGCTCGACTTACACAAAAAGTGCATATGGTTCTATATATGTCATATCTTCGTCATAGTATCAGAATGCTGTCTAAAACGTCTAAATATAAAGCTCTCTTTAAATCCTAATTACCCGTTTAACCGTTTTTTCGAATATTTGCAATTAACCCTTATTTTAAATATTATGCGTTACTTTATCGATACTCGACATAATATAAATATGTGAGAAACATTTTAACTATATTTATCGATACACCCATGGACACGTCTGATGCAGTTTGTGGCGTTTTTCTTTTGATTTGAAAACGTATTATACGTTGACTAATTTTGCTAGCTGAGTCGTTTATATCATGAAACGCACGATATCTGATTCCTTTAAATACTTCTCAACAATAGTAAGACTTTTGCCTAATACCAGGTTAGGGTGTGGTTCACAAACTTCTTTTATCCGCTTATCCGCTGTTCACCAGTTTTTTCATCTTTTGTTACTTGTAAAATATTAGTATAAAGCGTTTCCTTAGTGCAATCTGGAATTCTGCACTTTTTCGACATGATTACCTATATTTATTAAATATTTTAAAGTATAATGAAAATTTATAAAGTTACCGATGCAGTTCCCATATATGCTTGTAAACTACGCGGGCATGAGAATTATATATACATATACATTCCATGCATTCTCCTTACTGAGGTATGGATACCTTCTTTCATAGTTAATGTCCTGTATATACGGAACTCTACTTCTACCATCTACAGCTAAACGGTGTTGCCTATTGGCACCGCTAGATGGCGTTGTCTATTGGATAGCTTTCACCCGAATACATTTAAATCAGTATATATGATCGAAGCTTTCACCGAATGTACATTGAAACGAAAGATCGGATGTGTCCAAGCCAAAATGTTTTGCATTCGTTCATGCAAGCACGTTCTACATGTGTGAGGTTGAATAAAACAATCAAATTATAATTTTAAGTAGTAACATCCTATTAATCTCCCTCATGTTCACTATGGTTAATAAAACACTGCTGAACACACAGTTGCACAGTTGCTCAGCAGAATTCATCAAATTTTTTTATTAATTTGTGGCACAGATTTGGTTGAAAACATTTAAAAGGAATGTATAAAATATAAAATGACTTATTATATTCATTCATTTCGATGTCCACTTTTTTACTAGTCTACAATGTTTCTTGATTATTCTACACCGCGTTTCTGCTTTCATCAATGTGTCTGTTTTCTTGTAATTGCATGGACATGTATAAAAATTAAATAAACTATTATTATTATTATTTCTACTGTGTAATACCACCAGTAGAGTCGGTTGTCTGTTACAAATTTACGTGCATGAGATAAATGAACAATAAGTGACATTGCAATTTTAATGCATCCAAACAAGCTCAAATCATACTGTAATTACGAGTTGCCTTGATTATTATTTTGACTCAATTATTACGGCTCTAACTTCTGGATGTTACAGTAATTCTTTTACACAAATTATCACTTTGAGCGAGACCAATGATATGTGTGTGACCCTTGTTTCAATTGTGAAACAGCTAATCATGTTAAAAAGACCGCTATCCTTACGCAAAGAATTTTTTGTTTTAACACGTCGTTGGACTCCACGCAATTTCACGTTTTAGTGTGGTCCAGTAGTTCTGACCGCTAACCAGGTCAAGCTACTTGTTCATCACGGGCTTTCCCAGTACTAGCATTTTGCAGACAATGGGCAAATTTAAAGCCACACCTTTATTTCCTGATGTATACAGCGTTTGGTTAACAGGAGTTGAGTGCGGAAGAAAAACAACGCGGTTAGATAACTTGTAGATAAGTGACATTATACATGGTATTATAAAAGCGAAACAAAATTATGCGTATGCGAGGGAAAAATTAAACATCTAAAAGTAAAACCATTGCGAAATAATTGTCTTCCATGACGTTACAGTCTTCAATTTTCAAAGTAATTTGCCAACATCATTTCTCAGATTTAATCTGTTGAATCATTGTTGTATTACGCAAGTACTCTCCTATGTTAACTGCACAAAGGGCTACGCTTATACTGCGATATAAACCGCCGCGCTACAATGTTTCAAAACATTAAACACTCACGAAAAAATTATTTGCCTTCGTCTGCAAACTTTTCTTCAATAAAGATCAGTACCGTATCTTCACAGATCATAGTAAGTAAGTATGTACCAATCAGTTTGTAATGGGTACTAGCTGCGAAATGCCTGACATTTATGAAATCTCTGTGGTCAACTGCTGGCACTCAAACACAATTCCTTGATGCAATGCCCAAAAGTGACGCTAAGAAAAAACCCAGAGGTTTATAATGTGGAGACCTTGCTGGGCATTCAATAAGTTCTGTCCATCCAATGCTTCTGGAAATTGTCATCAAGGAATTACCTCATAATAACGCAATAATCAGGAGGTGATCCGCTCTGCTGAAAAACTACTTCATTTTAACTAAACTTCTCATCTTGTTCCATGATGTCAACGATACGGGGATAGATTATTAGTGGGTCTAGCATGTCGAGATGCTCCTCAAGGTAAACAGGACTTACTATTTGTATATGATTACCAAATATCCCAGCTCACATATTATGTTTCTTGGCCTCTGAGTGCGTATACTTCGAGTACAAATGAGGATTAACATTGGTCCAGTATCTGCAGTTATGCGATTAACATGGCCATTTAGGGAAAATTTATACTTACGAGTATATGAGAAGTAAGTATTGTGAAGGAAACATGGATTACTGTTGATATATTTTCACAGAAATCCAATCGTCTTCATTTAATTCATGCGTCAAGTGGGTTTTGAAAGGATGAAACTTGTTTGTGGAGAATCCTGATTCCAGAAACTCGCGATATTTTTCGAACAAGTTACGTATCTTTAGTGAGATCAACATGATCCAAAACGATAATAGTGGTAGCTTTATCAGTAACAATTCTACAATAGTTTCCTAACCGTTTCAGTCCTTCTGAGTTTCCCATAAATTCCAAGATGTAATAGTGATGGACAGGTTTATCCGGATCAACGTACTGCAGCTGCCAGCAGCAACTCCAGCACAGTCATTATTTTTGTAAAATAAACTCACAATTTTCGTACGTTCCTGGATGACAAAAACTATTTTAGATTTTTAGCTTTCAACGTTATGTAGTAATTATTTACAAAATTTAAACTCACGATGCAATGATAATAAAATCATCTGCCCTGGTCGGTCCACTCTCACCCTACGATTAGTTCGCCCTGTTGGGGTTCATCACGCGAGGGTAGAGTAGGAGTAGCTTCTCCGATGCCATCGCTAGGAACCTGCACTGGGCCGGTGTCTATTCACAATTTATAGACCGCCCAGCTCGCAGAGTTCCGTTTAGATGGCACCGAGGACTCCACAGCCTTCGTATTTCCGCATTCACGATGCAATGTAAATAAAATCAAGAAAATAAAACAGACGATAAAAACTGAAAAACGATTAAGTTGTTTGTTCTTAATGCAAAAAATGGGAAATTCCCGTGTTACATAATTTAACATTTCCTGTTAAAATTGAATTAAAAAACAATATTTTTTTCCTACGCATTTAAAAAATGGATTTTAAAAAACCTTCAAAATTACTCGACTTATCTTCCATATTAAAACATTAAAGGTGAGAAGTGCCAGGGTTATTCTCTCAACCTCATTCACTAACTAGTGAATGCAGTCGACAATGTCCGCGATAATCTGTGATCCTGTCAGATGCGAAGTGCGAGTAGTGATTAGTTTTTTTTTTGGTGGAAAAGGATCCTCACCGCTGAGAAGTTATACCTTGTTTATGGACCAGCTTTAATGAGTAAAGGGCAGTGGTGTCAAGAATTCAAGAACGGCAGCATTAACGTGCTTGTTGAAGAGCGGAATGGCAGATTCACCGTTCAAACCGATGAAGTCGTTCAACAGGTAGACTGTGATCTGATCAACAATTGACAATTAGCGCTCTAGCTGATGAATTTCCACCATATTAAAGACTGTTACATAAAAGTTTAGATATCACAAATTGTATACAAGAAAGTGGACGAGCGTTTTTATATCGTTAACGACAAGATGTAAATGACTTGTTTTCTTACATTGTTACGAGCGACGAGACGTGAATATCCTACGACACCAAAACAACAGTTAATGCAGTGGTGTCATTCAACTTCACCAAAATCAAAAAAATCTCTTTACACGACTCGGAAAATGATTCCTACCGTTTTCTGGGATAATAAGGGCGTTCTTTTGGTTAAATTTATTGAACCTGAGACAACAACTACAATTTCTACGAATTAAGAAAGGCTCACCAAACTGAGAAGAGCGATCCAAAACCGTAAGCGTGGGAAACTGTTGATGGGAATAGTTCGCCTCCACGACAATGCTCGACCCACACCCATGCCACAACCAAGGAAAAGATTCACGATTTTCGTTGGGAGCTTTTTGAGCAGCCGCCTTACAGTCCCGACCTCGCACCTAGAGACCATTTCCTATCTTACATTTCAAACAATAGCTTGGTGGACAACGCTTCAAGAATGACGAGGATATCAAAACCGCGCTCATGAACTAATTCAATACTTTTTTTAATTTAATAACGGCCATCGCTAGATGTCTCCCCGTAATAAAATCGAATTTGTCTCTCATAGAAATTACTGGAGGTGGCTCGTTTTCATCGAACACTAGGAAGAGTAAATAAAGTAGGAAATAGCTCGAGTCCAGAGTATTACATATTTTCCATATAAGGAAAAACCTAAATGAGAACCCTGCGAGATTCCAGAGGGATTATCGAACAGTACAATTTAAAAATAAACTAAATTACTCAGAGAGCAGTTTTAGGATTTTACTCGAATTTATCTTCCATGGGAATTATTGAGGGTAGCCCGTTTTCATTGAAACGCCCAGTCTATTAGAAATTGTGGGATGGTTTGTAACTGTATATTGATTACCGTACTATAGCACTTCTACACTGTTAGAGTTTTCTGCACTCTGTACGACGAGTTTGTACGCTTTCACATGGAATTCTTCTTGTGCTTCATTTGGCGGTGTTCATCTGACTCGCAAAAACAGGCTATCTCGCGCTCTGTCCCTTTTCTAACTGATTAAGTCTTTCATTTTTGAAAGAGCATCAACATACTTGTTTCTCAACGAACAGTTCGCTTAAGTAGACTCTCTATACAGATGTCCGTAGAACTCCACTTGTGAACAATAAAGTATATTTTATGGTATTTCGTTGCCCGTTTATAAAATCAAAATAAAATACTTAATACAAAATCATTCATATAGTTTCTTTTCGATTACCCGATGTTATTTATACGTTATTCGATAAACTTGTTGTGTATACCACTAGTAATAAATCTTCCGTGTGGATTGGTTTATAGGCTTTAAAATATAAAATTAATTTAATATCCAAATACTGCTATTGAGAGTATTATAATAAATTCAGCGTACTTGCATACTTTTATACACATCCACGTTGTGCAGTTGTGCAGCTCGAAAATATATTTGTTAAAAACACAAATCGAAGCAGCAACAGCTATGTCAGTATAGGTATTAAAAGACCACTATATAATTTGCTTTGCGTCATTTCAGTTTTGAAACTAGCTATGGATCAGTAGACAGTAATGCAGCAAATAAAACGGATTTTCCAGTTGTGCAACCTAGCAACATAAGTAAACAACGTTTATAATGCAACAAATTCATCCGAATTCAATCAGGAATTGTACGACTGATTAACAAACCTCAAACTGCAAATTGAAATGCATTATTAAATAATGCTCAGGGTCTTGTTGCGTTACATATGAGTATATACCATATTAAAATATACAGAGTGGGAATTTTAAACAGTCAATCGCTATCGAATCGAAAGAAATAAATGAATAATCTCAAAACCGATTCCGTAGATTTAACAGGGAGTCTGAATGATGTACTTTTCATAATTATCCTGCCCACCCCTGTGCAACCTCACCTTGATATTTTTAAACATAAAGCTCCCTCTTGCGACGTATCGTAGGAACGCTAATAAAAATAGTATTCAACCATAATAATTCATTTAAGAGTATATCGCTAAATAATCAATTTCGCTTTACTCTAACTTTTCGAATGTAGTTCATCGGCGCCTTAATTATTAATACCACACACAATTCCTTGTTGATGCTGAACATACTTTGGAAACAATTAACGTACAATTAACGAACTAATTGGATTCACGGAACAAAACTAATTAACGATTTACCCGTCTCGACGTGAGACATCAAAGATGCCGGTGCATCATTCGAAAAAACGGATACAATTTGGTGGTCACAGTCCTTGGCTCCCGACCTTCGCCGTTTGAACTTCGCATAAAAACGAACGAGAGTATTATGCTAAGTGTTATACAAACAGTAACCATTATGTAATATTTCCCGGTAATAGCGATACCAATTTAGTGAAATGAGCACTTTCAGCTGTCAAAAAAGGTGTTACACTATTTTCATTACATATTACCAACATATTTTGGTTAGAGTTTGGAGACTGAAATTCTATTTTATATCCATTTTATAATATACAGTAGGGACATGTAATTTTTAATAGAAATTCGAAAATGTAAGATATGCTTGTATACATTTCCAATTTTTCGCAATTTAGTAAAAGTATGGATAATATATTGAGGATATACTGATTTGTTTAAGCAGGTGTAATTTACACATTACAATTAATCTAATTAAAAAAAACGCTCTTGAAATACCTTTCCTACATATACATCGCGGTTCGACACAAAGATACATTGATTATGAAGAAAAGGAGAGTGGTACTATAGCTGCCATGTAAAATTTGCTGATGTTAAACTTAAGATATTTGCTTTTGTGTGACGTAATATCAAATGCACAAAGCTACTCCATTATATGCATGATCTACTTATCAATTTACCTAGTAAAGCTCAGCACTAGAGGGCAGGTAATTAACTACAATAATGTTAAATAGCGTGCGAATACATTTAACATATAGGTATAATTACACCATCAATAAAATCGTCTCGAGCGAAGCAGCGCTATGAAGTCTTATTATTGTGTTAGTATGCATACTTGAGCGTAAACCAAGAGGTCAGAGTTCGATTCCCGGTCGAGGTTTATAAATATTTTTTATTCGCAAGAATTTCCCCACTTTGAATGGGGATAATTATAATTAATATTATAATATAATATAATTATAATATTTATACTTACACTAGAGGCAATTTATATAAAATATTTTTTCATCTAACATCAGAAATTGTAAAACTTGTAACATCGCAATAATCATTCTAAAACTCGACCATATTTTGTAGACTATACATAATTCACTGTCATAAAGCAAAAACTTTAAGCACCAACTCGAACAAACACAATAATTAATTACACCTTTAAATTACAATCACAGGAGTAGATATACCATACGCAAAAAGTACTAAACTTTATATTTAATTAGTATAACACTTTATGCTTAATTGTAATGTAATTGAACTGTCTTAACATAATCGGATGTACATTTATATACAAGTTGCAAGCATGGAAGAACGTATTTAAAAAGTTCAATATCATGCAACAAAGTGCCAAAACACTATGAGAATTTCAGTATCAAATAATATTGCGTTTTCGGTAAACCTTGAAATTTACATCGTTGACAATAATTCTTATATTTTATATAAATGCAATAGTTCGTATTTATACATCTAAATGGAAAAATGACGATTCCATAAGGAAGCTCATCAACTATTCTTAGTTTGAGCATAATAACATTCTCTACTCACTCTGTTAAGATAAGGGATTTACGATTTAATGCTATCATACAATAACTTAATAATGAGCAGCACAAACTAATTAATTAAATGAAATACAACCTTGTATTAGTGACTGGTATAGTTTTCCCATTTTCCGTGAATTTACACTTCAGTATATTTAGCTTGATACAATATCTATTAATTATTGAGTTGACTTTGAAATGAAATTACCTACTTGAGATATATATGTATGACTGATCTGACTCTTTAACACCCGTTGATTAAGCGTTTATAACTTGATGATAAACTATATTTCCCCACTAAAGGCCTTCCGAGATTTTTATGACGTATACGATTATGTTGAAAGAATTACCACTGGTAACAAAACAAAACATTTTGTTAATTTTGCTCGTATCATAGATTTAATAGCAAGAGGTTTTGCTGAAGATACTTAATCTCGAATATGAATTAAAAATACTACAAAATGTACTCCCAGTATAAAAGGGACAATGTGTGTAAGAACTTTGAAAAGAATTGCAATATCGTGAATATAAAAATGTAGATGTAAGAAAACTGATCAAACAGAAAGCACGAACTTGACCTTTGAAATGTTATATTTGGACCTTGAACATGAAAATGCACTGAAGAGCAACCGGATAAATTCTAAAGTTAGAGGATTCCTTCATAGAATCATTGTATAGATATTATTACCACTCTACATGATCACGCTTATTTAGCACTTAGTACAATTAAGGACAAATTACGATACGATGTTGATAAAAAAAAAACTAGAAAGGATTTAAGTAAAAAAACAAGCTAGAAATCTTAAAGCTGCCCCATAATAACAGAGGTAGCTGTAGAATCAAAACAAGTTTTTTGATTTAAAATATAATAATGTAGACAATATACACACCTTCAATCTATTCTCAAGCATAAAAGAGAATCTTGCCAATAAGTCTTTGTTCTGGATGTTTTCAGTTTATTTCAAGCGCTTCATTCAAAAAGACAAATAAGCGAAGTAAATCCATTAGCATTTAAACCAGTTGACTTTTGAATTACATGGTGTTTAACTACTTGTCTTAACATTTCCATAATTGCTAATATGTACTTAGCTCAAGTTTAAACTAATTTCACGTCAAGCAAAATCAGTATATGTAGTATGAAAATCAAGTTAGGCCATGAATTTTTACGATACAAATAAGGCTTTAACCAAAATTATAATTTATTTAAAATATCTTAGGTAAGTGGACAGCTCATCTTAAAACATAATATACGAAAAATTGAAATAGTTAATTGTTGAACATAGGAATAGAGGGGTTTACACTTCTGTAGAAATCATTTCTGGTTAAAGAAAACGTGAGAATGTAATAAACTGATTTCTATTACAACATAGTGTAACAGAAAAGAGAAAGTGTGACACGGTACTGTTATACATTTTACGTTAAGTGCCTCCATTTCATTGATTGACTAAGTAATTCAAAATTATTAATATTGTAATAGTGTTCCTAGTTCATATGGCTTTATGATCATGTATAACTAGAAATTAAATATAACAGTTCTAAAAATGATAAAAAATTGTAATAACACATCTTTGTTAATAATAAGAACAACCGTTGGTTACATTAAGTACCTATGCGTAAGCCTAGTGAAGTTGATAAGATAAATAAATGATTATTACTGCTCGAATTATCGTGTCTATATCCTTTAGTTCTTCTGAATTTTAAGACACTAGAGTTACGTGATATTAAAACGTTATGTTAGCATTATACTCGTAATATTCATGTGTTCAGCAAAGAGGACAGTTCATATTCTAAATTACATTCAAATTAATAAATTATTCCCACGTAGAATTTAACATTCCTAAAACACGTATGACTTTAAAGAACAGTTAAAATCAGTATTTGTTAAGATGTATTATTTTCAAGTGAATTAGTTCTGATAATTAAAGCAATTATAAATTTGAAAAATAGAATAATGTAGAGCATAAATAGGTATATAACTACTTAATACTACTATTACTTGGATCAAACTCTGGCGCGAAAAAAACCTTTGCAATTTTAAAACCTGTATCTATTTACAGCTAATTTTGAATTATATTGTACTTACTTATACTGCGCAGCCTTATTTCTTATTTGATGACTGGGAGTTTACCACGCTATTGTAATAACACCACTGAACATGCTTTGCGTAAGTAATAGTAAAATGGTTTATTTACTGCAATATTGGGTTATCTATACGTGCCTTGCATGTGTTATAACTAGGATTTACACGACATTAATATTACTCCGTTGATATGTTTCAGGGTTCATGCATTATAACTTTTTCAGATAATTTGTATAAGTAGACTACTTGAAAACAATAGCGTAAAAGTAAGTCAGACGTGCGCGTTTAAGGAAAATAGGACAACCATTACAATACAAATCAGTGTATTCAGTATGTGCGGCGTGACAACGAATTCGTTCTACAGAAAGGTCTTGTTTGTATCTGTATTCAGAATTTAAATTTGTGTGAGGCAGGTAACGCAGTTATAATAGTGAATATAAAAAATATATGATTTTTAAATTTATAATTTTAAAGGTGACTCTATACCTATATTTTTACGTAGGTGGATAGTGTTTCAAACCCGTTTTCAATGACTCTATCAAATGTTTAAAAGTGTTTTCGAACTAATGAGCTAGGTGGCACTATTTGCAAATTTAAGTCACCTAAACATGGGAAAACACATTCTCTATTGCATAAAACCAATCACGCGAATGCAGGCATCTGTGCTGTAGTTTAAAAGGTTGAAAAAAAAAGTTTGATGTTATAAACAGAGATTTGGACAAATTTAAAGGTAAATACGAGTACAATAAAATCTATCGAACTTTAAGATGAAGTACATAATTTACTAGAAAATACACAGCGTTCTGCGTGTTCGTAACGGAAAACGTAATATTTTAAGATATCGACAGTTATTAGGATTTTTGCGTTTGTAATAATATATTGTTTAAGGCTAGTATTTCTTGTTTGTAATAAAATATTGTTTAAGACTAGCATTTATTATAAGTACTACCTTTCTTTAAAAACATTTAGGTAACTTTGTAATAAAAAATTTCACTTTATAGCATCTTGTGTTATGCCTTAACCATTTTGTACATACAGGTACTTTTGTACTCTTGCACTGCCACTTAGTATATATTCTAACTGTAAATTTTACTATTGCGGCTGGCTAAACATGTCTTTTAGTCCATCACAGTACAATTTACCAGGCGTACATCATGTTGTCAGGCGTAGGGATTTCTCCTATTCGTAGAGATTGTTTCTCAAAGTAGAGATGTAGGAAAGGATTTTTTTAATTTATTGTTATGTAGGGATTTTAAGCTAAAATATTTTTCAGAATCACAGGTTCTTTTCGTATTTATTATTCGCAAAAAATAGATATAGTTTAGAGGATATTCCAAAAAACGGAAATAAAGTAAAAAAAATAAAGATTTAAAAATTTACCAAACAGGTGTTACATTACCAAAATATATTGCATTACGCAGAATAAATATACAAAATGTGTGATAAATATAAAAATATAAACGTTGCGGCAACAATGAGTGAGTATGTGAAAAGAACGTTCTATATTATTAGTGATTAAAAACATTAAAAGAAGTAGAAAAACTTTTAGCTATTCTAATTAGAATAAAATTATAAGTGAAAAGAACAAATACACATACTCGCATTTTTGCCATTACTGACCACAAGAGAAATTATTTAAGACATATTTATATGCCATAGAGTCTGCTAACGATGATGTAACTAGCTCAGAATCCGAGGGAATTGCTGCTATTGCCTTTTTCGTTTTGGTAAACATCGCATCTTTATAATAATAATAATAATTTAAGGGAAAAGCAGGGTCAGTAGGGATTTATGGACAAGCAAGACACTGCTCTTAAACATTCTGGCAACACTGGGGGCCGTAATGTAGTCACAACGTCTAACCTCACAACCACGATACACTCATATAAGTGTATCGTGCTCACAACTACGGTACATAACCTAAAAGTTATGCCGTGTTACCCCACACTTCCCAAATCTAGGTTTTTTGCAACCTTAAAGTTAATTATCCCGCAAAACACTACAGCATATGTCGCAAATACACACTGTCATGGATTTTCGCATACTAAAATATATCAAATAATTCGACAATTGACAAGTATCAGTCAAAGTAATAGTTGTGTTCACTCTGTTGACAGGCGGCATATTGATTTAATCGAATATTTCCACAAACGCCTGGATGCATCAATCACTTATAGAAACCCTGTATTTCTTTAACAGAATAATTCTTCACGATAACGGCTACCATGAAGACAAATTGACATTTTTTTAAGAACTCAGACCTGATGATTATGAAAGGAATAACAGAAATTAAATAGGAACTTTCTAATATTCTTTGGAGCGATGAGAGTACCTTTACCGAAAGTGGTGGGATTGGATACAATACGTTTTATTGGAGTGACTTAAATCCTCAATGGACGCTACACACAAATTTCCAAACTGGACTTAAGGTGAACGTAGATGCAGCGATACTTGGGGGAGACTTATTGGTCCTTACGTCTTGGAAGGCAATTTGAATGTTGGATTCTACTAAAATTTTGTAGAAAATGTGCTACTAAATTACTTCGAAGAAATACGAAATATTTGGTTTGATCAAGATACAAGATAAATCTTAATGTAAATTGGGTGCGAAATTATTTATCTATGACATTTGAAACCAAAGGATTGGTAATTCTGGACTCATAAGATGCCCAGCTCTCCATACCTTCATCCATTGGATTATTTTTTGTGCAGCTTTCTTTACAATTAGGTGTGCTAAACACAGTCCCGCAATACTGAAGACTTTAACAGATCGAATCGCCAAGGATGCCGTTTCATTTTCAGAAATGTCCTAGTACGAATTGTGAGTGATTAACTGGTCAAAGAATTTAATTATTGTATTTACTGCGATGGTTAAAACTTTGAACAGTATTTAAAATAAGAAGTAATGTAAAGAGTGTTAATCACGAAATTTTAAATGTTCAATTTATTAGTTAAGTACACAAAAATGTGTTATTATTTTATCGTTATTTTTACTTTTATTAGATTAATTAATTATTATAAAGTTAACAAAATTTTAAAATTATAAAGATAGTTAACAAAATATGGCGGCGATGATTTTTTCTTGTTTTTTTAAGAAGGAGTAAATATAAGGCATACTTGATAATGATACAAATTGAAGAAGACAAATGCCATTTAACCCGTTTAAAAATACCTTTAATTTGACATACGACTTAAAGTTGTATCTAAAAAAATAAAGCAAATGCGAACACGGGGAATGATAGGTGGCAGACGGTGTGTATGTATAGAATTTCTGTCTAGATTATCTATAAATGAAGATCTCAGAAGTCAAACAGAAGAAGAAGAAGAAGTAGAAGTGCTCAAAGTGACGTAAAGAAGGTGAAAGTTAAGTGTATTTTTTTGTAGGAATGATTTGAATAAAGGGTATAGATTACATAATTGTATTTCCTTTGTAAAATGTTTTACCTATAACTGCACAATATGAACTTGCAAAACTTAGTTACCTATTATAAAAATAATAAAAAAACACCTTACATTTATTTACACTAGAATGTGCAAAATAAGGACTTTTTTAATATATGTTAAACGATTGATTATGTTTCCTCAAGAGTTAAATTTAACATTTGCTAATGTGTTTTATACCAAATAAAAAGTACACATAAATAATTTGTGGTTTCGAGCTAATTATCGGCTTAAACCTTGGGTATGGCAACGTTTCTAAAGCCATATTAATGTCTTCTTCAGAACTAATACTGACATATACCTACTTTCAATAGCTTCAACATTAGAGAGGCAGGTAAAACGATCCCTGCAGGTGAACAACGATGATATGCATGTCCAAAAATTAAGAGAAAAAAAACGGCCGACGTCGAAAATAAATGCGTAAATCAAAACACGAACATTCAGATGAATAATTTATGTTCGGATTCTAGATTGTGTTAATGTTTTTAACTCAAAAGATCAGTTGCAAAAGACATCGGCTGAAAATATTTTAATGAACATAAAATCATTTAATGATTTAGAATGGACGAAGATCATCAATGAACATTAAAAAACGAACCTCAAAAAGCTTTTTGAACAGCCAATCTCTCAATTCAAATAAGAGATCAACTGCATCAGTAATGAAAAAGGTTAATTGGTCATACAGAAATAACATGGTCAATGAGAAAGAGAAAAATGACAATAGAAAAGTAAGTAAGTGTACTAAGTGAATTTTTCTTTAAAAGTTAAGAAGATATTTACGAGAGTGAATGCATTTGAGATTCTGGAGCTAAAAAATTAAGTGACACTCGCTCTAGAAGATTTAGATAAATAGATGAATGAAAGAAGTAAATGCAAAACAATAGTAGAAATTAAATCATTGGTAAATAATAAATGGCTTTACAAAGAGATGATAATGTTTCACCTATCACCAAAGTAAACGAGAATTTGTTTCAGAAGATAGCAACAATTGATGTGCTGGATTAAGAACCAATAATTTTGTACTATTTGATATTCAAAATAAAATCTGTACATGAATGTAATGTAAAAAAGTAAAAACTATGGTATGAGAGATTAGGAAATATTAATTGTAAATCCATAGGTAAACATATAAAAGTGACTTTTACTAGACGGTATAAATATAACAGAAGCCTTCCAGCTAGGTAGAGAAGCCTGATCATCGCACTACCAAAACCAGGAGTAAAATTGAATTAAGACATAAACTAGCTAGAATACCAATTGGATCTGCTTCTTGCTTCTTAAGGCACAAGTTAGAGAACCACATGCAGTTGTTTCAAATATTAATCAGAAGCATTTTCACATTTTCAAGAATATAAAGCAGTTGTTGAAAAAGAAACAGAGAATCATCAGCGGATATTAAAAATTAAAATGAGACGGAATATTTAAAGAATATAGCAGTTAACACGATCCATGCTGTTTAACAAAAATGTTCCTGCAGAATTAAAACTGTAAATGTTACTGTTGCTGAGTTAAACAGAGCTTAAAGGTTATGCAAAACCGACGATTAAACGACAATAATGATTATTGCAAATGGGTTGTTTTTTTGGTAGGGGGAAGAAACTGACAGTAATGGATTTAAAATATTTGAATGTGAGTCATATATTAAAATACCGTCAAAAATGGGCCACCAAAAGCAAAAAGCTCTTTGTTTACCGGCTACGATGTTTTATGATACAACTATATATCGCCTATGGGATAGTGACAGAAGAATAATATGTTATGTTATGGCGATTTTAACCTTAATGAAGGAGAGTGATCGAGAGATGACAATAAAACATAATAATTCAGTATAAAGTAAATATTTCTTGTTACATCACATGTACTAGAAAAATAAAAGCTACTGTTATGAGATAATATTTTGTCGGATAGATCGCTGTCTCTTGAAAACACTGACAAAAAGTTAATAGTCTGACGTTTCGATTACACCTGTAATCTTTGTCAAAGACGAAGAACCTCAAAATTTGCCTGACACAAGTCCAAACGAAATTATGGACGCTGAAAGCATTCACCCTCGTAAAAGCTACTGTTTTCAACACTAGTTAATCCCATTAATATTAGCGCAACTCGGTCAAGTTTTGAGCAATAATCATTTTTTTATTTTAATTTTAAACACGGAAAAAAATTCAATTTTGGAATGTATAAGAAACTCATGAACATTATGGATTAAATTACCTACACTCCAACTACAGCTGGAATGTTTTATTAACTGCAAAAGTGCAGCCGAAGTGATCAGTACATGAACAAAACTAAAATTTTAAGAGAACTACTTTAAAAGAAATCGTATGACTATAGAATGTCAAAAGCACATTCAATTGTAGCTGTCCCTTCTTTAGATGCCATTGCTTCTGTATAACTTTCTGGTGTTAATACTGAAGAACTTATAATGCAACCAATGTCCATCTGAGAGGCAGAACTATGAGTATACCATTATCCTCTTTTTACTATATATATTTTTTATGTTAGTATTCCCTTTGGTGTTTTCAAACTTGTAATTATGGCATAGTTTTGTCATTACAAATGTGAATAAAACTTAAAAAACACACAAGTTTATGAACTTATATGTGTGTATTTTTCATAAATAGGTATACGTATGCTGTAACGCTGGATAAAAAGTTCAATACAGTTTTGTATAAAACACAAAATATCTTTGTATACTACGTATCATATAATACGGAAAGTGAATCTTCCACGTGCACAGCGGTTAAAATTTTAAATTACTTTGTAAGTTTCCATTACTTTATTTATTTGACTGTGGATATTTTGAATGCTCTATGTTAAGTCTGTAAGCATACAAAGTTAATAGCTACGGAACGTTTCCTTTTCTGTTATAAACATATTTATATTTAACTAATCAAGTTCACTACAAAAAATTAATACGGCAAGCAATACAACGAAATTATAATGCTTCCTTAGCGCATTATTATTTAGATTATATATGAGTCGAGTCGGTCCTTGTAGTGTTGTGTGGAAATGATCAATTACTGAATTAAATTTAAATTTCAACGACTTTAATGCTCTGAAATTGTCGCAACAAAAGGCAGACAAGGTTCATTGACTCAGTTCTTTGCGTRGAAGGTTTCTTTACCTACCCCACAAAAGTACCAGGTAAAACAGAATACCTAAAAGTGCCTAAACGGGCAAGACTTACATGTTAAAAAAATTGTACGGTACTCACCTAGAGCCACTAGAGCGGAAGTATTGTAGTAAGCTATAATATGTAGGTACCTAGATGGTAACTTAAGGTTTAATAAACGATTGGTAACGGAAGATCGGAATCATTTTTGACGGCAATGATGAACTTTGGATTCATGTAAGGTCACAGAGTCACGGTAATTTAGCTTCAGCTTCCCCTACCCACTAAAAATACTTACTTTTGATATAACGTAGCACCTATACCTTTATCGTACCTCAGATGAATTGACATTACAATCTGATATTCTTTTAATCTTTATATTGAGGTTAGCCCGTAAGTAAGATTTGTTATTGCTGAGTGATAATATCGGAACAGATATACAGCATTTTTTGAAATAAAACTCACCTGTAATACTTAACGTTACAAATAAATAGCTACAACGCACCTCACTAGCACAATATCGAAATGCCCGCCGTTTATTTTAATACAATTTGCTTTAATAACAAATCCCCCATACATTCGCAACTGCCTCTGACGCCATCTCGAGTTGCACTGTTTCTGTTTCTGTTCCTCCTCGTCACTCTGTTGTTGTACAGCATCACCCAACCATGCAACATTGCCGACTGGAAGAGCACTATACGCTTTCGCAATCAATATTTCTGGCGGCAAGTTTAAATCAACGATCGTTCGGACAGAAAGAAAGACGGTAATCTATCAACATTTATTCATTATCGGTGGTATTAACGGATGGTTCTAAATACAAAAGTCTATAAAATAATGATCCAACTATTCCAGCCAACAATGGTGCAATCCAGAAAACCTGAAATAGAATTAGTATAGTCGTAATGTTCATACTGTGTCGCTCTGTCGCTTACGGATAAAGCTCAATACACCGGTGTATTTCTGCCTACTAGAAAAATATTTACTAATACTGGGTGGAGTTTGTAGATAGGTAATTTCTACTATATGCACTACTATAGGTTCGAGATAGTATAGGAAACCAATGGAAATTAGGCCAGATAAAGTGTGTTATCAGCCGTTAAGCCAACCCTATAATATTTTGTGAAATACGCAATATCTGCAGAAAAACCTTTTGTTATAGGTATAAGGCTAAAAATTATGATTATTATAGGGTGATAAGCAGGCACTGAAAATATTTTCAAGGTTTTTTTTGCGCTGCTAATAAACTTTTAATAGAAACTAACAAATTCACAAAAAATACTAAATAGTGAATTTATGAATAAAAAAACATACTGGTATATGTCATATACTTTTATGTATAGATTTTTACCAGGTCTCACATATCGAGTGTCGATAAAGTGAGTAACGCATATAATTCAAAATATCAAAATAAGGGATATTTGCAAATAATCGGAAAAAAACGCTGAAACTGGTAAATTAAATATTAAAAAAGGTTCATTTTGAGACGATTGAAACAGAACTGTCTGTTATTATCACAAACATATGACGTCATCAATTTTTTTAACAGAACCGTATGAATTTTTGTCACACGAGTTTTTATTATCTTAGGAATTCAAGCATTGTTATTTGGCATAATAATAATCAATATAGGCACGATTGGAAAAGTAGTTATTTTACATGTGCATAAAATGACGTTCAAAAATTACATAGAGAAACAGGCAAGCAAATGTTCAAAGTGTGATAAGTCAATTTACAATCTGATACACCTATTCGTAATATATCCACATGAAACTGCGAGAAAATTGTTGTAGGGAGTAACGTGGGTTAAACCAGCTGATTGAACTTTATGTTCCTTCTGACTGCCGTATAATCACTTGTTAAATATCTTCAATTAAGAAAGACTGTTCTAAAAATAACAAAAACGTCGACTAGTATCAGCAGATAAAAAGTTATAATCTGTAGATTCCATTGAAACTGAATAGTAGTATCAACAGTAGTATTTAAAGTTCGGGCAATAACTCTGTAGGTACATTTTTGTTAAACTGCTAGCTAACTACTACAACCGTAATTTCTCTTTCCAACACACGTATAAATACGTATTCCCTCTCCTTTCAAGTAGTTCTGACAGTCTTTGTCATTAAATGCATAGGTATCTATATTATCCCATTTTAATTTTTAATATCTGTAGATGATTCTTTGTCTCGTTTTTCAACCACTGCATTAATTCTTTAAAGCGTCAAAGTGCTTCTGATACGTAAGTCTGGTTCTGTAGCTTATACAATTTCAGGTTTTGGTATTATGCTATGATACAATAATTTCTTTATGTGATTTTCTGGTCACTTATTTACCTATTTGGAAGGGTTCGCTCAATTAGTTTTCTCTTATTTATTTATTATCATTCGCATAAGCACCGACACAGAGCAGGGGTATGTAGGGGAGTCCATAATATTGTGATTTAACGCAACTTACCTATATAGTAAGTTACATCCCTGAAAAGTTATAGGCCTTCAAAATGGGGTTTCAAATTTCGAAAAAATCAATATCTCACTTATACTTGAACTTGAAAAAAACAAATTTGGTACACGTTGTGGGTGTATCAAGAGCAGCATTCGAATGTAATTAAAGTTCAATTGGAGCATTTGAAATGATTGATAAGGGATTATGCACCCTTAAAATATGAGGCAATTTTTTAATACGTTGGCGGACTTGAAAAATTTATTTTATTTGGAATTTAATTCTAAAACTTTTTTTACTCTTGTTATTTTGCAAGAAATCTTATTGTTTTCGAGAAAAACCTGAATAACTGAAAACATGTATTGTAGCTGTTATTTAAAATTATCGAAAATTTTAACGATGGCTATGAAATTAAACGTCAGGCTTGACAATCAAGTAAACAGTTCAAATAAAAATACTTTTATAGAACAAAATATTGGCAGATGTTTCTCTATGAGAGATTACGGGATTAGGAAATCTTCTCCGATTATATTCAACACTTATTCTGCATTTTCCTTCACAGAAACCTAATACTAATAGCATGTCAACTTGTTCACTAAATGAAAATCTCCAGGTCATTTTCACAACACTAAATTTATTTAGTGTTCAATTTACCTGATTATCAAGTCTGACTTTTAATTTCATAGCCATCGTTTGAATTTTCGATAATTTTAAATAACACCTTCCAATACATGTTTCTAGTTATTCAGGTTTTTCTCGAAAACGATAAGATTTTTTGAAAAAGAACTAGAGTAAAAAAGTTTTAGAGTAAAATTCCCCATGAAATAATATAATAATTTTTCAAGTTCGCCAACGTGCTAAAAAATTCTGTCAGATTTTAAGGGTGCATCGTCCCTTATCAACCCTTTAAAATGTTCCAACTGAACTCTAATTACTTTCGAACTTTTCGAGTACACAACGTGTTCTTTTAAGTTCAAGTATATGTGAGATATTAATTTTTTCGAAATTTGAAACCCCACTTTGAAGGATTATAACTTCTCAGCGGTGCAACTTAGTAAATCACAATACTTTGGACACTACTACATGCCCCTGCACTGTGTCAGTGCTTATGCGAATCACCCTGTATTTACACAGGTTGTTCAAAAAGTAAAGAAAAAAATGTTCCACAACAAAAAGTAGTTCAAACTTCCAAAATCTACATACTTTTTTCGATGTTAAGCCCCCTCAGTTCTAACACACTTTTACCAGCGTTCTTGCCATTTTTTAAACACGAACGCTAGACCTCCGTAGCTTTGATGACCTCGTGATTGGTCTTGAATTTCAGCCCCCTGAGCGGAAACTTGATTTTGGAACAAGCAAAAATCGCAAGTAAGAGGCTAATTGTAGACTGTACGGTGGATGGAGTGTATGGACTGTTGCGATACCGCGAGCATTCAAGAAATCTACTACAGTGTGAGCAATATGGCGCCACGCATGGTGTAGTAATGCAATAAAATTTCTGGGCACTTCTCTACTGTTTCTTGAGAATGTCACAGTCATTTTCATCTCCCGGCAGGCCATGTCACAAAGTCTAATAATATATAATAATAATAATAATAATAATAGTCTAATAATATGACTGTTGCTCCTCCAGCTATAAATTCATAAGTGGTTACTACTCTGCCATTACTATATAATTTAACAAGTAAAATTTGCTGTAGGAGATTTGGTTGTCTTTCTCTGTTTAACACTGTTATTTTTTCTGTATAACTGTCATGCCGTTCACTAACTCCATCTGTTTTCTTAGAATCTCTAGCTACTTCCCTTTTTTTATGAAGCAGATAATCTACTCCACACACCTTCTTTTTCCTGCAAGCTTTAAGGCAACATAGATTATTCTTCGTTAAAACTTCCCATCTCTTATCTTATCTTTTTGTAAAACAGTTCCCTTTGCATCCAATCCATTGGTGGATTTATACACGGCCATAATTGTTTCACTTCACTTTTTCTTTTCATATCTACCATAATCTTCAAACCTATGGAAAATTTTCTACAAAGCAAGCAGCTTTTGCTTTTCGACGTAACCATTCAGAACAAACTTTTAACTTGACGGCTCTATTGGACAATAACTGAGATCCTCCTCACCAATTCATCCAAAATATATGGATTCAATAAATATTGTTGTGTACTTAAAGTTTCAATTGTGCTTGTTAAATTTGTGACGTCATTGGTTCATAACATCTAGACTACACTATAGACCAAAGTTGATATTT
Organism: Rhyzopertha dominica; assembly: GCA_025024175.1. Classification (NCBI taxonomy): domain Eukaryota; kingdom Metazoa; phylum Arthropoda; class Insecta; order Coleoptera; family Bostrichidae; genus Rhyzopertha; species Rhyzopertha dominica. Next base: position 34,255,698 of record QCXZ01000001.1, on the reverse strand, counting down.
CGTACGAGTTTTTACGTTACATCGTTGCTCTAACTTTTTATCCATGCTGGACATGCTAGGCGAATATCGGACATACTTTACGCGAATGGTAACATACGTCTACTCACTGCACTGATCTACTTGAAACTTGGTATGTATATAGCTCGAAGAACGGGCTACACGGTATTAGATGTAGTATTACGACCATGCTTCTACTCATCTAATTCTTCTCGAACCAGTGTCACTTAATGTTTTATGCTTTAGCTTCAAAATCACAAAATCATTCACTCTCGTAATTCTCTTCCGGACGTAATACATTTACTATTTGATTTTTTCCTCATTAGCCATTTTATTTAAAAATTATCAATTAATATCTCTTTTTTGAATGGAGAGATTGGCTGTTCAAGAAGCATTGTGTTATATGCGGTAAGCTATTTCGTAAATTTGACAATCATCTCAATGTCGACTCGACATTGTTGGTTACTTGCCCTCCAGGCGTCTTCGCTAACAAAATACCTGATCGCACGCTAACCTCGGCTCGCTCAAGAAAAAATAATCCATTGTTCAGTTAAAGCTAAAGTGACCATTTTTAAATTGTAATAATGGGGGGACACTTTTAAGATAGCTAACTAAACGCAAACTAACCGAAGTTTTTTTATAACCACAAAGAAATAACCACCTGGAACGATAGCACCTATATATTTGCAAAATGAGATTACCAAACTGTCAAATATATGATGCATAGGTAATATACATATACAAAAACCACATACATCAGATGGAGCTTGGTTTTAAGAGTAATCCTAGATTGTTTTGGACGTACGTAAAGAAACTGCGTAAGGAAAATGATTATCCTGCTCATATGTCTTTTCAAGGTGAACATAGTGAAGGCACAGCTGATCTGTTTGCCAAGTACTTTTCGGGAGTTTATAGCAACGTAGAACTTATCGAGTTTCTAGGCTAAAAATGTCTTTTTTATATGACTTTTCTAATAATGCCCGCCGTTTTTATTAATGTGGTTTTTTGTACAAATAATAATACCAGTACATAGAATGATTACTGCTAAAGTAACAATTTAAAATGATGAAAATAGTAAAAACAAAGCAGCACACCATTCTGGCACAGATAATTCCAGGTGACGGAAATTGTCTCTTCAATGCCATCCCACTCAAATACATGGGGAGAACTTCACACAACAAGTACATCGTAAACATACAAGAGAGCTAAGAGCAACAACTGTAAGTTGTATCAGACAAAACATCCAAAGATTCGAATCAGCTTAGAAGAAATTGTAAAAGGAACTACAGTCAAAATATCAAGAAGCAGGACAACGAAAAGGAATCTTGTTACTCCTAAATGACCTAGAAAGAGAATGATTCTGTGGAGGAGAAGAAGTAATGGCCGCTACAGCAGACATAATAAATGAGAGAATCACAGTTTACACGTAAACGTTTTGTTAATAATGTGTTTTAGTGTAGCGTCCTTGTGCTCGTGTTATGGTTGTTATTGTTGTCGTCCTTACTGTGAAGTAGTTCCGTGTATTTAGCCAAGTGTATACAAAAAGTTATAAAATTGTGGTACAGAAAGTCTACGCAGCACATTGGTTCATGAAACAGATATATGGGGGAACATTGTCCAGCAATAATAACACATAAACCAAGCAAGAAAAATCACACCAGACAAAACATGTGGAAGTTAGGCAATAGCTTGGAAGAAAACTGTACAAGGTCTACGATCAAAATACAACTCAGAAGAATCCCAGCGCTCATAAATGACTTGAAACAAAAAGACTTCAGTTGGAGAGAACAAATCTTAGAGGCAACACCAGAAAGGAGTAAAAGGAACCACTGCGATAGTGCGATAGTTTTGTCTAGAGATCAGGAAGCCATATAAATAAGCCCACGACCGTAAATAATCTGTAATCTATAATATATAAAAAATGCACACATTCAAGAATAATCTCCTAGATCATCACCCCATCTAGAGCTCCAGCAAGCGATCGGACAAACAGATGAAGTCACACAAGGAAACCTCAACATCATCATGAAAGAGAAACCTAAACAAGATACAGAAATCGAACAACTACATAAAATTGTAAGAGTTTAATTCACATTGTGTCCTAGTGTTATGAACTATGTTATGTTTGCGTTACTATTATCATTGTTACGCTCGGTATAGTGATGTTCCATGCATATAGTTAAGTGTATACAAGAAATTACACAATAGTGGTACATAAATTCCTGGAAGACGAAAACTACCCTCGAAGCACAGAAGTAGCTTGGAAATAACTGTTTAAGAACTACGAACAACGTAAACCTCGATGGAAAATGCCGACATAATCTCAGCACTCTTAAGCGACCTCTAACAACAAGAACAATGCAGCTGAGCCAAACCGGCATCAAACACATCAAATACTAGGGACACATCTAAAGGAAAGAGGCAAACCACACGGAAAACTTGGGAGCTAAGCGGAGACCAACGAAAAAGTGGAAGACCGTGCTTATACGAAAAACAACTATAGAGAGGATAATTCAGAAACCAGGGAAAATGAAAAATGAAATGGACCAATGATGTCAACAGCACCAAGAAAACATTCAAAGAAAATGAATGTCACCTATATAACCTTCCCATTCAGTCATTAGATTCCCTTAACATGCGCTAGGCAGTCGCACTACTAGCAATCAGCATGTACCTCTCCAACCCAGCGTAGACGGCCGGCCCGGCGGTATATCCGGGAGTGGCAGAAATGCTGACCGTACGCTGGTTTAATCAATCAATCAAACTGACACATCATGGTAACCAGAGATTTCTTTGAAAAATTTATTGATGTTCTTGTCAACTAATCCCGTAGCTCCAATAATAACGGGTAACGTCTTGGTCTTCATGTTCCACATTCTGCTGACAATGTTATAGTCAGACGGAAAAGCTACGTCTATTAATAGTTTTTATGCGTTTTTTGTTTTACAACAATGGTTTATTTACTAATATTGTTCGGTCAGTGTGGATTTGCATATTCCAGAGCATTGTAACATCTTCTGTTTTATCTACTGTCCAAGGTTTGTGTTCATACCATTTTGGCGATACAAAAATATTGCTACTGCAGCATTTTGTCTTTGCCACAAATATTTAAACTAAGAGCCGTAAGGGCATAATTTGCAACTACGACTAGTTTATCACTTCTGGTAACTGTTAATCTACGCAAGCATCAAGCAATAAGAAAATGCAGAAATTACCTAAACTGATTAGCATTTGTAACCATGACAAGTATGTCGTTATGGCTACTGGACCATTTACAACTAACAAATATATTAGTTAGAATGCATGTCTATGCTGTGCTGTCTACACCTCAACCAACTGCAGATAGATCTATTTCGCTGTCATTACAGCTCATCAGTGCAGTTTAGGTCTAGTGTAGACAGCATGGCATGGAACTGGTTTTGCTTATATACCAAAGCAATGGTAAAATGAAAGTGAGAATTTAGGATGGCCATGCCATCTGTCAAATTGAAGTATGCAGTTGCATGCCAATTTGTCAGGCTACAGGTCACTTCCTTTAGGAAGTAGTACGTACCCGTTATGGCAGCTAGGTGGCTTTGTCATCGTGTCAGTGTAATGCTGACAGATGGCATTGCCATCCTAAATTCTTACTTTCAAATATATTAGTTGTGTCCAAGCGCAATGAGAAATTTTGGTGCAACAACTGAGACCCGGTTAAAGACAACAGTCATTTTTCAGAGTGTATTGTTGCAGTCTCTGTATCCATCTAGCGACTTGCAGAAAGCCAGAGTAATGCATCATGGTTAGTTCTTCTAAGGTTTACTTAAAACCTTAATGTTACTTTTTTGCCGTCCTGCATAAGCAACAGTACAGCCCTAACGCCGATTTCACGTGCACCCTTATTTAAAAAAAAAGTTTTATCTGCTGTCACATGCATGCCACTATCAGGTTATTGGGCTATTACTTAAAGATGATTAGTTTTTTGAAAGCTCGTTTGGGTTGTGTAAGTTGATTCTGAAGCTTCCTTAGGTCGCCTGTAGCTAGTCTAGGTTTTCCATCTCATTTTACATAAAACCAGTTCCATTAGTCATTCAAATGTACCTATCTGCATTTCATTACAGTGAACTGTCAAACCGATGGTAAACTTKTTTGGTGGTCACATTAGTATTTGCTGTTATACTGCACCTATTTTCAAGTATTATTATTAATAGTAAACAGCAAATAAAGAATTAACTGATTATTGCTTTGTTACATTATTCTGCGTGACAAAAGTGCAGTAGACTCGTTTTTGTATAGAATGTTATCTTACACAATGAAAAGGGAGTCTTAAAAAACAGGCAGTGTAGCATCAGAAATTAACACAAAACGTGGTAATGTAAGCATCTATATTACACACTTTTTCAAAATATGAAAATAATCGGTTTGACTGCTGTATTTAGAATTTAAACCAATTTGTTTTTCATGCCCAATCTGGGGGGAGGGGGAGAAGAGGAGTGTAAAACTTCGTTTCCAGGATTGGAACCCATCAGAACACCTTTTTAACGACATTTCAGTAACCGTTAGTCGTACATTATTTTCAAGAAAGATGTTCAGTAGAGGATCAAGTGGTTAACAGCTTTTTCAAGCAAAACTAATAATATATAAGCTAAAAGCCGTAAAATGCGAATATTGTTTACAAAAAAACTTTTTGAGACATTTTTTTATTTTCAATTTTACAAGTAAACTACTTGAGTACGACAGACCCTATTTTATACATAAATTTTAAATTATTATATTATTATTTTAAACAGTTTTACATGATTACAAATGATAAGCGTCGTTAAGGATAATTTATCGAATTTACTGTCAGAATTTTCAGTTCAATTCATTTTTAGGCGGTAGCTGAGTTCAAATAAAAATTGTTGAGCATATGTGCATTATCAGAATATCGTATTGATATTACCCTTTCCATTATTTACAACATATTGCAGACTTAAATGAATTGGCACCCAAAGGTTTTTATGTGCAGGAACTTTTCACCAGAAAATAGAGGGCGCTAGTTACGCCGGCTTCTATATTAGACAGTCTAGCCTTTTTGTCTTTGTAATTGTGACATTTTCACGGCAATATAATTTTACTAAATGTTGTGTTATAGGTAAAAAATCTACTTATTAAAAGTTGGAAAWCTGATGTAGTACACCTATCTGTGCCAGCGGGACGCATTTTAAAAGCTTGCTTCAGGTAATTTATTATTATTAATGAAATAAAGTAAATTACTTAACACTACTTGTTAGTAATTCTCAATTCTTAAATACGTACGCCTCTCCGTTCAATATACAAGTTTGAAAACAATATATAATATTTACCCAATGGTGCTGCCAATCGCCGTTCCATAGTGCTGGTCCGAAACTTCTTGCAGGATTGATTTGAGTTCCAGTATAAGGAGACTATCGAGAAAATAACAAAATGTAATTGGATTGGATACTGAAAATTCAGGTTGACTACATCTAAATTTGGCACAATGTTATTAGAACACGGGTATCAACACTTTCTAGCAGTATTGTTCATATGTTCCTATATAAGCATGATATCAGCGTACTTTAGTACTACAATAATAAACAAATTAAAACAATTGGACGATAATGTACAATTTATATAAATACTAACGACCCACCCTGGCTTCGCACGGGTACTAGAATAAATTATACCTTCAACAAATACCTTCCAGTCGTCACCTCCATTCGCTCTAAAAGTGTGTTTATATTATAGGAGTATTTACTTTGCTGGCGACTGTACACCTATCAAAATAAACACAAGGTCATTTCAAGGATTAAGACGCTACATAAATTCGCAAAAAACCACTCGATTGCCATTAACAAAAAATACTCTCAAATGGAAATGTCCTGACATACAGAAACAAAGTAGGCTAAGAAATGAAAAAAAAACTCTTGTTGCGGATATTTTGCTATAATGTTCATATTTACAGAAATTAATCGGTCATTCTATATGTTTGATCAAAGCATTTAGCAATAATATATTGTTTTACAAGTAAAGAAAACCCACTTTTCTTACGCGTAAACACGTGATTTTTTCGCGTATATCGCGAAATTTACGGTAATTTTAAAAATAAATTGTTTTTCCTGTTCTCAAAGTAATCTGTGTCAAGTTTGTGTAGACTCGTCGACACAGAAATAAAAGATCACAATAGTAAATAAATAATTTGTGATGAAGCTTTCCTGCAAAATGAATCAATCAAGAGAAATTAAAGACGAAATTTTGGAATTAGTATCAGAAGCAGAGAAGTTTGCTAGCTGCAAAGTCTAAAGCAAAGTACGAAAAAGTTTACTAACAGTTTTGTCTCTGGAGAAATGGCAAAAATGTGCAAGGAGCAAATGAAAACATTCCAATTGCGTACTTTTGTGAAAAAGTTTCTTTCATTTATGAAATTTATTCCAAGAACTAATTTTAAATATTCTTACAGGTGAAAACTCTTAAAGCTTCAACACTGGTCTGTGTATTCAATGCTACGAAACATTGTTACAGTTAAACGAAAACGTAGACATTTCTGCTTATGAAAAATTGCTGGCATATCTTAAACATCAAAATGACGGTTATGTCGGAAAAAAGTTAAAAGTGTTATCAACGGACAATGTGAAGAATTTCATTAATAATGCTCCTGATAACAACCTTTTCCTTATGAAGGTTGTGACAATAATAGCATTGCACGCAGCTTGTCGCGTGGAAGAACTGCGACTTCTGACAGTTGATGAAGTAGAAGATTGCGGACATATCTTAGTAGTTACATTACACGACACAAAAACAAGAAAAAAGTGTCTTAACAGCAACATTGGAAGATGGAATAGACGGCATGGAGATTTACAGGAAGTACTTGAAGCTAACACCCAAACGTGTGGACCACCGTAGACTCTTTATATATTATAAAGGGGGCAAATGCACCGTGCAACCAATTGGTATAAACACCTTCTACAATATACCAAGGAAAATTGCCCCGTTCTTAGGACTACCGGAGCCGAACAGTTTCACAGAACATTGTTTCCGCAGAACTTCAGCGACTTTTCTGGCCGACAGTGGAGCCGCCGACATTCAAGTTTTGAATAGACATGGTGGTTGGCGTGGCAGTGGAGTTGCAAAAGGTTATGTGGAAGACAGTATAGAAAATAAAGTATACATTTCAAAAAGAATTTTTACTAACTAAACTGAGCAGCAATCTTCGATTATCTCTGCACCGTCAACATCGACAGTATACGAAACATTAAGTGGAGGAAAGAACTCCAATTTATCAGTTTCTAAGTCTCTTTACATATCTTCTAGTATAGTGTTTAATAATTTAAGCAATTGTACACTTAACACTCATCCTAATAAATGAATGAAAAAAGTGTAGCTAACAAGAAATAGTTAAACAACATTGTCCATTTCTGTCAAATACACGAAAAAGTCTAATTAACTGCCGGCGTCACTCAAAAGCTAGAATATGTACCTGATGAGAATAACTGCGATGTTTGTTGACCAATGGGTGCGACGCATTCATTTTTTTGTGTAACACCTATGCATATTAAAGATCTCGACCGTCTCATACCGGATCCATACTAGAAGGACGTTTAAAAAACAAAATGTAAACTCAGATCTTTTGCAGCTGCATTTGGTAAACAAATGAACAAAGTTCATACTGGACAGTTTTGGACGAACTCCCAAAATATTGTTGCTTGTCGGAATCAAAGGATTTGTTATTTATCAATGTTTGATGAGATACGGCGGTGTTTCAAAATCCGTATTCGGCACCTGAAAAAAGTTTTGAAAATGGATCACGTTTCCCTGTATTCCAATGTCGTCATTATTTAACCTTGAAGACTATTGTTATAAAGCTCTTCTTGCTTATAACATAGTTAAAAGCTCATTTAAGAGCCTAATTGTTTCAAGTTTCACATATTATTTTAATTTGTTTTATATGCTAATAAATTAGAAAATTGATTCTGTTACTCGCTATCCACAAGACAAAAGATTTGATAAAGGGTGTTACATGGGCGTACCCAGCTTTTGGTCAGGGGGGGGGGCAAAGCAGGAACATCATGTAGAGTATAATTGAACATAAACAGAAATAATAAATGTTTATAAGATATAGGTACTCAAGTAATTAATGAAGTATTTATTCCATGAATAACCTTCGTGGATTTTCTGCAAGGTGACTTAAAACATCTTCTGTGAAATAAAGACCCAAATTATTTATATGTTTTCTATGTACACTGATCAAACAAAGCCCCTTTTTAGTTTTTTTGTATTAATTGTTGAAATGTAATGTGAATTTAGAAATTTGGTACACCGAATATAAGACCGATTCTGATGTGATTCCATATAACAGTAGTTAGTTGAACAATCTTTATAGGAAAATGTAGAAGAGCTAAGCAGAAATCGTGTTATGACTCATCCTGACCAAGATCCTGACAACGATTAGTAACAACAAGAATGTTGCAGTTACAGCTTCAAAACGCACATGGCATCGATTAAGCTTGGAAACCATTTGACAACGACCTATTAGAGAAGGTCATTTGCAAGGGTCAAATATGAGTTCTGGATGAAAATTGTGAAATACACTTGCTTGTTACAATTTTGTAAATAAGACAATATTTAGGTGTACACACATAATTAACCAGCTAAATGTTTGGGAAATTGAAAGGCCCCACAGTTGGCAACCCAAGTCCAGGGGGGGGCAGCTGCTCCCCTTGCCCCCCTACGGTACGCCCATGAGGGTGTACAGTGTTTTTCACGGGAAAAAGTGACAGCGACGTCAAGTAGTAACGTCATATGCGCGGCGAGCTGGGTTGCCTATGTACAGTTATGTATTCATCACGATACCAGTGGCGTGCCGGAAATAGTTTATGGATGTATTGCTGGAAGTATCGGTGTCGGGGTGGAATGTAAATGGCGTAGCTCTCCTTCCTTCGGTGTTTCTTCTTCTTGCCGCTCTTCGAGATGTTCTTTTGCAACTTTTCAGACATCTTGGCTGCTTTACCGCTAGTCTACTAAACCGGTTTCGACGCCTATGGGATAATTATTCCAACAGCTGACCTTGTTCGAAAATAGAACCATTGCGCAGTGACGTCAGTGATGGCGCCCTGTCACTTTTTCCCGTGAAAAACACTATACATGCTACGAGTACGGTACGGGTACGTCAAAGTCCTGGATCAAAACAAACTGAATTGCCATAACGTGCGTGTGTTGGGGGTGCAATTTTGTAGCTTTAAAAGAATACTTAGAGCTGTTACTGTGTATGTTTGAGTAGCTTACACTCCTTAGCTTTACTTAACAAGTATTACAAACCGAACTTGCATTTGGCTACAATGTATTGTTGAAAAACTTAACCTACAATAAGTACGTGCGTAGAGCATTATAATTATTTACATGTACCAGAAAATGGTAACTTGCTGGGTCTATTAATGTTCTATTTATAATTAAAAACAAACATATAAACTTTGCAGCACTTATTTTAGATTGTTTTTCAGCAATAGATTGCAACTAAACGTAATTTTGGTTTGTAATACTTACTGTATAATACGAAGGCATGTATACTACTTAAATATACACAGCAACACTTCAAAATATTGTTTTAAACTAATTTTGCTCTGAACATTGAGTGTACAAACTAAATTTTCATTTAGTTGCAATCTATTGTTAAAAAACAACCTAAAATAAGTACTGTAAAGGTTACACGTTTCACCCTCATTATAACGCGGAAAGCCCAGGGACCCAACCCATTACCATTTTTTGGTACAACTTGTAAATTGTAATGCTCTACATGAGCACTTAGTGTATGTTAAGCTTTTGAACAATACATTGTAAGTAAATGTAATTTTGGTTTGCAATACTTGCCAAGTAAAGCGAAGTGCACACTACTCAAAAATACACAGTAGCACTTTAAAATATTCTTTTAAAACTAAAAAATTGCACCAACCACTGAGCTCCCTTACGAGCGTTATGACAACTAGATTTGTTTTGATACAAGATCTTGACTTAACGCAGCAAAATGTCCGACATCTACGTCAGACTAATATAGCGTATTAATTTCGTTACACTTACAAAAACAGACGCAAGTACAGCCACGAATAAACCAAACTTCATCGCAACCGAGTCTCCTTTGTTTTCATTTCTTGGATCCCATACGCCACACGTAAACAATACCAATATGAAGCTGGCTAAAAGTTCTACATAGAAGCCTTGGAGTACACTAATTTCCGAATTAATAAACGGCGAGCACACTCCAATAGTGTCGTTATTACCTTTGATGTACTGGCTTGCGGTGAAGGGCTAAAACACAAGTTGTTATCTAAGGATATTGAGTAACATGGTTAAAATTACTTTGAGACATCCAAATCCGATGACAGCACCGATTACTTGAGCGACGATGTACAGTGGTAGCAAATTTAAGGGCAGAAAACCAAGTATAACCGCAGACAGCGACAAACAGGGATTAATATGGGCACCTGATACATGTCCAAAGCACTACAAATATTCATTTCAGAAACACTCATAATTAAGGCACGATGTTTATCAACTACGAAAATAAATTTAACGGCATCAAAGATGAAGGTATACATAACAAAAAGTAGCGCTGTATTTACATTACTTAAACAGAGCAAAACTGAWCATGTTAAATTAAATTCCGTTAAACGCCAGCCTATGATTAATACTAGTTATGCAACGATTACGATAATTATTACTTAAAGGTTAGGCGTTCATTTTATATAGGGTTAATATAGAATTAAAATTKAACGACCGGAAACTGCTGAAGAGGTCTTCTTTTAAGCTATTTATTAACTTGTAAATACAGTACTTTACTACTTCTTGAAACCTTGCAAAAGTAGTTTTTCCTATATAATATTTGCTAACATACTTTACATTCTTATTATTATTACATTATATAATTACACATAGTATATAGCACATGAAAACTGATCCTTACAAAAGACATTACACACCATACTCGTTGATAATCGATTTATTAATTCGTTACTCCCTAATTAGTCGCTTATGAAGCATATAATGAATACCTCTACAGTAAGCTACCTTCCCATAGAATGATGCATTTGCCCGGCGCATTATGTGAGTGATTCAAGGACGCTCACATGACGTATTGATACGTTACGTTACGTATAGGAAAAAAATTAAAAATGCTAATAGATTACTTATTATGCAAGGAATGTTAACATTTAGTATAAAGCTTCATAGAAGATAAAATGATTTAATGTGGTAACCGTTTGCAAAAAACCTTGGAACAGAAATACATTTAATTAATTTTCATGGCGTTTGTTGTATTGTATGCCAAATCTTAGTAACAAAATATTTATCCCTTTTAGAATTTGCTGATCCCTTTTAAGTAAGTAAATGAAAAAAAAAGACGTACTTGTTTAAATATTAAGGTTATTTTATGATTACTGACATTCTTATTTCCCTCCAATGATTTTCCAACTACGCTTTAGAATGTTCATTCGCTGGAATTTTTTCAATATATGTACTTAAAACTGTTCTGTGGTTATTTCAATATAGAATGGTATAGATATGCTGTTGTGACGGCCATTTTGTTTAAGGTAAATTAAAGAACATAATTAAAAAGAATAAAACTTATCTACTGGAGCAATAATTGACTTAATTATGTCGTTAATTTTACAGAAGGTAATGTATTTATCATACAATTTTTTATAGAAATGTTTTATAAAAGCTAGCAGCCAAATATATGCTAAATCTAGCATGTTCATTCACTGGATTTGGCGGGAATTCTCTAATTTATTAAAAATAATTCTTATCAAAGTAAACACTTTTAGAGCTACAAAATATTACAATGGGACCTGGAAATCCAGCGAACGAACAGTGAGAACCAATCTTTGTTCACAGGTGTTCTTTTACTAGGTTTATCGAATACAATTATGAAGACAAGTGTACAAATAGTAATCCCGACAGGTCGGGTTGCAAGTAGCCAAATGATTAGAATGGTTTTAAAGAGAAAACCAAACATTTCTATAAAAAGTTGTGCTTTAGTTACAGAAACTGGGTAATAATACGTAGAAGGTTTTCTTTCTGAATATTATAGAAGATAACAGCACTATATTATTACATAAGACGTATGTTGAACAACAACGAAAAATGAATCTTGAATATTTTGTTATGGACTAGTGAAAACAAAGAAAAATGTAACGACATCTGGAAAAAGCATTTACACTGGCCCAAAAGAAGCTCCAATCGTTCCAGAGCGTTAATGTAGTATGCAACTACTTCAAATAAATGGACCGACTTCAATAATGAGAAACAGAAGGAAAAAGACGAAAAAGAATATAATATACAAAAGACGAAAAGAAGATCGACGGGTCTTGACTTGCAAAGTCAGCATCCCTATAATTCTCCAATTAGTATCCTACACAGACCTTCTTTAGCTGATTATAGCGGAATCATCGACGATGCGTTTAGGAAACATCCTGCCGAATACTACGTTATTTTTAATTCCTTATTCAATCTTTTCGAAAATTTGTCAAGGGGTCATTATAAAAAATTAAGGATATTAATGAAAATAGAACATTAGCGAAAGATGAAAACGATAGACACAAAACGGAGGAAAAAATAAAACAGAGGGACCAAGAACGGAAAAACGGCAAAAAAGAATAAGGTAACTATCGAGAAGAAAAAAAAATAGAAAAAGTTGAAGAGAAAAGAGAAAACAACAACAAAGTGAAAAGAAAATGAAAAGGTGGTGGTAGAAGAACAAAAGCTAAAGAATCAATGCAGAACAACATTTTCGAGAAATAAAGATGAGAAGATTCCATTCGACACTACTTTATTTTGAAGTAACGAAATACAGGGTTTCTACAAATGATTCACGCAACGCGGGCGGCGCCTGTTTGTAACTGCTGCCAAGCTACAATAAGCTGAATAAGAACGCTGAATAAGTACTGAAGGTTGCAGCTCAAGTTAATCACGAAATTAATGGCTTTATAAAGATTTTCGAACCATTTACGGTTCCATTTTTCTGTCAAAGGTAAGAAATTACAATAATTATTGGTATAGTAAGTAGGCTTGTGCTAACCTCTATAGTCTACGCCCTTGCACTGTAGAAGCTTTGTGTAGTGCAGCTAATGTTACTACCACTTAGTTTGTGAGTTTTACAATTACGGAAGGCTAAAACATGTTTCAGTCCATCATAGTACGATTATTTAACAAACTTACTGTAGCCACAACTTCACAATTATGATATATAACCTAAAAGTTATACGAAAACGTGTCACCCTACAGCTCCGGGATGTGAGCTTTCTGCAACCTTAAAGTTGATTATCCCACAAAACACTACATAAGATGTTGAAAATACAAACTCCCACGCATTTTCTCATATTAAAGTATATCAAATAATTCAAAAATCGACAGATGACAGGTACCTATACGTCAAAGCAAGAGTTGTGTTCACTTTCCTGAGTAGCAGCAAACTGATTTAATCGATAATTCCCATAAGCGCCCTGGATGCATGAATCATTTATAGAAATCCCGTAGAAATTACCCAGGCATTGTAAAAAACTTTGAAAATGAAGACTACGAAGATAATGTAATAGAAAAGAGTAACGAAAGTGTGACGGTGGCGACAACAAAACACTAAAAATGAAATTGTTAAGAAAATTTCAGAACTGACCTCGGATATTTTGTTGGAGTTGGGTAAAGGAATTTAGCAATCAGACTTACAGTGCTTACTGCTAATATATAGTTTAGTTTTTTACTTTTATAGTATATGAAAATGAATACAATGTTCTTCACTGGTTTATCTTTGTTCATCACCTGGGTACTCATGTTCATTTATTGGTGATTTGGCATTTGTCAAACAATTAAAAATGAAGCATTAAAATTAACTTTTTATAGTTTTATCTGGGCATTTAAAACAACAAGGCTTTCCAACCATATAAAAACATTTGTAATCAAAACCAAATTCGTAATTTGTCTTATTTGTTCATTCACTGAGCGAATTGACCGTACAAGACAGAAAATTAAGAATTAAAAAAGAAGACAAACTGGCCTACAATGTAGTAAATATGGATCCCCACCAAAAAAAGGCAAGAGCATTTGTACTAACTACAAAATAAATAGCTACACATGGAAGAAAATCATAATTATTAGCATGTTAGCGCCAAAAGCTTTTTATGTCAGAATATCACTTGAGAAAGGTTTAAGTGAAATATTTTTGATATAGACTAAATGTTAAGGTACACCAGGTGTTACGGCAGACCAATTCCGGTGAAATCCTAAAACAAGTCGATTTTATTTCGGAGAAGTGGAGAGCGTAGATTAATACACCATTTTGATGGCTATTGAAAACCTATTTTTAAAATGTGTAAACTCATTTAGTTTTTCGCAAAATTTTATAATTCTCATTAGCCATTTTTGAAATTACATCAAATTTTGCAACTTATATGCTTGCCCAACATTTTTGAACATTTTTGGAGCCAACTGCTGGCACTCAAACCCAATATCTTTGATGTTATTCCCCCAAGAATGCTGGTGGTGTTTTAAAAACCTTTGACTTAAGTATACCCAAAGGAAAAAATCTGGGGATATAAGGTGTGGACACTTTGCTGGATATTCAAATAAGTCATCAAGGAATTGTCTGACAGAAGCCGTCCTGCTGAAAACCTAGTTCATTTGCATTCAACTCCTCAATTTGTTCCATGATGTCAATAACGCGAGTATAGCCTAGCATATTGGGATAAAACTGACCGCTCAGATTTTTCTCATAAAAGAAAAAACCTACGATATGATTAGCTAATTAACACTTACACTAAAATGTACTAAATGCAAACACAAATAGTTAAATATACTGCAAAAATTATAACACTACTAATTCAGTAAACCAATATTTAGAACACTATATACCTACTGCACTTAAAAAATTTTGAAACTCCTGGTTCGCCTTCTTAGTTCGCTTGCTTCACTGCTCTTCGCATCAGAAATTCCCGCCATGCGCCAGACCGCGTTATGCCATCTTTCTAGATGTTTATGGACTAATCCTATCAGCTCACACGTAGCAATATTTACACGATATACAGATATATCAGTACACTTCCGAATGTTTAATAAAGCATGTAAATACTCCATGCGATTGTCATCAAAAATGAAGTTATTTGTGCAGGATAACGAAGTATATTTTATGATGCATATAATTACGAGTGTCGGTTTAAAGAAATTATATATGGTATATGCTATAATACATACTCGTATATTGAACTTTAATGCGAAATGAAATGAATTTACCTGTATAGCTCCCAGAACGGCTAGTCCAAAGGAAAGAGCTTTATGCAAAATGGGAAATACACCGTGAGTTATGCCTTCTACACAACCTAAACATCCAATTAGTACTAATATTGCAGTTCCGAAGCATTCTGCAAGAAATAGTTGGACTGCTTCTATGATCGTTATTTTTCGGTATAAAGTTATATATTGGTCTGAAAATAATCAATAGACTAGACAACTGTAATAGGTAAGTACTACCTTCTTAAGACGTACCCATTGTAATAATTATTGTATTGCTTTTAAACTCATATACTTATAAAAAACATGGATCTGACATTAGATGTTCAAAACGCTGTTACTTTTTTTGTCATCAATGTCAAGTTCATGACGCTTTAGTAAACTGATAATATTCTTAAGGTAAAATAATATCTAGTATGCGCCAGTCGCGTCAGTATCATACAAGGTGTCCCACATATATGTAGTCTCGAAAATTGTACGATTTACTTCATATTTACCGTAATTGTATTTCAGGGTAACATACGATGTCATAATCTCAAAATAAATATGTACAAGTTCGATACGTGAAATATGCAACCACAAAATAATTTTCTAGCACATTAAAATGCATGTCTATGCTGTGCTGTCTACACCTCAACCAACTGCAGATAGTACTATTTCGCTGTCATTACAGCTCATCAGTGCAGTTTCTAGCACAATTCGGCTCAAGGGATCAACATTGTGCCAAATCTACTGCTGTGTTTTATTGACATACTCAAAATGTTTCTTTTTGTACAAAATATTTTATTTATTTAGTAAACACGTGATCTGTATGATGTGTTCGCAGAAGCGCGTTGAATAAAAGAACGTTCGAGAAAAGTGAATAGCTATTAAAGGAAATACACGTTAGTGTTACCCGCAGTATGGCTCTAATAACAATAGCTTTCTAACAACGCGCAAAAAGCGTCCTCGATTCGGATGGGGTTGGATCACCACATTTATGCATTGTTACCAACACTTCCCCCCGCGACAACCCCTGGATCCTCTGTCGAAATCTTCACTAACCCTTTCAACG
The DNA here is from genome assembly GCA_025024175.1 of Rhyzopertha dominica. NCBI lineage: Eukaryota > Metazoa > Arthropoda > Insecta > Coleoptera > Bostrichidae > Rhyzopertha > Rhyzopertha dominica. Next base: position 34,239,401 of record QCXZ01000001.1, on the reverse strand, counting down.
ACCCAATAAACCATATTGCAAAACAATCTCTTCTTTATACTTAAAGTAATCTTTAATTTCATCTTTCAATTCTTTTCCACTTTCTGGTCATCCATTTAACACATACTCTCCAACATCTTGTAATATTTCGACCATTTGTGTAAATAATGGTCAAATCTTCGGTATCCAAACACTATTGCTAGTGCCTCCTTTTCTATCTGTGTGTAGTTTCTTTAAGCAGCAGTTAATGTTTTCGATTAAAATGCCACAGGTTGTCCATTTTGAATTAATGCTGCTCCTACACCGTACTTACTTGCATCGCATTGTAAAATAATTTGTTCAGCTGAGTTGAAATATCTCAGTWCAGGTGCTTTTGTAATTAACTCTTTCAACAACTTAAAAGCCTCTTCACKCTCTTTTCCCCAGTACYATTCTGTTTCTTTATGCGTCAWTTTTCTTAAAGGTTCAGATACTGTTGGGAAATTTGGTAAAACTTTGCTCAAATAATTCACCATTCCCAGAAAACTTTGTAGCTTCTTTACATCTTTTGGTGTACCGATTTCTTTAATTGCCTTGATTTTGGAGGGATCTGCTTTCAAACCATCTTTATTAAATGATATCTAAAAAACTTAATTTCTGTTCTTAATAATTTTTTTCATTCGCACGTCTTTCAGTCTTTTCAGTAGCGATTGCAGATGTCTGTTGTGATCCTTTACTGCCTCATTAAAATCAGCACCAGCAATGTGCTAGACTCCTCAGCAGTCACTGGATATATCTTTATTTATTTTCCCCACTCCTTTAAATACATTTTTGTATTTATCTAAAATTTTCTGTACTTCATTCATAGTAACTTTATCGTGATTTTCGACAGTGTTTATTATGTTATATACTTTAAACAAGTTTAATTTTTGACAAACATTTGCAGAAAGCAACGGCATATGTTCACCTGGTACAATTTGAAAAACTAAATTGTATTCTTCCTTGTTCCTTCTGCACCTGATAATTCCTTCTCAAACTGGCACGATGCTCCAAAACACTTCAATTTTACGGAACTCTTCTGAATATCCTTTTCACCAGTTATCCCTTTGCAGTTTTCGGAGTCCAGTACATTGCATGTTGCTCCGGTATCCAACTGACAACTAACTACTTTTTCATATCCATTTACCACAAATCACAAATTTGCAGTTAAACAAGTTTTTTTCTCATTTGTTACCTTCTAAACTAATCCCGTTTCTGCCGGTTCTTCGGTAACTTCTTTCACACCTTCTCTTTTATTTGTTCTAGGCATGCTTCTTGTTCTTCCGTAGCCTAAAAACAAACATGCCCACGCAAAATTATCTCTTTCCACAGTAATTGCACATCGCTCCTTTAGCCGGACACTTTCCTTTTTCATGCTGTTTCAAACAGTAAGTAATGGGGTCGTCCCACACATTAAAATTTGATAGTTTTAACCTATGCCTCTTATTACTTACATCATTAATACTAGTGCTAAGCATCTATTTTGCTTTCAGATTAATTTAACTCGTAACAAACGGCGGTAGAAAAAATTACCCTGCTTCAAACCTTTCCTTAAATCCGCCATTAATCACGTAATAAGTTCCTAGTTTCCGTCATGCGTACTCTTACAGCTCCCTAGATAGCAGACGCTCACTGTTGTCAGCTTTATAACTAGCGAGAAATACGAATAATGCAATGAGAGTGTGAGAGGGGGACGAAGGTATAACTGTCAACGTCAATGCAATGTAAACATAAGACATAACCTGGTGATAACCTGCAACTGTTGCTTTGTTCTTTGTTGTGTACGGACGCTTTTCGTTAGCATTCTTGCAACACGAAACAAAACACTTCTTAACGTAAACCATTCTTACATAAAAAAACAACGGAATTTTTTTCGACAACGTCTTACTCAACCACTTAGGTCCCGTTGCACAAAGCGTGGTTAACCAGACCTCCTGGTTAACACGCGGTCAACGGGCAATTGTCATGGAAACTGCGCTTTTTAAGCGTCCTTCATTGGTGCTGCCTATGGCAACGGCTGGTTAACCGCGTGTTAACCAGGGGGTCTGGTTAACCACGCTTTGTGCAACGCGCCCTTAATCTGACAAATACAAATAAAAAAATCGAAAGTCTAACCAAACTATGTAAACTGTAAACAAAATCGCGTGGCTAGAGTTAGGCAGTGTTGCCAACGTGACCGATAGAAATTCCGCTAGATTGCCGCATCGAATCCGCTAAAATTCTTAGGTCACGGTAATCCAGTAATACAAAACGAAATTTTTATTTATTTTATTACAAATAATGTTAGGTACATAGACATTATAAATAAAGTACAATATCACTTACTCTAATATCACTTAGAACTTACACGTTATGTTAAGGAATTAAAAATTTCACTATCGAGTTCATCTTCTACCTCCCTCTGGTATGTTTCATTGCTTTTAATTTTTTTCAAAATTTCTGGCGGAATATTGAAATTTTTGCAGCAAACCGTTTTCCTTCGAAGTCCATTTCTTATGGCCATAATGGCATTAAGCATAGGCAGTCCCATTTTATTCCTTAACTTAGTTTTTACGATGTTCATCTGACTAAACTGGCGTTCAATTTCAGCATTTGAGTGTGGTAAGCTCAGCAAAGAAATTGCAACGTCCGTAAGCTCTCGAAAATTATTATTGCCCTCGGAATCTTTGTATTTTGAAGCCTCTGCCCAAAACTCATATGTGTCTTCAATATTATGTCATTCAACTAAATGTATTTTGCGCCATTGGTTCTCTATTATAGCGATGTCTTCATCAGTTTTTCTTAAAAAGTGCAGAAGTTCGACGATACTGGCTTTGTTGTGCCACAGACAGTTATTTACCGAAAAAGTGCTCATTTTAGACAATACATGCACATTATCTGATATACGGTTTTTAATTTCTTTAATTAAAATTAGTACAAACTGAATACATCGCCGTCGCAAACCATTTTCATCGGCAAATGCCTTTTCTAACATCAATTTTAGGTGATTTTCGAATAAGTGTCCCAAGTAACATTTATTATCTGTGTAATCTCTAATGTTCTGTGTAAACACGTCAAATTTGGGTCTCATTTTTGGTATTATAACCATATCAGTCAAAAATTTTAGCAAATTAAGTACTTCGTTAAGTAATTTTGTTGGATCGGCTTGATTCGATTCAAAATATTTGTTGACTTTGGTAACTTCAGAGAGCACCGGTTTCAAAAAACATATGTAAGCATAATTTAAATCGTCACAGTACATCTGATGTAGTAAATCTGCTGTATAGCATTTTTCATTACCTGATTTATTGATTTGAAAATGGGTTTTTAACTCCGTCCATTGGGAATAAATTCTGTTCACGGCTGCTTCTATTGACAACCACCTAGTACCGCAAGCTTGGACTATTTTTAATGGTTCCGCACCATCGTTATTGTCCGATACAATTCCTTATATTGCATTTGTCTCTGAGAAGATTTAGAAAACCAATCGTAGGTTTCGCGAATTAAGAATTCAAGGTTTCTTGGCAATTCTTTTGTTGCAGCAGATGCAGCTAATTGTAAAGAATGACACAGGCATCGAATTAAAATGATGTTTGGGTTATAAGCCAATAATTTTTTATGTACTACGTTATTAACACCAGTCATCACCGACGCATTGTCAGTACCCAAACCTCGCATGTTTTTAATGTCTAAAGAATACATCTTTAATAAGCACTCTACAATTCCATCTGCATTTGCTGCTTGCAATTCTCCCAGTCCCAATCCCGTCGATACCATTTTTGATTGATTTGTGCTAAAATATATAATTGCACAGCCTAAGTACTTGGTAACAGATATGTCTGTAGATTCATCCAGTAAAATACTAAATGGGCGATCCCCAACATCTTCTGCAAGATCTTTCACTAAGTACGGTGCAATTACATTTTTTATAATAGCGGAACATTTACTACGTCGCAAATGTAAATTATCTGCCTCCTGGCCTAAAAAAACACATAGTTACAGAACCGGGAAACTAAAAAATTGTACTTAGCTACCTTTAAATGACATTTGGCACACCGGAACTAGATGATCGATGGAAGAAATTGCCGTATGGCAGGCAACAAATAGAGCTAATCTTATATTTCAGCATGCTTTGCAGATTCCAAATCCTTATGGCAACACAATTTCTGTATTTGCTTTATGTTTTTTAGAATGTGCATGAGATTTTAGATCACAGTATTTTGCTGCTAATGTACAACAACAAAATGTGCACTTGGCGACTTTACCCTCGGTAGATTCAACAAATGTTAACCACGCCTTTAAAAGAGGATCTTTCATCCACACTTCGCGAAACTTTTGAGAATATTTTGGAGCCATTTTATTCCATCTGTTGGGTAAACACTTCATATAGTAGGTACCCATGCAAAACAGTATATAAATCTTACCTTTTGATAAACAACAATACACTATTAGCAATCTTACACTCAGGACACTGATAAGAACAAATGGAAAACGAATTCAACCTTGAACTAAGAATTTTATGTAACAACTGTAGGGGTTCGAGAGCAATGTAGATAACACCATGCCATCTAGTGGTCAGTAACGGCATCTCTGCAGGGAATCTGTAATCTGTATTGTACGGATTACTGCGTCATCTGTACGGTGATGGCGACAGTCTTGGCTACAACGTGGAACACACAGACGCTAGCTACACGTTAGTTAAATTTTACATAGGAGGTAAAATAAACACGAATTGTATTTCCCAGATAAGGAATTACAATAATACATTTATTTGGTAAATCTATAACCCTTGCAACTTTCTGTCTTAGATGGTTAATTGAAACAGCTAAAAATAATCTAAAAAAGTTCTTGCTCCGCTAAAATATCCGCTAACCGCTAAAACGTAATTTTTCCCGCTAGGCGAGAATTTTATCCGCTAAATTTAGCGGCAAAACCGCTAAGTTGGCAACACCGGAGTTAGGTTAGGGTTATTACGTTGCATATGGGAGACATACAGCCCGTGCGATGTTGTCAGTGGTACTTTAACGTTTTCTTTCTAACCACAGCCAGAGACAGTCCTGCTAGTTTCAAAATTTATCATGTCGTTGTCATAGGTAAGTATACAAACTTTAAACATTGTCAAGCAATAACTCAAGCGTCGTTTAATTCCTTATAATAAAAACATTGGTTCAACAGCAGGTTCGACGGTTACAGTGTTTTCGTGTTTTAACAAAAGGCCAGTAAATGCGCTTATTATATTGAACTATTCAGTATAGAATAAACTGACTGAAGAGTGATTTAAGTTATTTTCACAAATACGCCTTAAGTTGATTCATGAAAACCCCATATCAAAAATATAGTTATCATTGTCACAATGTCAGTTTATGTGTACTTTCCTCACTGCATCGCGAAAATTTGCCCACATTGGCAACGCGACGCAGCTGAATAAAAATGTAAACAAATAAAACTGGCAATGCCGCTAGAACACAGGTGTTTTGTTGAGGTTTCTTGCTTTCGTCAGCACGCGAGCTATTTACGTCATCTCCGTGGCGGAATATCGAGGAATTTGAAATGGATATTGAAAATCCATACTTTCCCATTTTTTTCTCAGCCAACAAGAACCGAAAAAATCGAAAAAAATGTCTTTGTGTTTCATTTTCTATGTACATTTTAAATGTAAAATAAAAAAAAATGTGGGACGACCCCATTGTAACTCTTTTCACCATTATTACGCCTATTTCAATTCCATCTCTGCTTACTATTGGATCTTCCGTAACTTCATTTTCTGCCTCTGGTTTTTAATGCGTTCACTTCTTCAGTTTTTCCTTCATTCAGTGATTTTATCTGCCTTTTTGAAACCTCTGTCATCCTGATGGTATTAATCGCTTCGGGCAGTGTAATTTTTTTATTACTCCATAGTTTTTCTCTTAAACCCAAATCCTATATGGAGATTATCAGTTTATCCAGCAATAACTTGTCAGCCATGACACCATATTCACAGTTTTTAATCAACTTTCTTAACTTATTTATTTAGCTATCTACATCTCCATTTTCTTGTTTTGCCAAACTGAACATAGCTCTCTTGTAACGTTTGTTAGTAGTAGGTGTTAGATACGTTTCTAGTACTCTAAAAATACATTCGACGTTTTCTTTGTCAGCAGCAGTTATTGGCCAGGCGAGGCAAACGGAGATTTTTGTTGTGTGTAGTTCTTATATTAATTTAGTATATTTAATGTATTAAATTTACTCGACACCAAATAACCTCCAACAATAACTGTAGCTAATGGTTCATAAGGTTTACTCTTTAATTTTGCATTACATTCTTATTCCGAGATATAAAAAGCAAAAAATATATCAAAATATATCGATGTCTTTGTTTTAGGTAGGTAAATAAATAACAGCGAAAAAATAAAACAACCGCTTGATCAATCTTGGATAATAAACGCATTAGGGATTAGAACTATTGCCCAGTTCAAATGTACCTCCAATATATATCATCTCACATTTGTGTTTTTAAAGATTCAAAGTACTAGTCAAAAACTCAAAGAGCAAAAATAAGAAGTAAACAGGTTAGCATGACAAAAAGATTTGTTTCTAATAAAATAGAATGTTATAAGAACAAAATTACGAGTAAATATGAGCTGACAAAGATTGTGTCTCACAGGTTTAAAATTAATTAAAGGCAGTTAAGAGTTTAACATATAACTGCATATATGTACTACATAGTTTCTTTTATTTTTACTAAAGTTAGTAATACGTTTTAGAATAAAGCATGGACACTATAAAGCGTCAAAATGTGTTTGTTAATCAAACCAAAATAATATCCAATTAATTACAAATACCGAATCAAAATCACAACMATCTAGATACAACTAAAACCACAGGTATTTCAAGTGAGATTATAGCAACCTCTATTTCCTTTCATAGCTTTTGGTAATTTCAATTAAAATTAAGCTTTTCATTAAATCTTTTTCGTCTAGATAAGTGTCCTTTTTAGAAATTTTTTGCTCTATCACTTCATTATTGTTCTTATTTAATCTTGTACTTATTTAACGTATGACTTTTATGAGGTGTTGTAAAGTGCTAAATCACATAACCACCGTATCGAAGTATCGTTTGTCCGCATAAAATATATTGATGTTTATTTAAGATATAACGATATATAAAATTTAGGCATTATCTTGTTTTTAATTGTACAATTACAAAAGCAGTCTTCCCCTCCCCGGTTGTTTTTTCCGGCCCCCCTCTAGCTTGTGAGCTGGCGACACTCTTGGCCACTTGGTTCACTGGTGCATCTTATCACCTGACACCATGTTATATTACGTTACGTGTTCGTATTAATGCACTAACTACATCGTAACCTATCATTTATTCACTACTGAAACACTACATTGAATTTTATCAAACTCATCATACATATGTCATTCCATGTGCATCTCATAGCCTTTATCTATGGTGCATCTCTGTCAGAATTACATTACTTTCCGTACATAGTTTGAGACGTGTACTAATAATTTCTATGCAATAGGTTTCCGTGGCTATCTCTCATTACATTGTTTAATTGGTCGTAACAGAAATTACCATATATTTTTTGTGATATGAACTTTGTTCTAGTTTTTCTGAGACGTCTTATTTTTCCGATGAAAAAACTGTTCTTCAGTTTAAGGCATTCGGGAATTCTGCTTTTCAATCATTGTAGTAAACATTCCTTGTAGTGCCGTTGGAGCMCGAAGATAATCTCTGAAAGAAAAGAAATGGACGCCGTCKAGAAACAATTAAACGTCGAGTGMCATCCATCCATTAATCGAACTGGAATCAACCATCCCTACGACACCCTAAGTGACAGGCTGATGAAACCCATACAGCTCTATGACGATGAAGAGTACTAAAACTAAGTGGTGGTGTTATGGGGTATATGCACTGAATTTTGTAGAAATTCCCGCGCGTTGTCAGGGCAACGCAGGTCGATCTGGTGATTGCGCGGTAACAGGAGGTTTTCTGCCGTTCCTGGCGTTTTCCCAGATGATCTGCTCGGCACTATCCTCGGACTAGTCTGCTGGTCGCGTTCTCTTCAAACCTATCCATACTCTCGCCGTTTTCAAACTTCTTTACACACAGAGCCTGTTCTGTCCATTGGACCACATTCTTTTTTCACCATGCTGTGAAATGTGCGTGATTTCCGATATTCGGACTTCCTCTTTCTGAAGATTATCATGTGAKTATTATAACACAAATAATTATAATTGTAACCTATCTTTTCGAAATTATTATTGCTGTCAAGTATTACTGTGCTCTTTGCATGAATCCCAAATAGATGAAGGAAATGATTACTTGAAATATTGTTGTTCTTAAATTTCATTACTGTATACAGTTGATTGCATAGTCTATGTTAGGTATTGCAAGTCAGGTAAAATTTCAGAAKTTCAAGCCGTTTGAACACAAAATATTATATAAATATATACTAGTATAGAGTATAACTCCTTAACCGCATTGCGACGTGTAAACAAAGGTATTCTGGGAGTCAGGCATTCAGTTTTGATCCTTTATTTAAATGTCGTCTAATAATTACATTTTGGAGTTTTATATTTTCAAATAATCGGTAGATTTTTATTTGTTTCAGCATATAACATTGACTTTTATATAATGGAAAACATTTTTAGATTTCTATCTATACCTGTTGCTCCTTTATAATGAACTGTTCTAATGCAGGTGCTAACTTAACAATTGTAACAAATATTCACTAACTGTACACAATCAAACTGGGTTGGTTTTTTATTATTCTCTTCGATCACTATTGCATGGATGAGGAAAGCCTTTAACAACCACAAAAAATTGAAAATCCAAAACGTTGTTTGAAATGTTAGTAGTTTACCTAGTGTCAGTTCATTATAATTGAAGACCTTGGTGCAAAAATTGGCCAGGTACACTTTTTCATGAAATTAACTTTCTATTTCGCTTTCTTAATGGAGGCATTATAAAACGCAAATTGCATTTCGTAATAGAGCCATTACGATAACGGAATTTTTTATTTTCCAATGTTGGTATCACTAAATACTTTAAGGGAACATTAAACAAACTCCAACTCGTAACGTTGTGACTGTCATGGGTCTTGTGAAAATTGACACTTAGACAACTTAAGAATGGCAGGTAAAAATTCTAGAAATTTTTAATGTTTATGTAATCTTACATTTTTTATTGTGTAAAAGAGAGAAACCACGCAAAATAAAAAAATGTATAAAAAAACCTGTTTCAGAAGGCAAAATAGCATCTTATGAAACTAAGATAATATATTTTCGGAAAGATCGCTGTCTCTTGAAAACACTGACAAAAAATTATAAGTCTGACGTTTCGATTACACCTGTAATGAAACTAGTTTTTTAATACAGGTACTATTTTGTACGGGTTATGCATTTTCAACCATCCTTGACTGTTTTATGTGAAAATTAGAGAAATCCGAGGTATATCAATAACATCTATTTGAAAACAAAAATTTTGAATGCGTCAAATTAATTGCAAGATCCAGAATCTTTTTCCTTGTTTTTTGACAAAGGTCAGGTCGGGTTGCATCAAGATCTACAATTAGAATACGTCAAATGTCTGAATGAAAATGAAAAAAACAAATTTAAACTTAAATAACTCTGAAATAAGGCAATGAAACGACGAAACGAATGAATGTCACTTGAGTTACCTTCTTCTATGGTCGATGGAAAAACATCCATTGGTTGATCTTTTATGGCTTGAGTATATTATAAAAAAAATGCCTGCTTTTGGGACGTAAGTACTCGGAAGTCAGTGTCATAACATTTTCAATTAAAATAGTGTGTTAAAGAAACTAGTTTCATAAGGCGCTATTTTGTCGCACGCATCCAACGTTTACAAAACGAGACGAAGGCGAGTTTTGTAATGGATGTTAATTCTGTGTGTTAATTTTTACAAGATCCATGACAGTTACGACATTACGAGATGGAGTTTGTTTGATGTTCCCTCGGAGTTTTTTAGTGATACCAACACCGGAAAATAAAAAATTCAGTTTCGAAATGGCTTCATTAAGAAAGAAAAATAGCAAAATGCTATGTAATACAGTGTGCTTTTTTGTGGTACATATAAAGTTGATGATGGTTTCTTCGAAACAAATCGTTGTAACTACTAGGCCAATATGTAAGTACCTACTATCTTGTAGAACAGCAATGAGAAAGCTACATATATTTACAGACTCTTTAAATAGCTCTAGCAAAACATGAAATCAAATTCGTACAATATCGTTTGTTTTCTTATAACTTCAGAAGTATCCACGCTTTTTGTACAGACTGTATTACACGTAAGTGGAAACTCACTAGCCATTATTAATATAACTTTACCTTCTTTCAATTTCAACCTATGTCAATACACTTAGTGTTGTCTCCGAGAATTTCCAGGTTTAATAAATGTGCTTAAAAGAATACGTATAAAATTCAAGAGGACTGTTTTAATTACCAACGAATGAGAGACAAAATTTTACAGCCACGCATAAAAGATCACAAAAATGTTTTGTCAGCCATTATACGATAAAAATGCCCAGATTATTATGAAAATTACTAGATAATTAGTAAATTTTTTTATCCTTCAACAGCATTTAGGAAGATAGTACGCTAACTCTGAAAACCTAACACTGACTTGAGATTAATGATGTTTTTTATATATATTATTATAGTTTACATGTAAGTTTTGTTTTAATTTAATATCTTCCGTAAAAAATATCTGCAGGGCGTTCAAACTACTGAAATCTTTGTACGCAGTGGTATTTCTCATATCAGCATTAATCGATAATGTTCGTAGCAATTTAGCAGACATCCAATTTGGAAAACGCCCCATTAGCAACGAAAAACAGGCGAACTACGAGTAATACTAACAGATCACCACCGCTGTTGAGCGTCCTTCATAATCGCATTTCACCCTCTACCCATACGTGGGCCATATTGATTTTAGAAACATTAATTTTGCCATCACACAAAGCTGACACGCGAAACGTCAATGCTGCTATGATAAAGGGCATTTATGTTAAACACGCAATTTTTGGATCATTACTTCAAGCTGAACAAGGGACGAAGATTAATTTCGCAAGGAACTCCCTAATGACTCTTAAGCAACCTGTTTTCTCGTAGTTTGCTTTGTGCTCAGAAAGTTTTTGTTTTTGTAAACAATGGAGGAAATGCAGGACTAAAAACTATTTTACTTTAAAGTGCGCTATCTAACCAGGACTCAAAATTAAACTCAAGCTTACAGCTAACCGTTTACTGCACTACGCTTACSGTKGAGATTCMTAGTTTTATGCAGCTAACGAATTACCCAGTAGTCCATGTAATGATACTTTTGAAATGTGCTTTCGGCATTACCTACTAAAATATTTTATTTATTACCGCCTTTAATTGTTTTGACGAATAATTAGGAACTTCTTAGTGTCCCTAAATAACATTAAATAATTTCGGGGGTGATTCCTTTGGTCAAGAAAAATAATTCGTATAAATTTACATCTATGTCCTAAATTGTTTTTAAACTATTAAATTTTTTACCTCTTATTTATACATTATTTATCTAACTCAATATGTTAGGCAATAGTGCTTTTTGATCAAAGGGATTAGGGTTATTTGATTATTTTGAAGTAATCAGCTATTCATAATTATATCTTAAAATTTTTAATAAATTGTTAAACATAAGATATACCTATGTATAAATTCTGATTAAAATAGTTTGAAGGAAACCATTTTTACTTTTTTACTTACATTTTACTTCTTTAATGGTAAAATGTGCAGATATAACAAATTTTTTATTTTATCGAAACGCATTAAACTCTGATATGGGACGATTCCTTACTAAACACAGTGCTGAAACTACGATTTTATTTCCACTTGAAAAATAAAATTAGGTAACCGCCAGGCGAAACGCTACACCCTGTATAACCGAAAGTAATTTTAGAATATAAATGAGTTGATTTGGCGAGAGTTTTATTTAAAATATTTCAGAATACTAATAATGAAGAAGCAATATTCCATCCTCGAACTATTCGTCCATTCTGTTTATCTTTTGGCTTTCCTATACGTAACGTAACAATGCCGCTGAGGCCAGTTGCTCTCTTTATTATTAATGCCTTTTGTAATAAGGACTTGCTTTCCTTTGCAATATATAGGTACATAATGCGTGATAGCTATATCTCAGACTCATGCTTCCGTACTAAACTAGGGAATAATTTACAGACATCTCCATTTTGTAAACCTTTTGATGTTTAATTCCCTTTCTTTTGTTCTCCTATTGATTATCTTTGATACGTTACCATGAAGCTTTTCATATAGTTATCAGTTATAAGCATCTCGTTTTAAACAATTTTCAATGATTGTGGATGACCGAAATAAATGACTAATAAACTTAAGGGCATTTGTGTGAGTTTAGTTACCGCGGGTTATTAAGCATATGCTTGTGTTACGTGTAGTTCCATTATTTTGTCATATTAACTATTGCCACAATATGTGACAAAACAAACACAACAGCATTATGACGAAAAAGTGACAGGCTTTCTAAACATTGAACAAAGACATCACCAAGTACCACAACGAAATTATAAAAATGTGGAAAGATAAACAATACATCTCTGAAGAACTCTACCACCAACTCACCTCATACAACAACCTACTACCAAAAATATACGGTCAACCCAATCTACCCATGCGTCCAATAGTAATCAACATCCAAACCTCCACCTACACTTTAAAATTTATTAACAAAATTTTAAGTAATATCACAAGCCAGAAGCCATATAAAAATCAAAAATACACTCACTTTCAAAGAAACAGCAGACAAAATAGCAATCTCTGACAACAATATATAGGTAGATATCAAAACATTAGATGTTATACGAGGCTCATGTCATAATTCCTGCGCATATCAAGCCGGCACCACAGAATAAACAAGTACCTTATTTTTCTGTGCTGGCACTGAACTGGCGACGGTGAAGAGACAAATTATAAAAGTCTGTTGTTGAGACATCACTTGGCTACATTGGAGTGCTGGTAGTTCATTTAGTTTATTTGCAAAAAAATCTCCAATCGGTATAGTTTGATGCAATTGAACGCATCACTGTAGAGGATTAACGTACGTATATCAAAATTCATACACTGCGCGAAAAAACGGTTGTCGAAATTCAGGGTGCGTTACAAAAGCTTTCCAGGAGTCGTAATTCAACAATAAGTCGATAGAGCAAGCGTCCCAGAGAGTCGGACCAGTGTTAAAGATGACCACAAAAGTTGGAAACCTCGTACTGTTACCGACTTTTGCTGCTATTGTGGCTACAATAATGGAAGACCCAATGGACAAGAAAATTTTAATACATGATTTCAAAAATGTAGACGAGATCTGAGAGACAACGGCGTAATTCTCTTATGCGACAATGCTGGATCGCATAAAGTAGTGTCAGACGGAGTTTTCGAAAAGAACTACTCGGAAAAGGAAATTCTCCCACATCCCCCGTGCAGCCCTGACCTGAGTCCCCCAGATTTCGTTCCGTTTCTCCAGTAGAAGAGAGAATATTTACTGACATGGAAGGTTGAAAGGCCTGCAACAGCATGCACTGCTGAACATCTTGACAAAAATGCCGTATTGTCATTGCGTTACTGCCGCAGCGTTGGCAACCTGTTTTGGAGTAGCTACTAATACCTTGCTTTCTAGTGATGTTCCAGAAATACTTATGTACTTTATCGTACTAATTGGCCACCCTGTAGAAACTGATTTGCGGCGTTCTGTTTTGTACTGAGTAATGCAAAAAAAAACGGTCGACGTACTTGACGAAATGCCCATTTAATAATTACAAGTTATATTAAAACATGCAACAGACAAAATCTGAAAGTAATTCAACACATTTTACTAATATTAACGTCATTTGGTTGTCTTTTCGTATTAGTTAGCGGCGATTTATTTTTAAACACCGCTTTGGGGAAAAGCTTATGCATAATAAAATATCAATAATTTAGGAAACAAGCTGGTTGTGCTTTGTTTCATGGTTTTTATCAGGTAGCTCTGAAGATCGTTTTGACTTACGGTAATTTTTAAAGAGCAAGCAATAAAGTTACTTCCAAGGTGTCTAAAGACTGATTCAAGATGTTTTAACAATAAAATGCGTTTGTGGTGTTATCTAAAGTCATATTATTAATGGCTAATTATTTGAAATTATGCAAAACCATTAACATGCTAATGTTGTGGAAAATATCAGCCTTTAGCTGTTGTCGCTTTGACAGTGTACGTTAATAAGCTTAATGCAGCAAGTATCAGTAAATAACAATTACAAAACATTGACGATAGGGTATTTTTTTGTTACGTTTTTTTACGATATAAGTCAATATTAAGGTAATCAAACCTATCAATAAATAATCACAATTGTGTGATCCTTATTGTTGGTAGGCTTTGGATAAAGAGCTTCCTAGTGTATATACGTTTGCTTTTATTTAGTACCGTGTAATTGCTATTATTWTTAAATAGTCGCAACCTAATGCGTTGGTGCATWTGATAAAATAAGTAAACTAACAATCAAGAACTTACTAACATTAACTGTATTTAATCGGCATTGATTTAGMAAGCTAATTTGGCTTCATTATTTAAAAAATGATTGCCTGAACAGCATCTGTTACGACGAAATATTTTATAATATAACAACAAGCAATAGATGTATTCGAAAAAGTACCGTATTGTTTTGGTTTAGAGATATTATAGTTTGTAGCTAAAAATATACTTCTTTTAATATTTAAAGTACCTCTGTACTTATATTTAACGTTCAAATCAAGAGTATGAAAAGTAGGGGGTAGTTAACGTTTATTAAGCAATCTTCTTTCACTCATGTGTGAGCATTTTTCAATTATACAATGTTTATACAAAAATAATTTATTCCAAAAAACTTTATAATTTAGATTATCGAGTTGTTCTTGGAAAATAAATATATATGTATTCAGTAACTAAAGCCGAATCAAGAGGGCTTAGATGCAATTAACATAATGCCCTTTGCGATTTTTATGTACTATAGATTTTATTTAACAATTATGTTGCCAGTCAATTTTTCATTTAATAATATGTCGAATTTGTTTACCAATGCTGCATGTGCAAATGGTGTATTTATTTATTGTTTTTTAGCGGAAGTAGACTTTAAAGGCACTTAAAAAGGTCTTCTAATTAAAAAGTTTTAGGGATTGAATTTTTCCCGTCATTGTACAAATATTTATTACAATTCTTCCGATGTTAAGAGAGTTTTGAAAAGTTATTTCTTCTTTCATCTACAAGGGTGAATACCTTTCTCGCAAGGGGCGTGACATTAGTGATAACAAGAACTGTTGTTTTCGTCGCGCTTTGTATATGTTTACAAATTGAAGATGAAATAAAAATATTAAGTAATATGTCCTGATTAGTATTTACCGAGCAATAAAAAAAATCTGTAAGGTGACAGAACAAGTTGTCCACTAGATAACAGGTTTGCGAACAAAAAAAAGAAAACATTTGGCTATATTATGATTCTGGGAGGTTTTTTTGGGTTGTGGTTTTAAGCAACATGAAGCAGAAAACATCCTTAAGTAGAACATTAGCGCTTCTAGCTGTTCGCTGCTAACTTCACTCAGAGGGTTTAGATGCTCCTTGATTACGATCACTAGAGGGTGCTAAAAGCGCGATCTTTTTATTTTTATTTTGAAGATCTGGTTTTCAACATCAAGAATTGCAATGATTTGGAAACAATCGGTTAGTATAAGTGATCGAAGAGTTTCTATGGTTTTAAAGCTGTAATGTACAGTACAAGAAGATCATGTGGTGACTCATCTGTTCACGTGCCTAATAAAGAGCTAGACTGGACAATATTGAACCTTTATTATTATATTTAAGTTTTATTTCTTTATTTAATCATTGTGGCCAAAAATACACAACAAAATACAGTGTACCTGGTTAGGTTAGAGCAATATTTCCATAACTAAACTAAATTATTATTGGAGAGATTATTCCTAGCATAACAAGCAGCAACGAACTAACGACCTAACCCAAAATATCTCCTAAAATAAAACACAATCATTAAGACTTCATCAAACTAATAGTCAACTGAGACATTCTTCCTAAAATTAATGGTAAAGTCGTAAACAGTAAGAAAAGTAAATGTTACAATAAGCAATAATTTAGCTTACAATCATAATCTGACAGGTAAATGAGTATAATAATTAAGTACGTGATATACCTCTAAGAGATATTTTAAACCTGTTTAGAGTACATCCAAAAATTTCGACATTGCTATCATTTAGCAGTCTTAGGGACCGATTTATGGGAGAATTTTGTCCATAATTAGTAGAGTGGTATCTCAGAGCAAAAGCTTGCTGACCGCATCGATCTAGCCGGTACTTTCAATGAATCTGGAAAATTGTAACCAAATCACAAATCAAACTTCCTATAGGAGACATATCTCAAAAATTTATTCTGCACTCTGCACCTTTTGTAAAAAAAAGTTAATGAGTCGCTGAAATGTGAGAAGTTTGCTTGTGAATAAACATAGTTCTGACCCCACGAATAATTGCTTTGGAAAGCAATCTCTTATGGAAGTATCATTCAGTTTTAGTTGAGAAAAGTTTAAAATAAATCGTCATACTGAAATCGTGAAAACGCTTTGAAATTACTGTTAGCATTATACCTAAATTGTTTTCAATATACCAGTGATTTAAGCACCTACAACAGTGATAGTAGAAAACAGGTTGCTAACTAAATTAGATACAGTGAAAACACAGTAAAAGATCGCAGAATTGATTGATGGAGTTACCTCAAACTGTAGGCAATTATTGAACAACAGAAGCCTGTTGTTTAGCAGTACTAAGTCGTTTAATTTTGTAATAAATATAGATGCCTTATATAAACACTGAATTCACGCAGTGATTATATCTGCGGAAGCAGTAAAATGACAGATGGTACTTTGCAGTTCTATTAATAAATACGGACGTTTGATTTAATCGTTTACAAACCAGTAAGCGTCTAATGCGATCACTTCCTGTTCGTTTCGTCTGAATCGGGATGTACAAATTCCATTAAATCAAGCCTCGGGCAGGTCGATGGCTAATCCAATTACACATTCTTCCGTCATGTACCTACTTACACAACTGTCGAATTGAAATTGATTTCTACAAATCCTCCACGGGAAAGACCCCAGAAGAAGATGTGGTATTGTTTTGTTTGCTTTTGTTTTAGAGAGCGAAGTTTATTTGATATAAGAAAATTAAGAAAGCCATATTGGTTTTGTTTTAAAAGTTTTACGTAGTTTTCAGAAAAAAATTAGCAAGGCGTTGTTGCTTTTAAAATAATAATCTATAGTCACATCACAACTCTAAGGCATACTGCATTAAATTTTTAAACAAAATGAAACTTAAAATACCAATCGAGCATTAAAATAAAAAACTGCATTTGATGTACTGATTTTTTATTCTTTATATAAGTAGTAATATTTAACACAAAAGTGTAGGTTAAATTAAATGTACCTAGTATAACATGTTCTAAACTTTGAAGCTACCCATAAGTTAATACGACACTGAACAATGGGCAATCAGAAATAACCTATGAATATAAAAATATATTCGTCTGAATTGTTTCTTTTGTGGAAATCCTCTTAGTATATGGCTTTGTAGGTTTTTGTGGGACTCGGTTCCAAAAAATAACTCATATGTTTGTTATATACTACTTTTCGGCCCTTCTTGTTGGATCTTCCTCAGGCGTGTTGTTTTTATTTTAGTCTTTGGTTTCAAAATGAAGCCAAGATGACAGAGTGTGCAGACCACATGAACGGTTAAGACAAAAATAAAAACAACACGCCTGAGGAAGGCCCAACAAGAAGGGCCGAAACGTAGTATATAACAAACATATGCGTTATCTTTTGGAACCGAGTCCCGCAAAAACCTACAAAGCCATAACAATATATTGTTTTCTATTGTTACGTGTGCAGGTTGGAAAACTTGGATTTATGTCTTAACTTCCTTTATTCACGCACAGTACCCAAATACACTAAATTATAACACTACATAGTTCAATATTCTGCTATTCCTGCACTACTAATTTAGCTAGTCCCTATTCAAAACACTACAGTCACTCTAAAACACTTGGGTCGCTTTGTTAGATTGCTTCACCGCTTCTTAAATCAGACTGACTTTGCGCGCTATTCGTTTCGTACCGGGTGTTGAAAAAAGAGTGTAAAATATTTAGAAGCAATAGCATGCCTTCAGAAAGTTGTTGTTATTCTACCTATTTTTTTTATTTTGCATAAACTTGCATTTTCTTATTGTTAGCTGATGTTTTGTGAAAGAAACGTTAAGTATTTGCTGCTGTCAGTACATAAGTTTTCGTCTGCTATGGCTGCTC
The DNA here is from genome assembly GCA_025024175.1 of Rhyzopertha dominica. Lineage (NCBI taxonomy): Eukaryota > Metazoa > Arthropoda > Insecta > Coleoptera > Bostrichidae > Rhyzopertha > Rhyzopertha dominica. Next base: position 34,221,062 of record QCXZ01000001.1, on the reverse strand, counting down.
AGTGTTTACTAATAAATTATGTATAAAATGTATGCAATATCCATACTGATGTAGGTATACACTTTTGCACTAAAGGCCCTGTGTATGCAGACTTCTGTTCATACCCCTAAATCCTACTAGACATTATACCTATGGCACCCTTAGATGGCACGCGCTATCAMAAGTCAAAATTGAAAAGGCCTTTAGTCAACCAGTTGAGATTGCTTGTGGAGTACCTCAGGGCAGCATTCTAAGACCACCACTGTTTCTTATATATATTAATGACCTGCTATATTACCTGCTACACTAAACAATTTGTGGTTATGTTGGCGATACTTGTGCATATGCATACTTTATGAAGAGTGCGAGAAAATGTCCTGAGACATAAATAGGTATATTAAATGCGGATATGGCGTTCATATGCTCCTGGTTGTATAACAACATGCTTACATACACGTTAAACGCAGAGAAATCAAACAACCTGATGTACTGCTAAAAATACCGAGAAGGTAAATATTACTTTTGACAATCCACTCCTGCAAAGGGTATATATTGCAAAATATTTTTAGGATTACTAATAAGCAATCAACTAGATTGCAGTGTGACCAACTCTATAACACCTATCCCCGCTACCATCTCATGGATATTCCGCTACCACAACAAAAATTCCGCTACACCACTACATTTATTAACAGTTGGAAAAAAAATTATTACTTTATTAAAAATTTAATATTTTTATTAACAAAATTAAATGGGTAATTCTAAGAAAAACAAAATATAGAATTTTTACACTAACATAAATAGCGTGAAAATTAACAAAAACGCATAACAAAAATAAATTTTACAATTTAAAATATTTAAAGATAAGTCATAAAAACAATATATTAATTATATTAATTATCGTTACTAATTCTATAATTCTAATCAGCAAGTTTATCTTTCTTATTCTTATGGTCATACATATTTTGGTTATATTTTTCATAATGTTTGTTTGTAAATACGTAGTCTTCGCAGCAACTATTTTCATTATGCAAATCAATTTTAATCCTCAAAATAGCACACAGCATTTCGGTTGACATTTTATTCCTCTTTTTACTTTTTACATCACACATTAGGGAAAAAACCCGTTCCACGTCCGCGTTACCATGAGGAATTAGTAGCACTGTTAGTGCCAGTTCTGAGATATTTTTGAACAGGTGTTCATCACTGAAATTTTTTAAGGTTTGTAAATGTTTCCAGAACGGTAAAGACTCTTTGGGCAAATTTTCTTTCTCTGATTCACTAAAAAAGATTTTTAATTTATTGTATTCTCTTACACAATCTACTGTTTTATTAGCGTAAATGTTTTCTGCAACACAGCTTATATCACAGAATTGAGAATCAATTTTTAAAGCTACTTCTGGAATAACAAAGATAATATTTTTATAAAATTCAGTCAAAGGAAATCGTTTTAAACATTCACTGAATGCTTTTTGGTAAAATTGCACACAGTTGAGCTTAAATTGCAGTCTTAAATTATTATCAAAATGTTTGATTAAGTCAAAGGCTTCTGGACCTACATTAATCTGTTCAATGTCATTTAAAACATCTGGATGGTAAACATTAATATTTACAATTTGTGTCTCATCAAGAAATTCAGGTTTTAAAAAATTTGCACCTAAAAACTTTAAGAATCGCAAACATTCGGAATATAACAAATGTAATAAACTTTTTTCGGACTGAAAAAACATATTAAATTCATTGAAAATTGGCAAAACATATTTTAGGAAATACAAGTAGGCTTTAACAACTGGGCTACATAAGTCGTTGTGGATGAGAGAAGCAACCCCATTTTGATCTTCAAAAGCGGCCATTTTGAATAATTCACTAAGAACGTCCCACATCAAAAGAAAGCGTTCTATGCAATGTGATAAAGCCAACCACCTTGTTTGGCTAGGTTTTAAAAATTTGAGTTTCTCTGCTTTCATAAAATCTTGAAATTCCTCTAAAATTTTCTGCCTTTTAGGGCTTCTGGAGAAATACGTACTTATATTTTGTAAAAGTGTTTCCACATTGGGTGGAATCTTGTCAGCAGCTGAAACTGCAATCAAGTGCACTGAATGACAGATACAAGCACTAGCAATTAGAGATGGATTTTCACTTCGCAAATATACTTTAACGCTTTCTTTAGACCCCATCATGACACTTGCGTTGTCAGCACAATATCCAAAAACGTTCGCCCCTTCAAGATTAAATTCCCTCAAACTTTCTTTAAATAAAGAATAAATGCCTTTAGCTGTTCCGTCATCAGCCCCCATTTCTTTAATATCAAGCAACTGCGTCTTAATCTGTGATTTGCATAAGTATTTGACTAGAATACATAGTTGTCTCTTATTACTTATGTCTGTACTTTCATCCAAAAGTACAGAAAATTTTTGGTTGTGTAATTCTTCTTTTAATTTGTCTTTTATTACAGAAGCCAACACATTTTTTACAATCATTTCTCCTTTTGTGCGTTTTAATGCCATTTTTTTTGCAACTTCACACTCCTTAAAATTTTTCTTGGTTACACTTGTTATGTGGTCGATGGTTCTAAAACTGATGTTGTGTGCTGCTACCATCAAACAGTTTCTTAAAGTGGCATCTATTACATCATGTTCTTCGCGACTTTCAAGAATTTTCTTAAAAGACACATCAATCTTTGAAGTAGTTTTTATATTCTTGACCTTCATCAAATGTTTCTTTGTTCTGGAGTGGTGAATTAGATCACTAACTTTTGTGTTTAAAATTGTGTTGCAAGCAGTGCATGATGCTTTGCTTTTATCATTATTTAATGGTTGTAACCACCCCTTAAACCGCGAATCGTTTAACCACTTGTTCGAAAAGAATTGTTTTCTACTTTTTGTCTTGCTTTTCGTTTTGGACTTCAAAGAAACATCTGCTGTATCTGATTCATTGCTGCTTGAGCCTGATGATTCAATCGGAGTATATTCCATTGTTTTTATAAAACTAGCTACAAATGGGTAAAAACACGTATACAAATTATTGTAAATAATAGAAGAAAATTATCTTACATTAATTTTTCATTCCTTCGCGAAGTCGCAAGACCCAAACTTTTTTACTTTCTGGTCCGAACTAGGAACAAATTATTTTACGAACTGTCAAATGTCAATGTTAAAACCACATAACCTTACTTTTCACAATTAAATTTGAATAGGCAACACACCTTGCACTAGGACGTTCGAATGAAAAAAATTAAATAAAAATAATGTGGTACACCCTGCAATTAGCAGGTTTTGTGATTAATGAAAAAAAAACGCTACATTTGGCTTTAATTTACAAAATCTCCGCTACGCCGCTACAGAGTGTAAAAATCCGCTACTGTAGCGGAATTCCGCTACGGTTGGTCACACTGCTAGATTGGAAAGCGCGAATAGTCATACAAAACTTTAAGGCCGCTATAGCTGCACTAACGTGTAAAGCGCCCAATCATTGAGAAAACTAAACTATCTGCAATGCCTTTGTAAACACTCAACTGATATACTTAAATAATGTTTGGGTATCGATGTGCACCGAATAGTCCAGCCAACGAAGCAAAATGAATCGAAATAAATCGTGTAGTTCTGGATTTTTGTATAGTGGTAGATGTTGTTTCCATTAACAACATACTAAAAGTCCCGACCGCTGGCATGTAAGCGTTGGGAGAGAATGGAGTGAAAAGGTACGTTTTTGAGTTTTTCGTGAACATCTCGAAAACGGCGCCCTTTAGCGAAAAATGTGTCGTATACAAAATTAAAGTAAAATAAATTTTATACCAAAAAGGTCCCACTTATTTTTTTCTATCATCGGCACCTGGCACGATACTGATGGTGGAAAGATCGAACATGTAGTGTCACAATAATAGTTCAATATGTCGACTTGATTGTTTTGCTTATTGCTTTGGCGCCACCAGGAAGAAACCTATTCTTATTGAAGCCTGGCAAGAGGAAATTGGAGAAATTCTATTCCATAATTAAACTCCAACAACTATTTTGCTAAAACCTTCCTCCTTCTCCACTCCTTCAGCGGTTACGATACTACCTCGTTCATTTATAATAAGACCAAAATGGGTATGGTTAAGTTGTTCAGGAAATTGTCCAACCAAATAAAATGTATATCGGACGTCTTCATACACCCTCTGCAACACCAGAAATGATTGCACAAGCTAGCGAAAAAATGTTTCTGGAAGTCTACCAGGCGACTTCCAATCAGAAAGATCTAAACAGGCTTCGACATGCAGCTTTCAACAGTTTCAACAAAGACAAAACTAAACCTAGCCTCGTTACCACTAACTAGAGCAGCGGCAGAACAACACTCTTTTAGAGTTTATTTACAGGTATTAATTTTGCTCAATTATTTTTTTATTATTGAAGTGTTTACTTTCTTCATGTACTAGATTTGTAAATTATGGTAGTTTTGCACATTTATTGTAATTTAAAGTGGTTTCACTACTCATTACCAGATCCAGCAATGGCTAAATAATTCAAACATACAACCGATTGATGAGTGGGGATTGATCCGAGGTAAGAATGGCTCATTGATTCATTTGAAGACTGAATATTTAGATGGTGAATTTTAACATTCACGTGATCAATAATAAATATTTAGTTTCGCTATTATTTATAAATTAAACGTTCACTTCACTGGAACCAAATGCGTTTTTCAGAATGTTCGAGATTTCCATTTTATGTATCGCGCTAATTATTGATAATAGAATAAAAACATATAGAACCTTTTTTTTAATTTACTTTAATTTTGTATACAGCACATTTTCTGCTAGAGGGCGCCGTTTTCGAGATATTCACAAAAAACTCGAAAAACACATCTTTACACCCCTTCCCCTCCCAATGCTCACACCCTAGCGGTCAGTATGTTATTCAGGGAGGTAACCCCTACCACTATACAAAAATCCAGAACTACACGATTTATTTTCGCTGAGAAGCCTTTTTTGAGCTTCGTTGGCTGGACGACGCATTTACAGCCACTTCAAAGACTGCAAAACAAAGCAGTAAAAGCGTTGTACCCTATATGAACAACGTGTGCTTCTCTATATGGTAAGATAAACGCCTCGTCAAGACTAGTTTGATTCCCGTTTCAAACAATGGATTTCCTAAAAATAAAAGATGAATATAGGTAGGCGTTGTCAGTTTGCATGGCGGTTTATTCGAAACGTTTCTAAAAGACTAGCATATTATTAAAATCAATATTTCCGGTAAACAACCCCAAAAATGAAACTTTCAGAACGTTCACATTTTAAGGTCCTCGCGCCTACATAATCGCTAATGCCGTCGTGAAATATGGTAATTTAGACGGCACATAAATCCAGTATAACTTTTTCAGATTAATTGGCAACCATAAAGGAAAAATAGACAAAGTAAAGTATACGGGCTAAACGGTTTAGATTGTAATGCTATGTATATATGTCAAACAGGCAGAAATTTTAATAACAGGATAAAGGAACATTTTAGAAAACTAATATAAAAATAGTACAGAAGTTACATAGGAGCATAATTTGTTACTGAAAAACCATACCCTTAATAAATAGAAATTTTACATTTTGAAAGGAAATTTAATTAATTTATTAGAAACGTTTGAAATACTCGTAAATCGCTATGCAAACGACTACTCTATAATGATCAATTAGAATTAAGTTCACCCCCTTGTTGAACAATTTTTGTTTGCCACTCCACCTCCAAATTATCGTGTAGTATATATAAAAAGAGGTTGTCTTATGTTGTACCTAACTAGTTTAGTAGCAAACCTGATGATGATATTATGTTGTGCAATAGCTATACCGTAATTGCGTATTGCGACAATTCCTTGTGGAGTTTTACTTCCCATAATTGAAAAATAGGACTTGTACAACTAAATAGCTGATTTTTGTGCATAAACTCTGAGTAGGTGAAAGTAAATATTTATTTAAAATCCTTTCACAGCATTTATTTTGTTGGCATTTGCTACTGGATAGCCGTGCATTTCACAAATATGTCTATTTATTTTACTGTTAATGTTAATTCGACCACTAGTTCACTGGAATTATTTAGTAGAAGAAATTCGTAAACGCTAATGATTTTCAATTTATTAACAAAATAATTTCGTAAACAGAACCAGGGATTCAAGTGCATCTGTAATTAAATTAGTTTAGTACTCTAGCAGAGATAGGTACTGCTCTTTTTATTTTTAGAAGGTACAAGTTAGCTGACTGTGCAGTCGAAGTGGTGTTAATTTTCTTGAAATATTGGTTGTTTTAAATTCCATTATCTGTATTCCTCTACGTAAGGATAAATATATCACCGTCTACATTCAGTTGAGATCGTTTCTAAAATAGCCTACATACATAAATAGGTTATGTTGCAGAAATACCGGGAATTTACACTTATAAACAGTGTTATTCTGGAGGATGGAAGACGCTACGCGTTTCTGTTTCAATCCAGCTGTCTTAATAACTTGTATGATCAATTATTTTCTTATTCGTGGTCTGCAGCCTTACTTAATTGCAAATGCTGAATAAAGTGAAGAACCGGATTGTTGCGTTAAGAATGACTACAAAWTGTAAGTGCTCATTTTTATTTTAATTTTAGTAAATCGCGCTCTTCATTTAGCAATTCAATTAAACACTGATCGAACAGTTCCAATTTGAATGCTTCCGAAGATCGTGTGAAATGTTTCAAATCAGTTAAATAGCTTGGAAACAAACTAATTTTTCTTTGCTTCGTGTATTTTTTATCACATAGCTTTAATGATCATTTCAGCCTAACGGTCATTTTCAAAACAGCACCGAAACTGTACTGAAATTGCATAATTGCGTTCGCGTCCCTTATTTTTACAGCAAATTTTAGTTATAAAAATGCCTGGCCTGCAAATATTTGCCAACTGTTTTTTATGATGTGTTTTTAACTTGCTCCAGAAGGTTTAGTTTTTTACCTTTTTGCTCCACTGTAAGATTTTAAAGTTGTTTTGATCTAAACTATGATTATATTTGATCCCATGGTTAGTATAACCTGTTGTGCTTTTCTTGAGTTTAGCTGTACCTGATCACATTGCAAGCGTTTCAATTCACAAATGCCGTTCCTTGACGCATTGTTATTAATATTGCGTTTACTGTTAACACAAAAAATTCCCCAATKGAATTTGTTTACCTCTTCCACTCTTATTTAGAATCTGATGTTGAACAACATTTTTGACATAATACACTGATGTGAAAATAAGTATGTCCTTTTTCATTTATACAAAACACTTTTTGCATTGTACAATACTGTCTGCAATTTTTGTGTCGTATCCATTGTTCAAGGCATATAGTTATTAATTCCTTTTCAAACTTTTTAAGGGGTCTGTTTATTAAACTATAAAACACTAAATGCTTAATTTGTACAGATTGAGCATGCTGGCATCTGAATGTCCACCTTTTATTGCATTTCATCACAATTATTACTTTGGAAGTTACGCAGAAAAACAACAAATAGCTTGGTGGTAGGAATAAAGGTTAAACTTTGGCTACGAAAAAGGTTTGCTTTCAAACAAATGTCTTAATATAACATAATAATAATACACGAATGAAAGTTGTATAATGGAGACTATTATAGTTTCCTTGTACTATAAGTTTATTGAATTAAAGACAGTGGCTTACAAACTACTACATTTAAGTATGATGACGCGCATTAGAATATTCGGTAGTTTCAGTTTCAGACATGGCTGCTAACACTACCTCGGGTATTATTTTTTTTTATTCGCACTACCCCTCCGAAAACATGTATATAACTCTGTAATTGTAAAACTGTGAATTTTCTTAACAAATTGAAAACCAATGTTACGAAAAAAAAACAACTGGTCAGGATTGAGAAATAAAGCAATAAAGGGTTTGGATAACGGGGACGGTAAGCGATATTATGGCGAACTCGCACTAAATTTTAACTTGAAACTGCAGCGATATGTGGCGATCTCAAATAATTTGACTGGGTATTGCTATTCTGTTATCAGTCGAGTGGCCTGTTGATTTCCTAGAAATAATGGCTAGACGCTAAGTAAATTCTCATCGGTAGCATGATAAGGGCACCGTAAAAAATTAAGTGTGGTCTAAAAGTCAAAATTTATTTGTAATTAAGTTCACTACGCCTAGATTTTTGAGTAAAAATGTTTATGCGGGATGTAAAACTGATAACTACCCACTACAGTATTTGTGCGACCCAATGCAATCGTTTGGTCTAGCGATTACACTATAGTATTTTCACTTGACTTTGAGTGCTTGTAAAATATAAGATTATTCTGCGATACTATAATAGCCGCTYTCCAAAAAAGAYCTACCGTAATATAATTTGTTATATTGTGCCAGTGACCCTTAATGAACTATAAATAAGGATTATTTTTGCAGTTACTTGTTAGGGTTTGGGTTTCGAGATAAGCGTTCGGATTCCTTTGAAACCAGCGGCTCTAAACCTGGTTACACTTCAGTCCTTGTTCAAGTATTCGTATAACAGATTTCAAAATTGTTCACCGACTTTTCTGCTGATTCGAGTCAACCTATTTTTAAATGCACGCAAACTTTTTGGCTTAACCAGATTCTTTTTAAATTATTTTTTACAAAAGGACCAAAATTTTTCGATACCTCGCACTTGGGGAGCATTTGGGGCGTTCTGCTTCTTTTCGATAAATTCGATTTCTTCAGCCGTGTAATGTGGCATGTTGCCATTGTAATGTGTATTAATGAAGGGAATTAATCGCTTCTTCACGCATTCCCTAAGATAAATCTTTGAGTTCATAGAACCTTGGGAGATGAAAGCGTCGGAAACGTTGCCGTTTTCGTCAATTACGTGCCAAACAAGATATTTTTTTGAAAAATTTGACGTTGGGCTATCAGCATATTTTACGTCTGTCTTCTTACACGCATGGAAATATTGCTTGCCAGGAACATCGTTTGGATCGGCAGCCACATACGATTCATCGTCTATAATGCGAGTTTTTCGTAGCGTTTTCTCATACACTTTTCGACATCCTCTTTTGGCACGTATTTCTTGATCCTTGAAGTACTTTGGCGCTGATAATTTTGAAAATGCCTTCATTTTCAGATCCTTTAATTTAATCCGAGACACTGTTGATTTGTCCAAATCCAACTTTGTAGATGCATTTCTCACAGTCGATGGTGTTTCGTAAACACTGTTTTTACCCGTTTTATTTTCCTCGGGGTTCTTGGGACCTTGGACGTCCTGGAATTTTTCGGAATTCTGCATTTCCGGTATCTTCGTACCTTTTTATTATCCTATAGATGGTGGTTCTTCTAACTTCCTGTCGTTTAAAGTGTTGAATACCCTCTGATTTACGCATTGTTCATAATGCTGAAGAATATATACATGCATCACGATTATTCATTAAGGGTTTTTAAGATGTCATTAATGGCAATTTTAAAACTAGGCAGTTTTTATTATTATAAGGCTCTAAGCTCTAACTATACGGTGTCTAAGGAAAACCTGTAGTAAGAAGTATCTATGTATATAGGAAATGGCACGATTTTGAAAGCTGGCAAAATCACTAATTCAAAAAGTGTCCTTCGTATTAAAATATTAACTGCAGGTTATTATACTGAAAATAGCTATCGTGTAACTGCCTTATTTCAAACGCAACATCCTCTATTTCTTCAGAATTTCGGATTCTAGGATGAATTTAAGAATGTTTTTGCTCAGTATTATCCATTAAAAAAAACAATATAATCAGACATGTTTAACTTTTAATTAAAAAAGGCTCTGTTGATTCCTTAAAAATTCAATAACATTAAGTACATTATAAAACCGGAATACGATATTTGGCTACAGTTTAACAGTACAAGTTTGAACTCAAGCATCGTTAAAACGTTGAAGGTATCAGATTTGTTTGATAGTATGCTACGAAATAATAAAAATTGCTTTAGTGAAATTCTTGCTGCTATCAAAATGGTTGTTATAATTAACACCACCAATACGATTATTATGATTAACAAACCACGACCTTATTTATGAAGAATTTGGACTTTTATAAAACAAGAACATACAGAAAGTTGCTTTACTCGTCAAGATTTATTACTCAAAAATTTCTTTAAATGATTAAAAGCGAATGGACCTGAACGAGGCTTGTTCCGAATGCCTATCCTCATTATGATGCCGAATAGTCCAATGCACGTATCGAAGCAATCACAAATGTCATTAGGTCTACACATAGTGATTGCAATTCATTGTAGTCCCTAGTGTCAAGTTTATCGCATTTCTGAGTTGGTCGGGACATATCTGGAACTGCATACTCCGATTTACCTGCGCATCTGCTTGATTCAAATTATCATAGTGGTAAACGTTTCGGTTTATTTTGAGCTTGGGGAATTGTAAGGGAAGTTACATGACAGTGTGATATTTGTGTAATGAGTTGACTTTGTGTATATAGGTACTATAGACTATAGCCCCAACCCATGCAGTTAGACAAATATCTGTAAATGTATATTTATTTCCAATAATGTTTAAACGTATATAGATAGAAATTTAGGTTGGAGTGCTTCAGGAATTACAAACTTTTAGGATGTTCGAAACTGCTGAAGAAATTTAGAAGTCTAATATGTATAAAACGAAAATTCTAATTGCTGCTGAAGAGGGTAGTAAGCTTTTTGGATTAATATCTGTCGAAGACGGGGTTTTGCGGAACATTTTATGGACCCTTATTTCTAACGGCCACTTGAATTGCAATTTGATTTGCAGTTCTGGAGAGTGGATTTTGACGATTTATTATTTGACGTTCCACCTGCGACGACTGTTTAGTAACGTAATCCCAAGAAGCTCCCATAATTGTAAAGCTGTTCAAGAATTTTTAAATAAAAGTTTCTCAAACAGGTGATTGATCTATCAGCAAAAACAGTTCACAGTTTAATTAATTTTATTTTCTGCAGTCACACTTTTGGATTCTACCTCAATTTCTGAGACCTATGAAAAGGAATTACTATTGTTTTTTTATAAACGTTTTATGCAATCTAAAATTAATTAAGTTACCAGTAATAGCTGACTCTAGTAAACTCTTTCTAGAAATTTTAAATCTAACGGCCCATCTTCTGATACACCATTTGAAAGATTATTTCACAAGAAGTCTCGTCAATTAATGAGTTATGATAGTTTCCCCTCATTTACGAAGTACTATGAAGTAAGTTGTTTACTATATTGAATATTTTGGACGGTTTTCAACAGTGATCAATGCACGTTCTTTTCTGGTGTGAAGAAAATTCTTATATTTTTGGAGGTGATGTGTAAGTCTCTCAGAAACTCAGTGTGTGGACTGTAAGACTTGGCGATAGATTAATTGTAGGTTCAATATTTATTGATGAGGGGTTGAATGGTAGAATGTATTAGAAATTGTTAAAAACGTAATTGATCCTGTAATAACAGAACAATTAACACGATGAAGTTCCATCAAGGCATTTGCGGAATTAATCACATCATAGAGTTTCTGATCATTAGTGTGGTAATCACACGATTTGATAGCTTTGGATTTCTTTCTAGGATATCTAAAATATGTGATTTACGCAACGCCCTACAAACCGCAGAACATTATGAATAAGTGCAGGAGAAAACCACTAAAAATGTAAATAAGTTCTTGACTAAGAATGCATGATTTAATTTTTGTTTAAACACGTTTTGGTATTACCTTAGATGTGTTTTTTTCATTATTTCTGGTTATTTTGCAAGACAGCTTGCGCGTATGTGTTATAGGCGCTCTGTCCGATGAACGGCATTTTAAAATACTATAGTCTCCATTACACTAGCTAAATGATTAGTTAACATCTAATCCAATTCACATTGCTCAGAAATGATAAACTTTGGCGTGTATTATCACTTAAGTTTTCATTATCAATAGTTCATTGTTATTGTCTATTGCAGTTTCTTTTGTTTTATACTGCCACATGTAAGTGTTTTCATTTTGTATATACCGAGATATTTAACTACTATAATCATATTATTTGTCGTATGTACTATGTAATAAGCATACAATTTATTTGATTAAGCAGTCTCTATTTTATACAATGCCAAATATTTAATTTAAGTGAAAATCTAGTTTATTATAGATATTAGTGTAAGCTAAGAACTATCGACTTATTGACGAAATCTGGTTGAAATTTGAATTTACCACCAACATTATATTGCGGACTTTTCTGCTATTTTAGTTTTTTCACTCCTCGTAGCCTAAAAATATGGTATATAAGTAACTGAAAAAAAACCAACTTCTGTTGCCTGTCGTAAACTGGACTGAAATCGCAGTGTCGCTTTGACATCCATAAAAGCTGTTCTTTATATACTTGGGTACGCCACTGAAATAAATGAAAATTAATTAGACATTAGAGCAAAATTTAAGACTCATACTATTGTAGGATCAAGATATATTACTAAGGACCCCATACATACAAATAGTTTCACAATTACCTCCACTAGCTAATTAGGCTATACAAATTTAGTGAATAAGTGAAAATATTTTTATGTATACTAATAAAAACGTTTCTTCTATGTTTGCTTGTTACGTCGGCGCTTTGGATTTGATTTGGAATAAATGAAAGAAATTTTCTTGGCTTGCCTGATTAATTTCGTAAACGAACATAGCAAGGCCTAAAATCCTTCAAATAAAATAAAATCATTTGACCAACATATAAGATTATATACTGTTTTTCGTACAATACAAAAATATGTATAGAAGTTAGAGGCAATTTTGACGTTTTAGCACCAGTTCAATTGTAATTTCGGCAACACKTAGGCAACACTGGCACCTTCTTAACAAGTTGACCTGAAAACACAAGATTTCTTTATAGGTATATCTAGAAACTTTATACAGGGTTTCTATAAATGATTAATAAAATGCGGGCGGCGTTGATTGCTGAATTTTTTGTGCCGCCTTTTGGTAAGTGCTGCCAAGCTACAATATGCACAGAGATAGTAACTGAAGGTTGCAGATCAATGTAACCCCACAATTCCGAAATATGAGCTTTCTGCAACCTTAAAGTTTATTATCCAAAAAGCACTACAGAATATGTTGAAAATACACACGCCCAAGCGTCATATTAAAATATATCAAATAATTCAAAAATCGACAGATGACAAGTATACGTCACTTTCTTGAGAGGCGGCAAATTGATTTAATCGATAATTTCCATAAGCGCCCTGGATGCATGAATCATTTATAGAAACCCTGTAGTACATCATCATTGAATGATGAGAGATAAATGAATGATCGTCATTCGTTTATCTCTGCATTACTACCAATTTAGTACGTCATGCACTCGTTAGATGACACCCTCCTCTCTGACGTTTATTATTATATCAGTCAATATAGCTTGAACTTGAATCACATTACTTTTGTAAAGTTTTATTACTACCATTTTATGGACAAAACGTTAATTACTTTTATATTTTTTTTTGTAATTTAGCTGTATTGACCGTTAAAACAGGTAAAAATCTCTTTGCATATCAATTTCTGTTACGTAATTCATTTACTTAATTACAGACATTCATTTTCCGTATAGTGCAGGAATACTAAGTGCAGCTGATTAAATTTAATTGTATGTTGCGATGGTTAGTTGAACTGGTAATTCAATTTATCAGTTGTTAATTATTCGTAACGCATTCATTTTGTGCGTTTTAACACTACTGTTGAGCTAATAGATGATTTGTATGCATTTAAATGTTCCCAGTTAATGGATTATGTACTATTCCTTAGCTTATGGATTTCTACGTAATTAGAAGGGTATAAAGCGAGCTGAAATAATTTTACTATTAGTGATGATGCATGCGCTTTTATTTACTTAATTTATATTTTTGATTTTGTCAGTGTGTTTGGTATCAATAGTTAAATAAAATAAGAACATTCTATATGCTTCACTGCATGTTTGAACCGCGACACAGACGCATCTGTTTCTGTGCTAACAAGTGTATTACTTCTAATGAAGACTATTTTGAATTAAAAAGTAGTTGAATTTTTTTTTTAATTTTCTTGCGTCTTTTATAGCCTCCGTCTTAAAACCCATGGGACCTACCGTGTAAATATCTGCATTTGTTTAGGCGTGGTAGTGCGTTCAAAACGATGCCGCTTTTAAGCATTATCGAAGTTTAGTAAATCAATTTACCGAGATACGCCTATGTGTTATAATATATTTACCCCGCMACATTGATATTTTGCAACCTAAAAAAATTTTTAATATGACAAGAGTGTATAAGCAAGCATTAATAAAAAAATATGAGCTAAAACTGTTTTAAGGAATATAAGTAAACATTAAAAACCAAGCAATAAAAAAAATAAAAAGATGGTGGTAAAAGCTTAACGTTTCGATTAGTAAAATGATTATGTAGATTTCCGATTGATGTCTATTTATTATATTATGTTATTTATAATATATTAACATCAGACAAAATGCAACGAACGTTATGTATGTACAACATATTTATCGTGATTATACAAGTGGCCAATTCTTAAAATAAAACTAATATACTTCAAATTGTCAAATAAGATATCTGTAGATATGTAAATAAATTTTTAAATATATTTTTTAAGGAATGAACGTTTTTGCTCTCCTTTTTTATGTTTATGTACAACTACTATTTTACTTCCACATCCAACGGATAGAAAGTATTGTATCGCGAAAAAAAAATCAAAAATTATATTTGCTTAATCGCTTTATCAATCGCTTTTAAATGCTCGAAAACGTCCAAAAACAAAATTTGAGCAAAAGAATTTCTTGTCCGTGTGTCTGTCGGTCTGTGTGTGAACGCGATAACTTTCGAAAGACTTAACCTATAAACTTAAAATTTGGCATACATATAAATCTCAACTACTCAAAACAATCTATTGTTTTTGGGGTAAGTAGGGTATAGGGCAAGGGGTTAAATTAGAGGTAACTACCCTTTTTGAAAAAAGTCATTATTGATCGTCCAATATAAGAAATAGAAGCGTAAATGTCATTTTGACAATTTGATTTGGAAGTATTGATTCAGTTTGCAGCGTTTTTTTAATTTTCCACCATAAAGTATATTATAAAATACGCTAAAACACATGGACTAATTTCTCTTCTCAATATTAGCTAATATCAACTGTTATATTAAAACTGTAACCGTAGCGATAGCTTAAAATCTACCAGTAGGCAAACCTAAGAGGCTATCTACTTTAAGGGGTTGTTATGCTTGCTGGGTTAATATAGGGGTTGATATAAAGCTGAAATATCACAATGGCTACCAATCACATCGATGTAAAGCCCTCGCATGGCACTACTTTGCAAATCTACCTGGAAGCTTAATTATTTCGTAGAATTTTGGCGGGATTTAGCGATTTTAAACTTTTATCTTAGGCAGCTTGAGAGCTATTAATATTTATGAAAGATTCTTAAAACAAGTGCGTTCGGAAAATGTGTGAGTATATGAGAAATACTAATTACCTTAAAAGAGAACGAGGAATCGAACGTCTCTAAAATCACACAGCAAATCCTTAATTTCTTTAAAAATTGCATGTTGCTAATTAAGACTACGTGTATGTCGTAGGCTACTAGTGTGACGTCATAACAACAGAGGACATACAGTTCCAGGCTTCGACTGGAACTTCATTTTACTTTATGTTTGAAACAAAATTTATTTCTGAATACTACGAGTATACAGAGTCCGCCACCTAAAACTCCCCAGGCTCGTATTTTCTTTAGTTTTTTAAGTACAACCTTAAGTTATATGTCAAATTGTAGGTTGTAACGAGACCCCTCCTTTAAAGGTAGTGGTGTTCTAAAGGATCGGTCGGATAGAAGCACAATCCAAGCAAGGAAAGTAGCAAACGTTCCAGGTATTTTTTTATTGTTCTACACGCTGTAATACAAAAATACAAACAGCTCGCCGCACAGCAATAGTAATGCCAAGTAATTACATACCTGACACCAGGTAGGGTTTTATATTCAAAAGCATAAATACAAATCCTGTACCATGAGGCTGTCAGCGAGTAGAACGAATGTTTGACAGGAACCGTCAAACAAAAAATCCATGTGCATGGCACACTTCAGGCATTGTCGGAGGTAAATGCAACAAATTTACATCACATCTGCCCCCGACTTTTTTAGCGTAGAAGAAAACAACTAAATAAGGCGAAGGAAACTACTTCAGACAAGAAAAAAAATGTTTTCGAAAACGCTAACAAAAGTAAACTATTAAGAATATAAAGGCAATTAATTACTGGTAATAATAGGGCTTCAAATGTGAAGCGTGAAACTGACCTCTTTCTGATCGGCCATCGTTATATTCCAAGATGTAGGTATGTAACCCTACTATTCTTTTTATCCTGTAAGGACCCTCATAGAGGAGCAATAACTTTTTTGTTTCCGAAGATAACACAGAGGAGACAGGATTGGATTTCAGGAGAACCAAATCGCCCACAGCAAAATTAAAATTGAAACGTGATTTACAACGACTAACTCGTTTGGATGCGCGAGAGAGCAAGGACTCGCGAGCCAGAAAAATTTTTACGTGTGCATCCTGTTGAGACTCACAATCAGGAAGCTGCAAGATCTCAGGTATCAAGCGAGGAGGACACCTACCAGTCTGTAGCTCCCAAGGAGAATATCCCGTGGATTCATGTACTACAGAGTTTAGCACTTCACGAATCTTAGGTAACTCCCAAGCCCAGCGCTTTTGTTTACTATAACAAAATGCCCTGAAAAGACGGCCCAGCTCACGCATAAAGCGTTCAACAGGGTTAGCCTGAGGATGGCGAACTGAACAATAAATAATTTGCATATTAAGCGACTGACAAAATGTTTTCCACTCAAGCGAAGTAAACTGGGTGCCGTGATCGGACAAGATTCGACGCGGAGGAGCGAATTCTTTAAAAACTCCCTCCCTTAAACATGAAATAACTGACCTGGTATTTGCCCTTTTAAGAGGGAAAAGCCAAGTGTACTTGGAGAAAATATCAAGGATAACTAGTAGATAGACTACGCCCGCTCGAGAACGAGGCAGTGGGCCATAAAAATCAATGGACCAGAGATCACCGGTTCCCTCAGGTAGAATAGGCTGCAACATGGGCTTTGGATGAACTGTCGCCTTAGTTTTTTGGCATAAATCACACGACTTAAGAACCCTTTTAACGTCCCGGTGCATATTCTGCCACCAAACTTCGCGTCTCAACGCCGACCAAGTCTTATAGACACCAAAATGTCCAATCATTTCATGGAAGCCTGAAATAAACTCCTTAACTCTGGACAACGGCACACACAAAAGGCAGGGTTCATCCCCATTCTGTCTGCGAAAAAGAACACCCTTATAAAGGACGAATTTAGTTTCAAGAGCCATATTGTTTGGGTCGGCAATGTCTTGAATGATTCTATTCAGTTTAGGGTCGTCCCGTTGATCGGTAGCAATGTTACGCAACAAGTACTTTAGGGAATCCGGCAACGTAAGAGAAAAAGTCAAGATCCGAAAACACTTATCGCTCGGATATTCTAGCCGTACTGGGGCACGAGAAAGAATATCAGGGACTATATTTTCTTTTCCACTAATGTATCTAATTTCATAATCATATTCCTGGAGAGCAAGCACCCAACGAGTGATGCGAGGCGAAAGTAAACGACAAGTATTAAGATAAGAGCAAGCACGATGATCTGTGTACACATAAAAACGCGACCCTAAAAGATAGACTCTCCATTTGTTTAACGCCCATACCACAGCAAGCGTTTCCTTCTCCGATACACAATAAGAACGCTCACGATCTAGAAGAAGACGACTGGCAAAAGCAATGGTCTTTCTACAACCATCCACCATTTGATAAAGCTGAGCACCCAAACCAACATCAGACGCATCAGTCTGGACACAGAACGGTACCCCATAAATAGGGCGCTGTAAAAGAATCTCACGACTAATGAGTTGCTTTAGGCTGTTGAAAGATTCCTCCTGCTTACTACCCCAAAACCACTTGACCTTTTTTCGGAGAAGATAAAACAACGGTTCTGATAAGGTAGCGAAGTGCTCATGAAAACCCCTGTCGTAATTACATAAACCCAAAAAAGCATGCAATTGTTTTCTGTTTTGTGGAACTGGGAAATCGAGCACAGCCCGAACACGACCCGGATCGGGCTTAAATCCCTCAGAGTTCAAGATATAACCCAAGAATTTCATTTCTGATTGCAGGAAATGACACTTATCTAGACGTAAGGTAAAACCTGCACTACTGAGCCTAGTCAAAACTTTATTTAAATGTTCAATGTGGTCCTCGAATGATTCTGAAACGATGAGTAAATCGTCCACATAACATACAACAAAATCCCTGAACTCAGACCCCAGAATGATATCCATGGCACGAGTAAAAGAGGATATAGCGGTTTTTAAACCAAACGGCAAGACCTTAAACCGGTAAGTCTTAGTATGATATATAAAACAAGTATACTGTTTATCTTGTTCGCGCAAAGGTATTTGCCAATACGAATGAGTTAAGTCGAGAGAAGTCATATATTTGATTTTGGGAGGTAAAGTATTAAGTATGTCTTCAATTGGCCGAGGAAGCTCGGAATCCGGGACCATTATACTGTTCAGACGGCGGGCGTCTAAACACACTCTAACCGAACCATCTTTTTTAACCGCGGTCACCAGAGGACTACAGTATGAAGAAGAGGCACACCGTTCAATGACACCCCAGTCCAACATTCTTTTTATCTGTTCTTCAACCGCTTGACGATGAGCGATCGGAACTGAATAAGGTTTCTGAAGAAAAGGTTTATCTTCAGTTAGATGTATTTCATGAAAATATTCAGTGGTTAATCCCGGTCTATCCGAAAACAGGCGAATATGATTACGAAGCAATTTGGTTAAGGCATCCCTCTGAGATTCGGTAAGATTAAGATTGTTCACCATATTTGTTATTTTCGGTGAAACAATATAGCCCTCCACTGTAGGTAAGTGGAAAGGTGTGATACCCCCGACATTAATAGCCCGCATAGCAGGTGGTGTAGGAGGAGAAAAAGCATGATTAAAAACAGTTTCTGGCATTCGAATTTCTCTGTTACCCACTTGTAAGGACAACTCGGCTGCATTTAAATCGAGGTTAGCTCGATAGGTACGAAGAAAATCAGCTCCGAGGATAACGGGATAAACCAAGTCAGGTATATAGAAAAATTCAAACTGAAAAGTATAATTGAGCATACTAAACGTCAAAAGTACCTGATGCGTAATCTTACGGCATTTATTTTTAAATGCCCCCGAGACACGTACTCCTGTAATAGGAAAAATGGGAAAATCAGATCCCACCAGGCAACTATTCCAAACTAAATCCGAAAAAGCACAAATTTGACTACCAGTATCCAAAAGTGCAGGAAAATCACAACTGTTGATTTTTAACAAAACTGTTGGGAATGGTAGGATTCAGAAGAATGGGTAAACTCGCACTCCGCTAACAAATCTTCTCTAGGATTATTAAAAATTTGAGAAACATTAAAAGTGGCCCTATTTGTGGAACTCGTCCGACTCGGTGAGCCTTTACAAGCCGGGCAAGTTAGTTTTCCGAACTGGGAAAATCTGACTCGGCTTCGAAAAGTTCAGGCTGAGCCATAAAATTGACTGGCTTAACCTTGGGGGCTGTCCGATTGTTAGCTTGATAACTATTACCAGTATTATTTGGAAAACGTGTTACATTAGGTGGTCTATTCCCGGCACGATTATGAAGCTCTGTTGAATCCAAAAAGTTTGCTTCATAATGCTCTGCCAAACGAAGCCTATCTAAGGCGTCCTTGACCGTCTGCGTGCCTAAAAGAGCACAGGAAATTGTTGGCGGAAAGTGTCTGCTTACAGTCGCTATTAACTCTGAGTCGGAATAACCGGGTTCTAGATATCTAGACGAAGCAACTTGCTTTAGAAAATAATCCACGTAACCCATTCCATCCCGTCTATCGTATTTGCCTATTTCGAGCTGAAGCTTAACTTTTGCTTGTTTAGTGGGACTCCAAAAGTGAGATAAAAATGAAGACTTTAAAGCTGCGAAATTAGGAAACGAATACAGCAGAGCGTCTGCCCAATACCTTGCCCTACCCTCAAACAGCTCATGGCACCAAACAGCTAGAAACTCAAACGGCATATTATGCGCAATAATTACTTTTTCTAATTTGGTAATGAAATCCACCGGGTGCAGGTCACCGGAGTCATTAAAAACTGGCAAACATTTTTTTGCCATTGCTTGCGGCGAGTTTAACATATTAGTGCTACTACTACGTACAACCTCAACATGATCAATATTTGTTACATTTGAGCTTGGTATCTCGGTTTCATTAACATTTCCATTATTTAATGGTATATTACTTTTTACATTTACACAATCTAAATGCAAAGACTCTAAAGTAAGCTTTACGGCTTGATTGACTATCTCTTGTATATTTGCATTATTATATATATTTAAATCCGAAATTTTATAGCCCACTGGACCCTGACTACACGGTGGCGGTAGTCCATACTGTTTTGCTTCAAATAACCCACCTTGAGAAGATTGCCCACCTGGTAGTTCAGATTTTCCTAACAGTGTAGCAGACGAACACTTCTCCTGAAGCTGGGAAGAAAGCTGGCTTTGTTTCTTCTGCGCTAATAGTGCAGGATCTTCCTCTTCTCCTGAAGAGCTGTACCACCTTTCTTGATGTAAGTCTTTCACATCCGGGCTACTGTCATTTATCGCCGGCAATGGAAACGCCGCGGCCTCAGCTTGTGCGGACATTGGGGAAGTTGGTCGTAGGTGTTTATGATCTTCATCCCCTTCAGACTGTTCTGTTCTTAATTTGCTGTTACGTAGCGCACTCCTCGTAACAACTCCGGACGGCCGTGGCTGCCCCTGAACACTTCTGTAGTGTTGCGATGGCATTATGACGTTGTACTTCAATATCCAACCTATGCCACTGGTTGAGCGCCAAAGATGTAACGAGACCCCTCCTTTAAAGGTAGTGGTGTTCTAAAGGATCGGTCGGATAGAAGCACAATCCAAGCAAGGAAAGTAGCAAACGTTCCAGGTATTTTTTTATTGTTCTACACGCTGTAATACAAAAATACAAACAGCTCGCCGCACAGCAATAGTAATGCCAAGTAATTACATACCTGACACCAGGTAGGGTTTTATATTCAAAAGCATAAATACAAATCCTGTACCATGAGGCTGTCAGCGAGTAGAACGAATGTTTGACAGGAACCGTCAAACAAAAAATCCATGTGCATGGCACACTTCAGGCATTGTCGGAGGTAAATGCAACAAATTTACATCACAAGGTCTTTTTAAACTCTTTAAAAATAGAATATTGGGTGTCCAAAAATTTTTTTTACAGATTATCATATTTTGCAAATAAGG
This sequence comes from Rhyzopertha dominica, assembly GCA_025024175.1. Lineage (NCBI taxonomy): Eukaryota > Metazoa > Arthropoda > Insecta > Coleoptera > Bostrichidae > Rhyzopertha > Rhyzopertha dominica. Next base: position 34,199,744 of record QCXZ01000001.1, on the reverse strand, counting down.
CTAATTTTTGTAAATATTTTTTAACCTTACCCGGTATAATAAATATTGCTTTATGGTTAGATACCGGCTTTTATTTTCTTCAATTTGTGTCTCCTTCTTAGTGAAAAACAAGAAAAACTAGTCACCGCCATTTTTGTTAATAGGGTTGTTCAGAATTTTTTAAGTGTTACTTTAATAGCTTATTACGGTACAAATTATGCCTACATACCCATCGCTGCACACAAAACCCCAAAATTTGGAGTAACTTTTAAATAAATAAAGTACAAAGTTCGTTCTACAGAGAAAGAGGCTAGGAAACGAAACCCTGCGATGAGGCTAGTGCGTGATGTAGAAAACCAAACTAGCCTCATCGCAGGGTTTCGTTTTCTAGCCTCTCTCTCTGGAGAACAAACTTTGTACTTTATTTATTGAGAAGTTACTCCAAATTTTGGGGTTTTGTGTGCAGCAATGGGTATGTAGGCATAATTTGTACCGTAATAAGCTACTAAAATAACACTTAAAAAATTCTGAACAACTCTATTAACAAAAATGGCGGCGAATAGTTTTTCTTGTTTTTCACTAAGAAGGAGTAAAAATTACGCATACATGGTAAAGACACAAATTGAAGAAAATAAAAGGCGGCATACAACTATAAAGCAATATTTATTATACGGGGTAAGGTTAAAAAATATTTACAAAAATTAGCTTTATTTGCAAAATATGATAATTAACAAAAAAATTTTTGGACACCCAATATTCTATTTTTAAAGATTTTAGAAAGACCTACAATTTGACATATAACTTAAGGTTGTACCTAAAAAAATAGCGAAAATACGAGCCTGGGGAGTTTTAAGTGCCGGGCCCTGTATACGGTTAGGATCAATAATTAGTTTCACTACAATAAGTAATTATCACTTTGTTAGTATAAATAGTAAAAGTATGTTTTCTTTGTTCCAGGTACATTGCAAGGAATTTCCTGAAATGAAAGCAGCATCCTTCTTGCTGCTTCTATTGTCAGTCCATGCCACAGAACTATTACTCTCTAGATACTATAACAATGAACCCTGCAAAACAAAACATCTGTCTGAGCCAAAAATTGCCCCTTCCCTACAAATCGAACAAGTCATAGCATCTATTTCCCTCAACATCTCTAACTTAACGGAACTTGCGTCGGAAGTTTTGCAACGTCACCGCAATGTTTGGGGTTTGATGTTATCTGATCGCAACCTCACTTTGAAGACACACAAAGGAGTAAAATTTTACAGCAGTAAAGATAACGGCACACAAGAATTTTGGAATGCATATAAGCAAGGATCCGAGGGATGGTTGCCGCCTTTCAGAGATTGCGGTATATTTCCTAGGACATGGTTTTATACATATGTGGATAAGAAAGTGAAACATGGGTTTGGTATATTTGTGCCCTTACAACTCAACCAGTGCGATTCAAATTTGGAGGATATTTTTGGAGGTTCCCATAAATGCGACCCAGAAACAACTTTTGTAAGTAATTTAAAAATTTTTCATGATAAATATTTCTCTTTTTTACTTACTTCTTTTAATTGTTGACATTACTAACTATTAACAATCTTAATTTCTGTGATCACCAAACACATATTAAGAGCGGGAAATTTGTGGATCGAAATGAAGTCACCAAAGAAAATCCGTTGGTTTAGCAAAACTTAATTCTCATTTTCGTGGTTTATAGTGGAATGTGTGGTGTAAAATTCATGCAACGCAAACTTTTAAAGAAATAAAAGAAAACAATTTAATAAAATTATTTTATCGCAAAAGCTTCAAGAAAACCAACACACTTTATGCGGAGTTTCAGAATGCTTTTTAATTTTATCAAGTAGGACGGACTATACTTTTGTTGCATAGAAATTTTAATAAAATGCTTCAAATAAAATTGCACCAAAAAAGCTGACAGATGGCATTTTCATCTAATTTTCTATGTACATTACAACAAGCCTTTGGTATATAGACAAAACCAGTTATATGTAATGTTGTCTGCACTAGACCTAAACTGCACTGATGAGCTACTCGTATAATGATAACGAAATAGATCTAACTGCATTTGGTTGCGGTACAGCCAGTATAGCATAGACATGCATTTTAATGTATGTTGGTTCTTGCCACTGAACTCTATAAAATATGGAACATCAGAGAATGGGCACGTAGCATTAAAATAAATGTTCCCTTTATAACAATTCGTATTTCTTCGTAGGCATCACGGAATTATATTGAAACTGGAAGGACAATGAGGTGTACATGCGCGGAAAATTCCAGTGCATATATGCTCCGATCAAGAAGGTCGAAATTCGCTTGCCTAAGGATTTGGACGCCTGCGCTTTGAAAGTTTTAGCGACCTAAGATAATAATTTGACATATGCACATAACCTCAAATGCCAGATGCAACTACATTTTAATAAAAATATTCGTACGTTTGTGTCAATCTGTCAATATTTTCAGCTGGTTTACGAGTAATAGTCATAAAGCGCATGCGCGTCAATCCTCTGCGTAGTTTCAATTTGCCTCAGTTTTAAACAAAGGGATTGTCCTTCCAGTTTCAATATAATTCCGTGGTAGGCATGCACAGCTGCGCAGCAGAATGTGCAGTGTCAGATATTTTGGTGTTCATGTCACTCTGTCAATGTCAAAATGTCATATCAAGCAACGATGCGAACAGCTGACGACGCTACGGTTAAGTGTTAAAATGTAAACAAAATTAGGCTTTTTAAGATTACGTCATCCAATATGGCGTCCAGGGGGCAAAAAGCGCACGCATGGGACGCGCCTGCGAAACCCTGGAAACGGACGCGTGGCTGATAGAGTTGGGTCCTTCATGACCAAGTCGTTCAAATTGAATGACTCACGCCTTGATTTGGCTCACAGCTAATGAATCAGCGTCCTTCGTGCGTCGTACATGGTTAACGGCTGACGACAGCACACGACGAGAACACAACATGACAGCATATTTTTATGTTGTGGCGAGACAGACAGAAGACACCGCTGTCACTTTCAATTCACGATCCATATGAACGACTTGAATGATCCGAGTCTACGCGATTGATTGAACGATTTGAATTGAATCGAATGTCCCAGCTCTAGTGACTGACGTTGGCATTAAGTAATGGGGTTTCTATGACACCGGGCTAGAAGCTGCATCGTTTAGACATTTGCCCCCTGGCAGTCGCTCCGAAAGTCACGTGTTCTAAAAAACCTAATGCAACTTAACCTAGAAAAAACAGCTTGATAACTGACACCTGGCATCGCAAATGACATTGACTGTTCTCAAATAATGGATAGCGCAAGCGCTTCAAGGAACTGCGCAGACTTCAATTGGAAACAAATTTGAGAGGTCTCTGGGGTCTCTGATGTTCCATATTTTATAGAGTTCGGTGGTTCTTGCCCGCCAGCACCAGCAATAAGTCTCAAGATTATATATGCAGGTGCATGCCAACTTGTTATACTACAGGCCACTTCCCTCAGGCCCCGTTGCACAAAGCGTGGTTAACCAGACCCCCTGGTTAACACGCGGTTAACCAGCCGTTGCCATGGGCTGCACCAATGAAGAACCCTTAAAAAGAACCGTTTCCATGACAACTGTCCCTTGACCGCGTGTTAACCAGGGGGTCTGGTTAACCACGCTTTGTGCAACGAGGCCTCAGAAAGTTGTTCTCGTAATGGGTGGGTTTGCCATGGTGTCAATGTAATGCTGACAGATGGCATTGCCATCTAAGTTTGTAAGTCACAAAATTATTTTCGATTATACAGGGTGTCCCATTTATTCTGGGCGATACTTGACCTTTTTTTAATAGGACACCTTGCATATCTTTGCATTTTTGAACTTCTGATATTTGAGGGCCATTTGTAAACTATACATATGTTCTGTTTTGCACTGTTTCAGAAATATGAAATGTTTTTTGAAAATTTTTACTTTTACAGTGCGTTAGAAAAAGCTTAATATATACGAAAGACAAAAAGATAGAGCGATGTGGTTTTGCTTCGTTGGACAGGACATGAAATTAACATTGCTACATGTGTCTACATACGTATAATATTTCAAATTTACTAAAGTACTTGTTTAATAAAATTATCGTAAATTTTGAACTATTCAGTCATAGTTAAGTTAATTTTTTTACATAGAACGATATAATTTTTTGATCCATAAATTAATTTTAATTAATTAATTTGGTTAATATTTTCGAGCCGGTGCAAAACACATGCTTGGTTTATTTTACTAGAAATTTAAAGACGCGAAATACACAGTGTTCTATTAAAGACAAACGGATCAATTAAGAGTTCGCGTGTAATCATAGTAAAAATTAGATCGAACTGAATGACAAACTTTATACTGCAAGTGAACTTCAAATTCCATTTCCGGACGTCTAGTTAGTGCCGTCAATCTGAGGACAAATTAAACACGAGGGTTTCAGTTTTTATCCCTGTAAGTACATCATTCTTACTATAAGAAATACATAAAACGTTCTTAATGAAGCGATTATGGAAGGCAAATTTTTATTTCCAGTGTTGGTATCAATAAAGAACTCTGAGGGGACATTAAACAAACGCCACCTCGTAACGCCGCGGGCCTTGTTAAAATTGACACTTAGCCAACTTAAGCATGGCAGGTTAAAATACCCTACATTTTTTATTTTTATTAAATTTCTCACATTCTCTTGTGTAGAGAACAGTAATCAAGCAAAATTAAAAAAAAGGTGTAAAAACCAGTTTCATAAAGCTCTTTGTCGTACTTCTATTGGATACGTGCGACATAATGGCGCCTTATGAAACTAGTTTTTTTAATATACTATTATGATGTAACAAATTCATTTAGTGCAACTTTAACTGGTTTTTTTTATACTAACGCATCTATAGTCTGTCTTGTTTTAAGCGCCGCACTCTGTATAATTTATGTACACATTCTTTTCATATTTTTCGATTTAATGGCTTATAACAGACATTTTCGATAAAATAGGAAATCGATAATCAGGCTTGCGTTAGCCTCAAATTTAAAGTACGATGTGCTATAGTGCACTCTTCCATTAGCATGGAAAATTATTCCTCATGTAATAATAGCTTAGTGTCGGCTATATGTGCCTGTATCAATACTCTTTTAGAGTGAAAGGACTAAGAAATCTATTATATTTCACAGCGGACTGAGTAAGCTCTTCACAAGGGTATTTCCTGCAGTAGCATGTAAATTATTTAATCAAATCCTTCGCAGTGATATACCCTTACCATAAATTTGCATGGTATACAAGAAATAATGCAACTGAAGTAGGTACTTTTGGTAGAGGTGCTTTATACAGAGTTGAATAATTCATCTGCATCAATAATTAATTTAGCTTGCACTTGCCCTAGTTTTATATTGTAATCACCAATATTTGAGGTAACGTAGACAATGTTTGTTGTTCAGTATTATATCCATCATACTGCTACTGTTTTTGCAGAGTCTACGTATTTATATTTCAGAAAAAATCATTATTGCTGCAAACCACGTTTTATATAACCTATACTGAACGCAGTATCAGCATGAGACCTAATCGATAAAAATGCAGCAGCGTGTGATGGACGTGCCAATCTGTAAAACTACGACTGTGATATTCCGGGGCTAATAGGCAGAAAATGGTATGCACAATGAGGGGCATGTACCCCTATATTATTTTATCACGCTTTTCAGACGGTTGGCGGTTTTGTATAGACTATCTTTATTTTTTAAAATAATCAATGTGAAATAAAGCGTGTTGTCTGTGATAACAGCGTTGATTATAGAAAATTGAGCAGTTCAAACAAAAAAGAAGTATACAGGTTAGAGCTTCTGAAAAACAATTCTTAAAGGAAAAAAAATGGGGTACTCTGAAGTCACTAAAACAGTTTCAAGCTTCTAACACTGTCGCTAGGGGATGTTTTTGACGCCGCCAATGACAAAATTCAATTTTTTTTGCCAAAATATTTCGAGTAAAATACGATTACTCTTAATGATTTCTTCAAACCCGAGTGCATCTAAAAAGTAGTGATGCCCACGATATTCTCGTTTGCGAGAGTCTCGTCTCGTCTCGTTGTTTTCGAGACGAGACTCGAGACGATACTTTAAATTTCCCTTGCGAGACGAAATGAGACTTTTGAAAAGTCTTGTCTCGAATCTCGCGCGAGAGTCTCGCAAGTCTCGCAGTATCGCGAAGTATAAAGCAAATATTTTTACAGTTTCAAGTCGGCAAGTCGTGGTCGCTATCTATCAGTATTTCCGAAAAGCAAACCAATAAATTACAGCAAAAGAATACTATTCGGCAGGTGCAATCGGTATCGGCACTTTCTGCAAAAGAAATCGAGTCGCCCCGCCCTTTGTCTATGTTATGACCTTCTGGACGCTAATAGAAATTTGGTAAACATCGGGTTACAAATATGTAGATGGCGTTGTAAAATGGAATCCGTTTTCTTGTCGCTTTTCACTTCAATTCTTCAGTATTAGTTTGCTGTTGGTATTTTTGGTATTTAATTTTCTTTTAGTAAATTAATCAGGTTTTATGTTTACATACAAGAGGCTATGGAATAAGAAAACACAATATAATTTACATTATTAAGTAAAAAAATTTAATCCATTAAAAATAACATGTGCCTATTTGGATACATACATAAGAAAGGCTTCCTAAAGGCGCTAATGAAAAACATTACACATTTACATCCATTTGACGAAAAACATTAAATCCCATTAAATTACTACATAAAATTGGAAAAATACCAAAATTAGTAAAAATAAACCTAAGAATGTATATATTTTCTTAATCAGATAAAAATAGTCCAACCATAGCAAAGCCAACTGTGGTTTTCATTTAAAAAAATGCTAGTTTGCGTTGTATCTCAAAAATATGACCCCCTAAAAAAATTCTGAAAAAATAAAATAAATTAAGAAAGTTGGCTATAACTTTAAAACAAAAAATGATCCAAAAATGGCGATGGTAAAGCTCAACTCGCAAGCAAGAGTAAGACACAGCATTAATAATTACCGAGATATCTTACAATTACAACGAAAATAGGACACCCTGTACATGAGGTACGATAAATGTTATATATCATATTCGTTTTTCCTGGCAGCTAAATAACAAGTTGTTTATAGCAATAAAAGCGGAATTATAGTTATATGCATTTCACGTACATAGGAAACATGAAAATTTTGCGAGACATGAGACGAGACGAGACTTTTTAGTTGCAAGACGAGATTCGAGACGAGACTTCAATTTTCTTGCGAGGCAAGACCAAAGTCTCGTCTCGTCTCGTGGGAATCACTACTAAAAAGTGATATGGATGATCGGGGGGAAGTATAACATTGAGGCAAATAAATAACAGCTGCTTTAGTTTGGATAATCGGAATTTAGTTCATTTGTTTGATTGTATAGAGCAACGTTCTTAATACGTACGAAAGCCTTTTCAGGAAAGAGACTAATCACTTCATTTTAAGTATAGGAGATACATATCTTTTAGAAAGCTAAAAAAGTATATAGGTATTGACCCGATCTGTTGAGCCGTTTTCGAGCTATGAGTATGAGACATCAGACAGACAATAATAGCGCGATTTCTTCATTAATGAAGTAGAAAAAGCGCTAAAAATAATAAATTTCATTTAATATTAGTTTGTGTATAAAAAGTCCTTAAAATCTGTATTACACTACTAAACATACCATTAATTTTTTTGTGTATTTCTTGTACTAAAATGGAGACATTAGTGTATGCAGTAAAGTTGGAATCTTGACAGAAAACTCATATTCCACTACTGTGCAACTACGCGAGTTCTATATGAGTTTTTTAGAGCTGCAATAAGCGACATCGTATACGTATACTATTTTGGGTCATATTGACATTACCCACTGTAGTACCGCTGAATATAGCAATAAAAGTTAGGTCTGGTTGTTTGTTTTTGTCTATTCTCGGTGGGACACAACATCATGCATTAACTTTCTTACGAAGAAAGATCCTTAAGGTAAAAGCGAGGTCTGAATATTTTTGCTGGAAGGGCCGASACGGTTATCTGTCAGCTCACAAGTGAACATTTTTTAAATTCCACGCCTTGTAACTGTTGCTTCGTCCGTAAAGGAAATATTGCTTAGAAATGATTTATTTTCTCTTTGTTAATTTTTGTTAACAAAAAATTATCCCTTTAATAGAAGATCATGGGGTAGTAAACTCTGTAAAGGATATACGTGATACGGATGAAGCTGTTGTCGCAAGATTATGTAAACTGTAGTGTGCAACAATCCAACATTTATATTTGGTGTATAGTACTCATTATAAACCGATCATGCTTTCCAGTTTCTCGTAGTGTTGTAAATAATCTCCGAAAGGTTTTTTTATCTGGTTGACACCGATTGTCGTACTTTGTACATTCTCGCTGCAGTTCGCGAATTAATGTTTTTTGAGAAGTTGCTACAATTTTGGTATCCAAGAAGAAGTTACGTCGTGGCGTTTTTACATTAAAAAAATAAATTAATAGAAGCAATTATAAATATCTAGTAATGCAAGTAACTCATTTGTTTGCAATTAGGTACAGCTGCTTACTATATCAAAGATTTCATTTGTAACTAATTCTTCTTCTTGAATGTAGTTTAAAAACTGACAAATAGCAAAATGGTATTAATATACATACATGCACCCTTATACTCGGTATAAAGAGAACGTTAAATGACTTCAATGATGCAATATATGAAACTGTATTGAGAAACTATGTAACTATACCCACACCCATTAAGCAAAATCGATTTTTGCATTTATTCGTCCTATGGTGCATGTCCGTAGTAGTGTTAACCCAAGTTTGACATACATCGTCATACTCATCATCTAAAATCATGTTCAACGACTTCCTTGCACCAAAATCGAATTTTCGCATCTTTGGGCACCATGGCGCACGCCCGCTATATTCTAAATTCAAATTTAACATGCACTATCGTATTCAGTTTCAAAAATCACATTCAGCTACACCCATGAAGCGAAATAAATTATTTGCACCTTTTGGCACTATGGTCATGGTCATGTCATACACCCATGAAGCAAAATATGATTTTTGGAACTTTAAGTACCATGGCGCATGCCCTTCATAGCATTAATTCAGATTTGATATTCAACATCATACTCAGCATCAAAAATCACCTTCAGCAACACTCATGAAGCAAAATCGAATTTTCGCAAATTTAGTACCATAGTGCATGTCCGTCAGTCTTAAAACAAACGTTCCCTGAATCAAAATTTGACTTGTACCATCATACTTAATATAAAAAATCACGTTCAATGACATTTGTGACTCAAAATTGATTTTGTGCACTCTTAATAATACGGTCATAGTTATGTCATACCTACACACATGAAGAAAAATCATATTAATTTTTGAAACTTTATAGTTACCACAGTGCATGTCCGTCATAGTCTTAATCTAAATTTGACAGGCACCATCGCACTCAGCATCATTCAACGATACCCATAAAGCAATATATCAACTTTGTATGAAATTAGGCATTTTGATCCTAGAGACAGCAACCTAGCGACCATATATAAAAAAGGTGCTTGGGCATACTTACAGATTATAAGCTACCATATACCAGAAACCCGAGGTAATCGGAGCCAAGCTCTCGCTGACAGCAAATACATAGAGTAGATTGCGCTAAAAGTAATCTTTTTCAGTAATTAACCATTGAGCTTGTCGGTAGGTTTGGAGATTAAATAAATTAAACTATATTATAAATTGATTGTTTCTCTCTGTTTGAATTTCCTGTTATTAAAAGAAGCGCTAATTAATGAAATATTATTTTCATTCAAATTGCCGATGATTATGTGCTTTAAGGAGTTAGCAGCCTACTTACCAAAAGTTATCCATTATGCAGTAGTTTCCACTAAAAATGATTGAAAAAAGAAAGATACAGCCTTATTTTACCGAAAACACAATTTTTGTAGCACTATGGTTATCATGGTTTATTTACTTTCTAATTCGAGTAGCTAAGGTTGTATACATTTTAGTTGATAATTTTGAATATGTTCAAATCTTTAACATAAATAATTATTTCATCGGAAGATATTTGAACGTATTATGACAAAGAATCGTCAAATAAATCGACCACTGCGAAAGGCGATACCCATCATAAAATACATTAAAGAGAACGAATACCGCAAAAGCCTGTAGGGTGTAAAATGATATTGCTGGACATTTAGACAGGAATGAAGGTTTGATAAATTGATAATAGCCAACATAATCGTCAAGTAAAATTTGCTACGAAATATTCAAGTATATCTAAATTTAATCGCAAACAAATGAGCGGAAGTAAGAGTAAAGCCAAATTCGTAAGTAGGTAACCACGACAAAACGTCTTTAAGTGCAACATTGCACTTGGCGAATTATTAAAAGTTGTTCTTTTACACGGTTACAAACTATATACACATATTTCAATTCTGTAGTAATGAAAATGCCTTTTGTACTATAGTAATCCAAAGTAGGCAAAAAATATTAAATATGGTCCCGCTAACATAAAATATAAAATAATAAACGGTGGTTCTTTGATAGGTACACCTTTATGCTTGAAATGAGCATATCTATCTTAAATACGTGGTAGAGGGGGTACTTACCTAAAATGAATATTATGAAAAAGATTAAGCATTCAAAGTAATTTTATTGCACTGGACTCTGTTTTTGCTGGCCGTTTTCAATGGTCTCGAAGGTTTATTGGGTAGTCGGCGATGTAGGTATCTGTACCTACCGATCGCACCAGTTCTCGTCGTAGTTCGTAAAGCCACCGCTAGATGACGCATTACCGAATGTCAATGGACCTACGTGACCTGTAATTACAGACCGTACCATCCTACATCGTAGTTAGTAAAGCAACCGCCACATGAGTCATTGCCGATTTTTACAAAATGACACCCAAAGTGTAGTATAAGACGTTTGCACGTCAAAAATCGGAGTTTTAGTATTTGCGAACGTTCGTTTTTTAACGTCAGCAGTCCGTGTGATCTATCGGTGGTTGCTAGTCCCCAACTCTACCAATTGTGAGCTAAATCGCAAGATTTTACATTACGGCTTGAATGAACACCTTCCGTTGCATTCTCTGAGTGATAACATAAACGACTCCTGGAATTTCAGTTAGGTTCAAGTGGAAAATGGAAATGGTTCATTTATGCAAATGCCCCATTACTATTTCCCTAATTTTCGCCTGTTAAAATCATATACAAGCTAAAAGACTTGTTTGGCCGGGGATCGAACCCAAGACTTTAATTACAACACCAAGGTCCCGTTGCACAGAGTGGTTAACCAGACGACTGGTTAACGCACAGATAACAAGCAGTTGTCATAGAAACGTTTCTATTTAAACGTTTTTCACAGATGCTGCCCTTGGCAACGGCTGGTTAACCGCCTGTTAACTAGAGAGAGTCTGATTAACCACGCTTTGTGCAACTGGCACCAATGGTCTCTAGTTCGAGTCCTAGACCAATCGCGCTATACGCTATTCAAAGTATAAACATAAAGTGGACATACTGATTTGAACTTCAGTTATGCCATGCTGATGTGAGTTGACGTTTTAAAAGTGAAACTAACTAGAAAACTTGGCAGCGTTGAAAGTCATGAAAGAAATATTGGTTTTGTTTTAAATATTCTTATCTACGAAATCCAATATAGGTAACATGAATGATGGATGTAGTAACACATGCGTTTTATAAATTTTGGTGATGATTACATGTTTGGAATAACCGCTTTAGGCTAATTTTGAACCATACTTACTTTATGCCTAAAATTTTCTATCACATTTGTTTATTTTCAAATTTCGAGCCCTTTAGTGCTGATCGACGTTAATTAAAACCAAATTTCAGGCAATAATTAACTTTCTCTATATGTATAATATACTTGGGTTGTAATTAGCTGCTGGTCGCAATAATCTGGCCACCGCAACGAACTACGCTCTGAAGCTTGCAAATAACGAGCGACGAGCGATTCAGCTGCAAATGCGCCGGATGGCGTTCAGTAGCGTTACATATGAACTTTGAAGTACTAAGGCGAGTATGCGAATAAAGTATTATTTAAGCATTTACTTCAAATAAATAATTATATAATAGTGTATGTCTATGCTATGCTGTCTGCACCGCAACCAACTGCAGATAGATATATTTCGCTATCACTATAGCTCATCAGTGTAGTTTAGGTATAGTGCAGACAGCAAGGTCACTTCCTTTAGGAAGTAATACCAGTTAAGGCAGCTAGGTGGCTTTGTCAGCGTGTCAGTTCATTGCTGACAGATGGCATTGCCATCTATTTTTCTACTAATCATATAAGAGTTTTATTTTAAAACTTAATGCTTAAAGCTAACATCCCTTGTAAATTTCAAATAAAACAGAAAAGCCTGCCGTGTCAAGTGTTATAGATTTAATATGCGGCAGTAGAACTGAAATTAACAAAAAAATGTGATACCCTGATTCTAACGATTAGTGTATCGATTTAGCAACAAAGTAGCAATTATTCAGATTCAGTGTTGCGATGTTTCTCATTTAATTAGTTTGGGAATACTTTTAATCACGTTAAAGCTATTGGGTTGAAAAAGCAATTAAACTTTCAGATAATATCGGGTTTTTCTGCTCCTCTAAAAAGCTATTCAACCCACGCCTACATTAATATCAAATTTATATTTAAATTGCCAGGAACTGAAGTAAGGCTGTATGTTTGGATTCCAGGAAAGTGCTTGCAATAAGTTTACAAAGGGACGCAAGCCGTTGGAATGAACTGTAATGGCAACTGCTATTCACTCCTTTCTAGATATTGGAAACGGACATTTCACTTATAACTGAAAATGGTGTTTGCACATACACAAAGGTGTTAAATTTATGTTTGCTTTCCCGGAATTGTAGCAGCTACGTGCAGTACGAGCATTTGTGTTTAGCGTATGAAAGGCAGCTTTTGTTGATACATTTACATTATATCACCATCTTTGAATTCTATTTGGTTGTTTGAAATGATGTTTAATTAAAAGTTAATACTGCGCAGAATTTTTTCAATCAGCTCTTTAAACTTCATGTTATTTGGCAAATAATGAAAAAGAGGTATATATTTTGATGTTTTGTAGGTCGTTTAGAAAATAAAAAGCAAGCCTAAACTACTGAATACACTGAAAACCTTTCCATAAATTTGGCTGAAAGCATATTTCACGTTTCGGTTAAGACTATTGAAATCCTAACTTTGCCTCAAATGTTAATACATTATATCTATATAACTTACTTTATTATTATATATTAGATACAAATAATGAATACTTATTATATAAAAGACAGTTTTAGTTTTGCTGAATTAGTAAAAAACTTAAGAAATTCTACAGGATCATAAAATAATATCACTAGATATATTCGGGCTGTTTGTGCTTTGTAATTTAGCATTAACTTTTTGTTATTTAATATGTTATATGTTAGTACGTCAACGTGCTATAATCACTCGAGCATCTTATTGATATTTTTCTATTTTTATCCTGTAAATAGATTTCTTTGTTGTATGTATAATAAATTATTATAATATACATAATCTATTTTATACACTTAGTATCGAGTTAAAAATGTCATATGACACCATAAAAATTTGATTGCCTTGGTAGGTTGGTATTTAATAAGTTTCTATAGATAAAGGTCACTAATAAAACGCTCTCACTGAGTTTCGAAGCAGGACCTCTAATAACGCATGATCTTTTAATTATGTGTATACATATAAAGCAGATTCCTAAATTCCGGTATATATTTACAATATTTAGTAGGATACGAGATAGCTACTTTACAATGAGTTTATACATTTCATTTTGTCAAAGCCAGACCAGAATCTTTGTGTTGTTACCTTTATTCCACCACGTAAATAAAAGATTCGCAAGGTTGATACGAAGGGTAGAATGCTTTGTGATCCCTGTCATGATATGACAGATAAATGTATTCATCTCTTTGGAGGGCTGAATCCCTTGTGGTACGTCTCATACGAATATACGTTTATTCGCATTGCATACCATGTGTAGCGTGTTTCGGCTAAGCTTACATTATTTGACGATACCAATTTCAGAAAGAAACGATCACAGCAAAACAATTATCAAATCTTAATAGGTAGTACTTTTTATGTGGGATTAATTTGCATAATTTGGATATACTGCAAATTAATATATACAAATTCTTTTAATATGAACCTATTTTTCTCATAGTGATACAAATAAGTAGTGCATTATATGAAACAATTTATTAGCAAATTTTTGCATTTAACATTTTTGCATTGTCAATTGCACGAAATGGTAGTGGAACGTATACTTCAAAATAAACACGACAAAGCTTCTAATTTGTTGAAAACAGACATTCATTTAAGTAACACTCGTAACTTAACAATTCAACAAACATTAAATAAAATCTTTTGAACTAAAAGTACAGGTACACTTAAAATAGAATATTGAGACATTGCCAATTTGTTAACCGATGATTATTGTGCAGTCAGTATTTTAACTTTACGGGTTGTTGTAGATTCTATAGCAAAAGCAGTATTGTTCACTAAAGACGGGAGGAGCAGGTGATGCTAAACAGTTAATGTAATTAAAGTTCAGTGGTAACTATTAATTTCCCTTGCCTATATTTGGTATAAATTGTCATTATCAGGTACTGTATAAACAAATGACGTTAATTAAAACTGCATTATGTATGCTAAATTTAACTGTAAATCAATAATTGAAAAATACGCAGCTGTATAATATCTATAGCTTAAAGGAAGTGTGATGTAGAGACATATATTGAAACATAGCTCCGCTAGCTTCTCAATTAAGGATAATCCATTTTCAGGTGCCAGGAACTGCTTATTCTTATCAAAATCATTATTTTTATTAAAGAGGGCCTCAGAAGTCAAATTTTTATTCGCATTTGCGCAAACTCGTGTGAGAAAAGGGGTTTCTACCCACGTGATGAATGTACTCTCATGATAAACTTCACGCTACTGCAGATTCATCATCATTCCCTCAATCCTTGAACATTAATCTATTTGTCTATTGCAATTTAAGTTTCACTCACCGTTTATGCAGTTATTTGAATTATAATAATGTTACCTGCATAAACTGTGTTATGGAAAAAACTAGCAAGATTTGAGATACGAGGAATCGCACACTACACCGCTACATAGGACCCCAAAATGCGGGCACATGTTGGTGTCGTGTGCAACGTCTAACAGTTTCTCCCACCTCAGTCTGTGTGCTCGTTTCCCTCGTTTTCGAAGCATTTTTGACAAGTTGGGTTCGCGTTTCTTGCTTTTTGTGCATTTGCAAAACCTTATCACATTTATTTTTATAATTATGGGGTAAATTGCTTTGAGATACGAGCAATTTGACATACGAGCAAGGTTACGTATCAAATTAAACTCGTATGTCGAGGTACCACTGTATTACATATTTTCATAATTACATAAATTTCACTTCATTTTAACATTTTGTTTCCAGTGCATACCGAGATATGAATATGGCGAAAGGCGAGGTGGTTATCGATGTTCTTGCCTGGAGGGGTTTTATCATCAAGAGGCAAACGTTGGTTGGATAGGATTTGATGGTGAAGAGATAGAGAATGACATTATTAATTCAAGCAGGTAAGAAAGTACCGCAGCAATATAATATTGCTATTATCTTTCCTATTTATAAACACAAAGGTTTCGAAACTTTCTTTACTGTTTCTTGGTCCACGTGTTTTACCATTTCAGTACTTTAAGTTGTAGCGGGCTTTATAAATATTGCTGAAATACATTGTTGCTAAACCTACAGTTTTTACTTACATTAATAAGAACAACAAAAGAATCAATAGCTTTTATTTTCAGAAGCTCGCGGTTAAGTACTTAGTTCCTTTCAATAGAATGTATTCTCAAAGATGCCATAGTTAAAATGTTCTCGAGAAGTGGAATAGATTGTTCCTTCACAGGTCAAGACGTTTAGAGCTATATAAAAAACCAACCAAACAACAACAGTCCCTCAATAGAGTTACTAAAAAACAGTTATTAAAAAATGGAATAGGATCCTGGGAGCTGCGTTGGATTAGTCGAAGAGATTTCCAGGCGTCATGTTTTTCTGTCATTATGATAAGCACTTGTGAAGTCCAGGAAGAAACGCCCATTCAGTAGGAACATTGGTACTACTTATGACTTACGATACCTTAGTACGGATAGCAAGCAGGTTCGCTGAATCCTTGGGAAGGACAGCACAGAATTAACACCGGAGATGAGCAACCTATTCAAAAGGCAGCCAAAAGACTACCGTTAGCAAGACAAGAACAAGTGGATAAAGTGGTGAAGGAAATAAGGCAACAACCGCATACTAAAAGACATCACAGAGGAAGACATTTATCGATTACTCAGAACAAACGACATTCCTTCTTGACTGCGGCATGTACCAGTTCACTATAATGCCATTCGGCCTCTGTAACGGTCTGGCTACACTTGAACGATAAATGGAACTGGTGCTAGCTGAATTTATACAGGAAATCTGCCTAGTCTATCTGAACGATATAGTAGTTATATATCGCAATCTCGTAAGGCGACCAGTTTTGCTGAGTTCATTGTGTGCAACCTGCGTAGTCACCAAGGGTCCATCAAAACCACGAAAGGAAAGGATAAAGTAGTATAATGTGAGAGCGCTGTATGAAAGGATTGTTATCCAAGTTACCGAACAATAACCTTTACATACTAGTGACGATGGATTACCTCAGCAAGTGGGCAGAAGTTTATGAAGCCTCGAATGTTGCAAGAGCTCTCGCCGATACCTGGTGTGTGAATTTAGTGCCTGTCGGATTAAGGAGATAATTTCGATCAAGGGTATTTGTGGCACCTTGTCATTTACGGTTTACTAAAACAATGGGAAAAATTTCTCTCAAAAACTGTGGATCAACATCAACCATACGGAATAACCTCCTTCCTCTATTTCGGCGATCTATGAGAGCACGAGGCAAACACCTGCGAGAATATTTTCTGAAAGGGTGTTGATGTTAGAGTAGGACCTGGAATTTGGGTCAGTCATGATGTCTAAAGGCAAATAAGCCAATTACATCAACAGCCTTCAACCGCCACGTCTGGAATGGTTTGGTGAGGCAGACAATGATTGCCAGTGATCACGTGAAGACTCACTATGATGCGAGGCAATTTAATGAGGAAAATAGTGTAGGTTGCAGCATTGTATTTTTGGCTTGGTACGATTGTACCAGTATCTCAATAATCAGACAACGGTACTAGCGTATAGCTGTTTCGGTACATTTTCATATTGTTTGAAAACGTAAGAAATGACAAAAATAGAAAATAGTGAAATATTGGTAATGCAATTACTGCATCAATAATTTGCTAAAAAATACACCAAATATCGTTAATAAACTTTACGCTAAGCACTTGAAAACATGTCATTAATATACATTTTTTTATAAATGGTTATTATCCTTAACTACATAAGTATTTAGAAAAAATTCCCTTTGAATGTTATTAACTGAAAGAAAATTTCGCGGTAACGTTATCAGTAAGGGATTACTTTAAGAGGGAAATGTATACAAACCAAGAGCTTGGTTGACAGTATCCCAGAATTTAGTAAAATACATTGTATATTGAATTCTTTAAGGTGAAGATAATATAGTACTGGGTACGGGTCGCCACTCGCCACTGTGTATATCTATTTGACACATATTGTACGCACCAGGAAAGAAAGCAGACGTGGTGGGAACAAAAATTGTCGCAAGACAGATAAATTACCGGCGTGCCTGCCATTATTCATGGTCGCAATTTCAGGCTAGTGCGGCGAATAAATTTATTAACTCGGGCCACTCATGCGCTGCGATCAGTTCAAACTGTGGACGATGTTACATTCCTAAGGTGCGACGTCTTTCGTGGCGCTCGCTATACTCGTGACGTCCTAAATGTAGGCCATACGGTGGTTTCTATATACACATGTGTCACAAGGTTTACATTACAGATGAGTCCATTCTGCGATTGTGTAGGAACAGAAAATTAAGCACACTAGAAACTTCATGTGCGTATGTGCGTGAGTCACGGGTTACTAGTTACTATTCTTGTAGGGTTTATTTTGGGTACCTTTTATTAATTCTTTCTCACTGTTCGGTCCTTTTAGAAGTTATCTGATTGATTTCATTAAAAATGTACTGCCCATAAAACTTATTGACAAATCTTCCCCTCACTCATACCTACCATCACTTTAGACTGATTTTAGTTAAAAACACTTAAATCAGTTTGTTTTATATTTTAAATATAACTTCTATCAGATTTAGGTCACCTATAAAGTATTAAGAACCGCATAACCCTAACCTAGTAAGTTAGCTTGAATTTTAAGTCTACACGTTTTAGCTTTTATATCTTATTATAATTTAACAAGTTCGCTGCGTCTTTATTTTACTCTCGAAATCGTATTTACGGATTCAGTACAAGTTACTTTCCTACGTCTGCTTGTAGTATCAAATATTTTCGAGTAACTTAATGTTAAAGCAATTTATCACACAATAAGAAAGGGTAAGAGAATTATAGTTTATTTTTTCGAGTAAATTAGATGTTTAGGATTATTTAGTTTCTTCTCGCACGATCAGTTGTTTAGTGAAAACACCATATTTTAGTGATGATTAATGTCCCAATTATTTTTCTAGAGCGCCTGCTAAATTAATTATGAAATAAATTCCTGGTATATTTTGCTCGAGTTACTTACTAACTGATGCTTTCCTATATTACTAAAGGACATCGAAACTCTCATACAACAGTTTTGTTTCGTTTTATTAACTCGAAAACATTTCAGTTACTTTCAACCATTTTTTGATTACATATACTTATAATCGCAATTACTGTGGTTTGTTGCCTTTATTCTTAGTCAAAACATGTAAATCTAAAGAAATTCACAGACTGCCAGCCAAAGTGATTAGGATACTAAAATCTCTTTTGTAGCAGCAGTCTTATTTGGCTTTTTTAATTTTTCATAACGACAACTCGTTAGCATTTTATTGTTCGCGCACTTTCCCAATAAATACGCATTGGTATATTTACGATTCAATATGTATTTGGTATATTGGTATCAGGTTATCTAGGAACTTGTATTATATGTATATTCATATCCCTAAATATAAATCTCTGAAGTATCACGGTAAAATTGGTTTTATGTTGCATTCTTTTGTATGTGAAATGTTGTGTTACTGTTACTATAATTTAATATTACTATTACTATTATAACTGCCTACGTTTATAAGTATTGAAAATATAATACTTCTACAATCATATGGGCTCCTTTTGAGGTACATTCATCTATTATTTACAAATATGTATATTTATGTATATTTTAATTATGATTTAGAAGCCTTCAACTTTATATAAATAAATGTCGAAAAAAGCCCAAACCAGGGCCGAAACATATATTAAAACAACCTGGCTATTTGAAGAACCGTATCCCAAATTAAAATAGCCACAACATACAATTATTTAAGGTTCAATATCTATTACAACATATAAGTTACGTTATACTTACAGGATCCGCCACCTAAAACTCCCCAGGCTCGTATTTTCTTTATTTTTTTAGGTACAACCTTAAGTTATATGTTAAATTTTAGGTCTTTTTAAACTCTTTAAAGGTAGCTTAGTGAGATTATCATATTTTGTATTTAAAGTTAATTTTTGTACCTAAATATTTTTTAACCTTACCCCGTATAATAAATATTGCTTCATAGTTAAATGCCGACTTTTGTCATTATCATGTATGCATAATTTTTACTCCTTCTTAGTGAAAAACAAGCAAACTAGTCGCCGCCATGTTCTGTAAATAGGGTTGTTCAGAATTTTTAAGTGTTAGTTTAGTAGCTTATTCCAGTACAAATTGTGCCTACATACCCATCGCTGCACACACAACCCCAAAATTTTAAGTAACTTTTAAATAAATCAAGTACAAAGTTCGTTCTAAAGAGAAAGAGGCTAAACAACGAAACCCTGCGACGAGGCTAGTGCGCGATGTAGAGAACCAAACTMGTCTTATTGCAGAGTTTCGTTTTCTAGCCTCTTTCTCTTTAGAACGAACTTTCTACTTGATTTATTTAAAAGCTACTCAAAATTTTGTGGTTTTGTGTGCAACGATGGGTATGTAGGCATAATTTGTACCATAATAAGCTACTAAACTAGCATTTAAAAAATTATGAACAGCCCTATAACAGAACATGGCGGCAACTAGTTTTTCTTGTCTTTCACTAAAAAGGAGTAAAAATTACGCATACATGGTAATGACACAAATTGAAGAAGACAAAAGTCTGCATCCAACTATGAAGCAATATTTATTATACGGAGTAAGGTTAAAAAATATTTACAAAAGTTAACTGTATTTGCGAAATATCACAATCTGCAAAAAGAAATTTTGGACACACTATACTATTTTTAAAGAGTTTAAAAAGACCTACAATTTGACATATAACTTAAGGTTGTACCTAAAAAAAAAAACAAGGAAAATGCGAGCCTGTGGAGTTTTAGGTGGCGGACCCTGTATATTAGTTGTTAAATAAATAATTTTAACTTCAGAAAGCTAAACTGGCGACCCTGACATGATCTCGAAGTTAAATTGATCATCATAACCCAACTGAATAATGGCTATCGTAATAGACAGCTAATACTACAGTTGATAGTATGTCATTAAATATTCCATCCTACTGGTCTGTTGTATCTGAAATTTGGTTTTATCAAATAAAAATAAGTTTCCTAAGTGAAGTAATTGTTAACGGCGACACAATAGTAATAATTCACTATGAGAGTCGTATGAATAATATTACGCAGAAGTGCGTAATTGGCTTCCAACTCTAATAATGTACTATAATTTTTCTACGACGCCTCTACATTGTTATAATTTTATATTGCCTGTTTTTCGAAAAAACCAATAGGTTAATGACTGTAAGTGTGACAATAAATTAGAGTAATAAAATGTGGAAGGAAGGAAGGAGAATAGGGTTCATATAGGATATAATCTCTTACGATTGCTCACAATAATTGGAAGGTTTTAATTTATTGTTATTTACGTATGAACAATGTGAGTACCTTCAGAAGGGCAGACACATCAATTAAAAAAACTAAGATAAATGTACAAACATTAATTATTTTCTGTGATATTTCTATCAATTAACTGAAATGAAATAACATCATGTAAACGCTTTGTAAAACTTAAAATTGTAACGTAATATTAAAAAAATTACATGCTAATTATTACTTAACCTGTGAATAATAACGAATTTATTAATCAAGTACACAGTGCATTAAGAGCAATTTACTTATAAAGGAGTAATAAAAATTAATTACGTAATCGCCAACCTAAGTGCTACTAATTTACATCAAGGAAGTTCCAAATAGAATTGTCCAATCCCTGAAAAAATACATAATAAAAATATATAATAAAAGTAGGTGTATGGCAGAATTAGCACATGCTGCCTTTGAAACACTTTTCAGACACCAACACTGGAAGACAAGACGTAACTTAAAACAGATTGCTCATCTGAAGGACAGTAGCAGCACTAACTACAAAATTGAAAGCTATGAGAATGAGGTAAAGGATGTTTTAGTTCAAATCAATTGCAACTAACTTCGCAATACAAGTAGAAATAGGATATTTTGGTACCACTACTGTTTCAAGGATGCCACCAAAGAATGTATGAAACTTCGTACATCATATCAGGAAAACTTCCAAGGCAGTTGTTGAAGGGGCTAATGGCTATCGACAAATAAACCGTCCGTTCATTACGGACAAATTAACTAGATTAAGTTTTCCTGTGGATACCAGTTTAGTTGTGAGTGTATATCAGTATCGAATGCTCTGAAAAGTGCGTTTCTGACAAACGATCAACCGTTCGCAATAAATAACTCGCTAATAGTATTATTATTTATCAGTGAAAATGTGAACCGTAACATTCAACTGCAATTTTCTCCTAAAAGGTCAATTTTAGCCGCATGAACAGAGTACTTTTTTTCTTTACAAAACCCATAAATTAAAAAAAAACATCAGTAGGCGGGCGTTCTTTAAAAAAAAATTATACTGTAAAATAGTGTTATTTTTGCATCAGTTTTGAGATTCCGAAAGGTTGCGCACATAATGAGGGACGCCCTGTATAATGTCTATGAAATAATTTTGCACATTCTACAAATGAAAAGCTTATTTTAAGTAATTTAACAGTTTGTGTATTGTGAAAACATTTGGCTAAAGTATAAATTAATATTCAAAATGATCTATTTCTTTCCGAAATTACTTTGAAATCGTTCAGGGCCTTAGCTCATTTCTTTTATCTAATCAAATAATTCGATGCAAAAGGGTTTGTTATTTTTTACTAGTCTTGGATATATGTACTACCGTTTTGATTAACGCCAAAGAAAAAAATGTAGAATGTTCAGATTGGAGATTCTGGTGTAGTTTTTTTTTGTTTTTTTTGGAAGTTATACATAAACCACATATTATGGTTTATGTGTAAAAACACTTTCTCTAGTTAACTATGGAATTAATTATCTAAGAAAAAGTAACCCACGCCGTTATGGCAAGACAGTTAGATCAATTTCTTGTCTATTATTTTAATTTAAATATTAAGTCCGTGATTGTGTTGAAAATTCTTGGTACTTCTAGCGTAAGGAAGTTAAAAATTTCGTTCAACAGACATTTATCATATTAAAAACTGTCGTCATCCTTTGGTAACAGTTCCTGTGTCTAGATCTACTATTAGGAAAACTCACTACTGCGGAAGCTTTCCCATGATGTCTTTGAAATGTTGAGTTACATTTCCCCTCCTACAATTAATGGGCCGATCCCTGGGTAAAACTACATTAGTAGCACTAGCTCCATAAGTCTTCAGTAAATGTAAATGTGTTCGCAACTAGAATTCGTCGATTAGGATACATTTGCTTTTACATACATTAATTGCATTTCTGCTCACTTGATTTATATAAGCAGCGTTCACCATTTACTAAGTAAAAATTGTTTTTAAAAACAAAATAATGAGAAATAATAAAACTGCTGCAAAAGTAATACGCTATATTAGTATGACGTAGAACTCGGCCATTTTGCTGTGATATGTCAAGATCCCGGATCCAAACCAACCTAGCTGCCATAATGTGCGTAATGGAGTTCAGCGTTTTGTGTAATTTTTTAGTGTTAAAGAGTATTTTAAAGTGTTACTGTGTATGTTTGAGTAGCCTACACTACTTCGCTTTACTTAGCAAGTATTACAAACCGAAATTACATTTAGATACAATGTATTGTTGAAAAGCTGAACATACACTAAGTACGTGTGTGGAGCATTACAATTTCGAAGTTTTGTCAGAAAATGGTAATGGGTTGGGTCCCTGGATGTTCCCGTTATAATGAGAGAGAAACGTGTAATCTTTACAGCACTTCTTTTAGGGTGTTTATCACCAATAGATTGCAACTAAATGTAATTTTGGTTTGTAATACTAAATTATACGAAGGAACGTAAACCACTAAAAATACACAGTAACAAAATTGAGCAAAATTGTAGTATAATACAGTATTTTGAAGTGTTACTGTGTATGTTTGGGTGGTTTACATACCTTTGTATTATTCATTAAGTATTACAAACCGAAATTACATTAAGTTGCAATCTGTTGTTGAAAGACAATCTAAAATAAGTGCTAAAAGTTTATACGTATCTCTCTCATTATAACAAGATCATCCAGAGACCTAGCACGTTACCATCTTCTGGTACAACATCTAAATTGTAATTCTCTACACACGTATTTATTGCAGGTTAAGCTTTTCAGCAATACCTACATTGTAACTAAATGTAATTTACGTTTGTAATACTTGCTAAGTAAAGCGAACGAGTGTCAGCTACTCAAACATGCACAGTAACACTTTAAAATATACTTTTAACGGTAAAAATTGCAGCAAACACTAAAATCCCTTATGCACGTTATGACAACTTGGTTTGTTTTCATCCGGGATCTAAACTAAATGTAATTTCGGTTTGTAATACTTGTGAAGCAAAACTAGGGAGTGTAGGCTACTCAAATAAGCACAGTAACACTTTAAACATTCTTTTAAAGACACTAAACTGCACCCAAAACTGAGGTCCGTTACACACATTATGACAACTCGGTTTGTCAGGATCCAGAACTTTGACGTACCGCAGAAAAATGGCCGTCACTACGTCAGCACTAATATAGCGTATAAAAGGGGTAGTAGCACTTAGCCCCCTTCAGAATAAGCTTGAAAAATTGAGTGTATAGCACAGGATTTCTATAAATGGTTCATGCATCCAGGGCGCTTACGGAAATTATCGATTAAATCAGTTTGCCGCCGCTCAGGAAGATGAACACAACTGCTTTGACGTATACTTGTCATCTGTCGATTGTTGAATTATTTTATATATTATTTGAATGTGAGAAAACGCTTTTCGTATAACTTTTAGGTTATATAGCGTATTTCAAATACGGTATTTGTTAGGTTGTGACTACAGTAAGCCTGTTAAATAATTGTGCTACGATGGACTGAAAGATATTTTTAGCCTGCAGCGATGGTAAAATTCACAAACTAAGTGGTATTAACACTACACAAAGTTTTCACAGGGCAAGGGTGTAGACTGTAGAGGTTACCACAAGCCTACTATACCAATAATTATTTGTTGTTTTTTACCTTTGAAAGAAAAATAGAACCATAAATTATTGGAAAATCTTTATTAAGTCATCAATTTCGTGACTGGAACTTCATCCACAACCTTCAGTACTATCTTTGAATATAGAATGTAATAGAAGGTCAACGCTTACGGAAATATTAGTGCGCGGGTAAGGTGGGTTGCATATGTGCTTTAAAGGGTTTAATTGTTTAGTATTTAGTAGGGATCAGAACACTTATTAAATATAATAGCAGACACATGTGAGCCGCAATAGGTCACGAGATGGCGCTTTCTTCTAGCGGCCGGACCTGTCTCCAAATGCAATAAAATGTGATTTATTGCCTCAATGAACACCTGCACTAGCGCACGCACTGAGACGAATTTCTATTCAACATTCAAGTTTATTTTAAGAATCGCTCATCACCGCGCCCGCTCTATCGGTTACGTCGCCCCGGACAAAAAGACAAATTGCCGCCTTTTATTAAGAATATATACAATAACTTGTAGTTATTAGTTACATGTCTTTATTAGCCTTTAGACAATATAAATATACCCAAAATTATTAGCGAACGAATAAATCGGTGTGATTTTTTTAATCGGGTATTTAACACMTCCATATTTTTCGCACACTTAGGTATAGCAAAAATTCACCGCCCCCCAAAATTTTGGCGCTAAGGACAAATGTGGGTGTTAGTTGCCCACCCTAGAGCGGGCGCCGGTCGTCAGCAACATTTTTAGAACGAAAGAAAACGTTTCCTTAAATTCAAAACTGGGTAGGTATTTCTTAACGGTGGTAGGTACGTAAATTGAGAACTTGAAGAATATTTTTGTTTTAATCAAGCCAATTTTAGGAAGTTCATTTCGTTAGAAGATGCGGAAAGAATAAAACTTAAAATCTTTATGTGAACAAAAAATTAATTGTTCGCCACCAAACTATAAAAGGATTATTTTGAAGGAACATAGAATATTATAGTATATACATATGTACTTGCAGTTCGGTAAGCTAAAAAAACTTTCAGTTTGGAATTCAGTCCAGGCAAAATATAAATATGGGGCGTATTCAGAAGAAAGAAGTGATTTTAAAAATGCTTACTTTATTGAAATATAAACTACGTATGTACAGCGTCAAAAATTGGTTAAGAACTTTTATATAAAAAATACTAACTTTATAAACACACTGACTAATTCAGAATAAATACAATAGATATAAATATAACCAACTTAGGATGCATTCTTTTCAACAATAATCTTAGAAACCAGTAATTTTGACAAGATCGCAGTAGGTTTTGAACATTTATAAATTGAAGTCATTAGATAAAATCGACTGGCAAAAATACACAGAAAAGATTGTTAATGTTCGATATGTCAGTAAGCAAAAGTTTATTTTGCGTGGCCAAACAAAGCAGCCTTCCAAAAAACAAAACTATGTACAGGAATTGGAAACTCTCACAGCATGTTGTAAAGTTATTAATAAAAAAAAGAAAATACATGTATTATTAAACGAATCTTTCACCTTATTCTTTATATAAACAAATAAATCAAACACTGATGCCTATAGATAAAAAACATACATATAATCTAGAAAAATTACAAGTTTTTTAATATCTTTAGTTTTTGATGCGGCTTGGCTTGATCTGCGAAGCGTCGATTAACAGGTAGACACCATTTACATTCTTTAAATATTTTGACCTTAATTAAAAGGTTTATTATGAATTGTCTATGTTGTAAACATCTAGAGTCCATGGCAAGAAATGTTGGGTCTATTCTAGCAACAATTTTTTTATAAATTTTATGCAGAACTTTTCATTTATATGAATATGTTTGAAATGCATCTGCAAAAATGGATAGTGCCTGAGTGAGTATTTCCACAACATTGTCTTGTGGGCAGCGCAATGCTATTGAAGAATCACTGAAATTAGTTGTAGTGTATAATTTATTTAAAATAAACAACTCGTTTGGTTCTGTAAGTTTGGAATCACTTTTAATTAAATACTCTTCACAATCTGCGCACTTGAATTTTTTAATGCATCTAAAACACAAATAACCTATGAAATAGGCTGCTGCACAATCTTCTGCTGTGTTGTGAATTAATCCAAATGATGCCTCTGGCTGCTGAATTTCATAGCTAGACGAGGATTCTGAACCAGAAACGCTGTCTGTCTGTTTATCTATATTTTCTGCCAACGATTCAGGTAATGAAGTATTGGTTACCGACTGTACTTGCAAATATTGGTCATCATCTTGTTCACAATTGGCACTTTCCGGAGGCTGCATTAAATTCCTAATCGCAGCAATTCTAAATGAGGACCTAAAAATTCTGGCAGTAGGGTTACGACTGTACCCTCCCCTTTGTCCAATTACCGAAAAAAAGTTTTCCAAAATATCTTGATTCAGCCTGTACGTTAAAAGGTAATCAAAGCCATTGCTTGCCTGTTCTTCGTGTAATGAAAGTATTGCATTAATAGTGGTTATAAGTCCGTCAAAACATGGTGGACGCGAAGTTTTGCCACTATTAAAGTTAACTTTCTGAATAATTTCCATAACGTATTTGGCATTTTTCAATGTTTCTGCAACAATCGGTGTTTTTGATGACATTGCACAGGAATATGGATTTCTTGAAAAACGATATTGACTGTTCAAGCAATCAAATGTCTTATCCAACATTTCAACGAAATCTGCAGTAGTCAAAGCAGAATTACTTTTCAACTGACCAGTAGAAGAACATGTACGCAGTGCTGCAGCCATGGTATTGCTGAATATCTGCAATGCTAACTTGCAATTCATTTTTTCAAATGCATTTGGTGATATATGTGCATCAGTAATTTTTGTAAGCATTCGTGCCGAAATACTTCCCTTGTCAATGTTATAAGTGTCTATTATATCTTGAAATCGCACAGTCTTGTTTTCATATTGAAAATAACCATTTAAAAGGTTATTTCTAATGGATTTAATTAAATGTGGTGTATCGAAAATGGTGTAAATTTTATGTGAATTATATAGGAAATAGGGTTTTTCTGTAGTACTGCCCAAAATTTTCATAGCCGAAACATTTGGTGTTCCTTGGTCACATACAATAGCTAGCGGTTTCAATGATGCTGCTGCCAATTTGTCGATGCACTTTTTTATGAGTATTGCAAGATTTGGTCCATCAACACCTTTATTACTTAAAAAATATCCCAGTGGTAGTTTCCATTTGAAGTATAAGCCCCGGGCCATGAAGACGAGGGTTTTTTTGGCTGTCTTATTACTGCGCCCAATAGAAAGACCAAGATCTTCGTAGCCTTCTATGAGATCTAGTAAAGGAGAGTATTCGAGAGATTCCTTTATGGCCATTTCATCTATGCATACAACACACGTTTGTTCCATTCCAGACATTGTGGAAGACTTTACTTTTATTTGCTTAAATAGCTCCGCACTGAAACCTGGCAAACACTTGGAAACACTTATCCATGTCTTTATTGTTGATACAGCAGGTAGAATTACATTTTTCCTTCTTAGAAATGTATAAGCTGTGGGTGATTTATAATATAAAGCTATTGCAAACTCCTTTTCGTCTTGACTCCACACAGCCTTTTTCTTATGCAATAGTTGCATTGTCACTAATGTCTTTGAATGTTGTGAAGGATATGGCAGAGTATGCAGAATATCGGTAATAAATATCTTGTTTTCCAGTTTTGATTTTAATCGTGAGATTTGGGTTCGTTTTCTCTTTAGGAGTATTCCATGTCGAGCATTTGTTTTTTGCAATTCACTTATTTTTCTTCGTTTGGGAGTAATTAAGCCTTCTGAAACATCACCCGAATAAACAAGTTTTCGTTTGACCTTTTTTCCTTTTAATTCTGGTGTGGGCAAATCAGTAACGTTTTGTAAAAAATGGCGTGTACTGGGTGACAGATCCGATTCTGTAGGAAGAATTTCAGATGTAGTTGGAGATATACTTTTATGTTTAAGATATGTTTTCTTTGGGGTGAGAACTTTTGGTGAGGGTACTTTATCTGGTGCGCTATATTCACTACTGGGACCTGGAGTATCTGTTTGTAATGCTGCGCTCACATTATAACATGTGGGAACTGCCGTTCTTTTGAGATATTTTGAACCGGGATGCATAAACTCAGATAAAGGAAAATGGTAATGACACAAAAACCTTTTTTTCAATGATTCTGCCGGCAGATTTATTAGTTCTGCATTACCTGAAAATAATTACAATAATCAATACAAAATAAATAAAAGTAAGATTATTGGTGGAGATTAATCAGCTTCATGCAACCCTTATTTGTGCTCTTCCTAGTTACTGATCATACCCTATTATTGCTTGGTGTTGATACAATGGAAAAAAGTGCACATTAAAAACTCCAGATTTTTTTTAAATATAACTCCAACTAAAACAAACTTGAGTCATAGTTTATAATATTTTAGGAGCATTAATTACGTAAAAGTTAAATCCCTAGTTAATTATAGATATTGCAATGCGATTCAAGAACCGTAGGTATGCTTTTCTTAGCATAGAGAAGGGCAAAATAAGAATCGCAAGATATTGACAAATGAACATCTTGAGGTTTTCATTTTTCCGCTTTCCCATATACCACCACTGACTATTTACTAATCAATGAAGATGTTCGATACAATAATAACTGCATTCCAGCTTTCTACTAAATATCGATTAAGTAACGCAGGAAATTCAAATAAGGTTACTTCTAAAAATTCGAAAAATTGCTGAAACAGGTAACTAAAGAATTGAAAAGAGTTTTTGAAACGACTGAAACAGAGCAATTTATTACTATGAAAAATATATGACCTCATTGAATGTTTTTTTTATACAAAACCCGATACATATTTTTTATGTCATTCGAGCACTTATTATTTTGAGCATAAAAACAATCAAAATGGGCACACATGACGTCTAAAAAATCATATACAGAAGTAGGCAAGCAAATATTCAAAGTGTGATCAATCAATTTACAATATGACACCTAGTCAACAAAAAAATTGTTCAAGTGAGTAATATGGGTTAGACCTGCTGGTACCTTATGTTCCTCTCGATTCAACCAAACATTTGTCGAATATCTTGGATTAATGAAGATAGTTGCAAAAATAAGAAAAACGTCAACTAGTATCAATAGTGTACTAATGGTAGTCAATGTTCTTGTTAAGTTACCTATGTTAGATTTTTTACAATATTTGCAAATAAGCAGTATTTAGAATTTTATGTGTTGCTTTATCGACACATTGCATTTATATTGCTACAAGGTTGTACGATTTATAAAAAGATTGTATATGTTTCTTCCAATCGATCCAATAAAGAAATGGAATATGTTATATACATGTTATAATAAACAGAACACTTTCTTCAAAAGAAAAAAATAAAGAAGTTTACTATTTTTGAAACAAATTGCCGAAAAAAAAATTGTAGATCCCAGCCTTGTTACCAAAAATATATGGCAAGCTCAGTTTAAAACATTACACTTGTAGAACATTTTGAGTGCCTTGCATATCGTGAAAAAAACATGGCATAAAGTATTCATAAAGAAAATGGAGCAATGTACATTACTACCGAAACAACTGTGATAACTTTTAAAAAGCAATTGTTCTTAAAACCAATTCCAGAATAAACTAAAAACATAATTTACCAACTGTTACACAAATATTGTAGAGAAATAATGGAAAAACAATAATTTTCTCAATTTTGTGTATAAATATTTATTTGAAAACAAACAGTTAGGACATACAAGGGTTACTTACCACTATTAATAATCCATTTTCTGCACCTTTCTGTGTCTTTCACTGGAAAGCCAAACACACGTAGTCCTTCTACATATTTAGCACTATTATTACAGTTAAAATAGCTGCACTTTACACCACTTCGTAAAGTTGACATTTTTTATTGGCGCAGTATTTATTACTCAAAAAATCTCATAGTTTAGAAATGCAACTTATTACGTAGACCGAACTACGGATGAGCTCGCTTGTAATGCTGGATTATTAAGACATCGTAATTTCCTTAGGGTGTCCCGCGTCCCGCTTCCCGAATCCCATTGACGACGGATTGAAGTTTATGTTTTGCCCGTGTTTATTTGCCTTACAATACATCGCGTTCGAGAATTTGTCTGCGGTTAACGTATTTAGTTATTTATTTTTTATGAACGTGATTCCTGTGTGTAATTCATGCTGTCATTTCCATTTCACCTGAAAGTCTACCATAATTTTGATATACAAAAAAAAATGTTTTACTTCCTCCGCTCGTCCTACCCTAACGCGCTCGGCGCTCTCGAAAAATCTTATAAACTGTTATAACAAATAGTATTTTTATGTTGCACCACAAATAGAAATAACATTCATTTAGAGGGTATCATTTAGTCCGCTTTTAAACAATAGATTGCTGGTAACATTAGGTTCAGTCAATCTACAGTATCTCGTACTGATATAAATGAAAATTTGGTAACCGTATGTACGGCCGATTATATAGTTTACGTTTTTTGCTTTACCAGCCGACGATTCCTAATCAGCGCCTCTAATGGTGAATAGACATAGTGGTTGCTGTTCATTATTTGAGGCGTCTGTTAGAATCTGTAAATGCGCTTGCAGCACCGAGACAGCGCCTCTACAGTACTAACGCCCCAACTAATGAGCTTCTAACGCCCTTTCTAGCGTTACATTTAAAAGCATTGGATTGTCCTTCTATTACATTCTATATTCAAAGGTACTATCGTGCTCATTGATGTTTCAGCGACCGCTGTGCATATTGTAACTTGACAGCATTTACAAAAAGGCGGCACAAATAATTCAGAATTCAACGCCGCCCGCGTTGCATGAATAATTTATAGAAACCCTGTGTAACGATGGAATGTGAAAAATTGAACAAAAATTGCAATTTTCAGTATCTGATTTCAGACGCGATAGGTTATTTTACATAAAAATTGGCTCATACTACGCGTGTTATCTGTCATACCCTAATAATTACCTTCTGTTCCAAACTGGAAAAAATCTACATAACTTCATAAATTTGAATGCTAAACATTACCGAAATGAAAATAATCGATCGAGGCGTGATCCATTAATGAGGCAGTTAGGTACTTTCATTTTATGAATAATCTGTGAAATCATGTCGTACGGTACTCAACGGGCTTTTTGTAAACGTTCGTTGTTCATAACAAGTAGTATAGGTAGACCGATTCTGGGCCAAACCACCACCACCACAACCACCACAACCGATTCTAGGCCCACCACCACCACAGGTAGACCGATTCTGGCCAAACCACCACCACCACAACCACCACAACCGATTCTAGGCCCACCACCACAGGTAGACCGATTCTGGGCCAAACCACCACCAACACCACCACCACCACCACCACCACAGGTACAGCGATTCTGGGCCAAACCACCACCATAGGTACACCGAACTTGGGCCCCAACACCAAAAGTGTGCGAACACCAAAACTGATTTACATTTTCCTAATAAACAGGGGTCATTAAACCTATCTTGACTGATCGTTACTAAAGCGTAAACATTTGCGAGATGCAACCTGATGCCATACCTGACCGCGTGACATTAGACGGGTAATCGCGATATCTGTAATGCGATATCGTACGTGACTTCGTGACTACAGGCATGAAATCGGCGAAAACCTATAATTTGACATCGTACGCGACTTCGTGACTTAGCCTTGAAACCATGAAACCTGTAAACTAATGATGCTGCGTGATTGTGTGACATTTATTTAATCTAAGCGGTATCTAGTATGCGAACTATTTGTGTGTTCAACAAATACACTAAAATTGCAATACTCGGTAGTTTTGACATGTCTACAAAGTGATGTATGACTTTTAATAAGGCTTTTGCTATTTTTACATTATTTAGAATTTAGTGCTACATTTTGTGATTTAAGGGTACAAATTTAGGTGCTGTTAATAGAATAAGACTGAGCACTACTTTTTGTTTAGTATTTATTGCACATTTCTAGATCGTACACAATTTTATTCTTATTCAATAATATCATTTCTAACATACATATTTTGTAGCATTCAAAGGAGATAAATTAAGATACAACTCTATTTCTTTTTCAATTTCCTGGCTCCTTAATTTTTTTTACTTTGTTTAGTACTGAAGTATAAAAACATTGAAAATCTTGGCGCATCAGATACTCTAGCTTACAATCTACAATATGTGTTATTTGAAATAAATTTTTGGTTGTTTCATACCCCAAGAATATCTCGCTGTAAGGGCCGATTATTCTGAGCACCTTCACTTTCTTATACTCCTCTAAATGAATGTTGTAGTTAGTGAACTTATACACAGTGTCAGCAGCAGTTTGATTTTCGAAGTAGTCTATGATGGGATTCCTATGCTGTAAAAACTCGTTCCACTCGACCAATCCAAACGCAACTGCATTACGTGCTGATACTATCCGAACAGATGGAAGAAGATCTACTGGTGAAATTCCTACTTCCAAAGTTTTGGTGTTGCTCTTATTCAGCACATAATGTGTAGATCCAACGAATGGTCCATCTTGGATAGCACCTTCTCTTTCCATGGCTCGTCAGCTTTTCTATTGTGTTAACAAAGACTGTTAATTCGTGAAGCGCTCATATAGCTATGTATCATATTATTCTTAAAATCTTAGAATACATACCACTAAAGGATATGAAATAGTATTATGCCACTATCACACGATCACGTCTCACCACTAAAACACTGAACAGTGCACAGAAGACTGATGGTACTGTAACTGACAGTGCTTCATTAACCACTTGAATATATACCCGCAGAAACATGTTCTAGAACGTTCTCGAAATGCTGACAGCAGAAATATTGAACAATTATGGGTTTATTTTCGCTTACTAAGCACATAGCTCTACAATTCCCTTGTATTATATTTCGCTGACTACTCTCCTTTACACATTTATAGTGGAATATGACAAGTTCTAACAAGTCGATTCCAGGAATATATTACTCCTTTTATAAGAATTTCAGTTGTCTAGAAAATTCTACCTGTTCATACTTGCAACAAACAGATCACTAGAAAGAGGTGTCGAGATTAACGAGGGATAGCGTTCTATCGCCAATACTATATTGACACGTTGGATTCAGCTCAATTGGTGGAAAATATGAAGCGCTAAGACAGTTTCCAGCACCTGTAAGCGTAAACGTAACGGCATGACTGATACATTTCCACGCTTACGGTGCTATTTATATAAAAACTTTAA